>SJXQ01000462.1:144375-214982 GCA_006408695.1 Aepyceros melampus | reverse complement strand
AATAGTAGCGGTGAAAGTGGGCACCCTTGTCTTGTTCCTGACTTTAGGGGAAATGCTTTCAATTTTTCACCATTGAGGAGAATGTTTGCTGTGGGTTTGTCATATATAGCTTTTATTATGTTGAGGTATGTTCCTTCTATTCCTGCTTTCTGGAGAGTTTTTATCATAAATGGATGTTGAATTTTGTCGAAAGCCTTCTCTGCATCTATTGAGATAATCATATGGTTTTTATTTTTCAATTTGTTAATGTGGTGTATTACATTGATTGATTTGTGGATATTGAAGAATCCTTGCATCCCTGGGATAAAGCCCACTTAAACTACAGGCCAATATCACTGATGAACATAGATGCAAAAATCCTTAACAAAATTTTAGCAATCAGAATCCAACAACACATTAAAAAGATCATACACGATCATTTTTTATTTGTTATTATTTTTTGTTGTTGCTGTTGATATTGTTGTGTAATTGATTTTGTTTTTCTTTTCGTCTCCTTTTTTTTGTTGATATTGTTGTGTGATTGATTTTGCTTTACTTTTTCCTCTTTTTTTTTGTTGATGTTGTGTGATTGTTTTTGCTTTTCTTTTTCCTCTCCTTTTTTTCAAATCTTTTTAAAATTTTAAGTCCTCTATTTCTCCTTTAATTTTTATTTTTATAACGTACTATTATCTTTCCAAAAAAAAAAACTATTTTTAAAACAAATGCTGTATATACCCTTTTTGAGGTGGTTGTTGTTTTTTAATACTTCTTGTGGCTTTTTTTTTTCTCCTCCTCCTTCTTCTTTTCTTTAATATTATATTTTTGAAAATCCAACCTCTACTCTAGATTTTTAATCTTTGCTCTTTGATATTTATTGTCAATTTTGTACATTTAAAAACCAAATCTTCAGTACCTAATTTTAACTGAGAGTGGATTACTGGCTTGACCACTCTCTTCTCCTTTGGACTCTCCTTTTTCTCCACCAGGTGGCCTCTGTCTCTTTCCTCCCCCTTCTCTTCTCTACCCAACTCCGTGAATCTCTGTGTGTTCCAGATGGTGAGAATACTTAGGGAACTGGTTACTGGCTGGATCTGTCTCTCTCCTTTTCATTTCCCTCTTTTATCCTCCTGGCCACCTCTGTCTCCTTCCTCCCTCTCTTCTTCCCTGTATAACTCCGTGAACAACTCTGAGCGGTCCAGACTGAGGAATGCACATAAGGAAGTGACTACTGACTAGCTTGTTCTCTCCTCTTTTGATCCCACCTCATCTCATTCCA
The DNA here is from genome assembly GCA_006408695.1 of Aepyceros melampus. Taxonomy (NCBI): domain Eukaryota; kingdom Metazoa; phylum Chordata; class Mammalia; order Artiodactyla; family Bovidae; genus Aepyceros; species Aepyceros melampus. The sequence goes on along the minus strand of SJXQ01000462.1, from coordinate 213,727 downwards.
GTCACTTCTAACTACCCCCTCCCTCTTCTCTTCTCCATGTAACTAAGTGAACCTCTCTGGGTGTCCCTCAATGTGGAGAAACTTTTAATCTTTAAACTTGATGTTTTATCATCGGTGCTGTATAGATGAAGAAGTCTTGGTGAAGTCACTCACTCGTGTCCGACTCTTTGCGACCCCACGGACTGTAGCCTGCCAGGCTCTTCCATCCATGGGATTTTCCAGGCAAGAGTACTGGAATGGGTTGCCATTTCCTTTTCCGAAGAAGTCTTGAGGCTACTGTAAAAATAAAACTGTAAACCAGAAGCAGGAGACTCAAGACCAAATCCTGAGAACATCAGAGAACTCCTTAATCCAGGGAACATTAATCGATAGGAGCTCATCAAACGCCTCCATACCTACACTGAAACCGAGCACCACCCAAGGGCAAACAAGTTCCAGAGTGAGACACACCACGCAAATTTTCCAGCAACATAGGAACACACCATGGAGCTTCAATATACAGGCAGCTCAAAGTTACTCCAAAACCATTGACGTCTCATAACCCATTGCTGGTCACTCCATTGCACTCCAGAGAGAAGAAATCCAGTTCCACCCACCAGAACTCCATCACAAGCCTCCCTAACCAAGAAACCCTGACAAGCCACTGATACAAACTCGCCTACAGTGAGGAAACTCCAAATAAAGAGAACTCCACAAATTCCCAGAATATAGAAAGGCCACAGCAAACGCAGCAATATAACCAAGATGAAGAGACAGAGGAATACCCAGCAGGTAAAGGAACAGGAGAAATGCCCACCAAACCAAACCAAAGAGGAAGAGATAGGGAATCTATCTGAGAATGAATTCAGAATATTGATAGTGAAAATGATTCAAAATCTTGAAATCAAAATGGAATCACAGATAAATAGCCTGGAGACAAGGATTCAGAAGATGCAAGAAAGGTTTAACAAGGACTAGAAGAAATAAAAAAGAGTCAATGTATAATGAATAATGCAATAAATGAGATCAGAAACACTCTTGAGGCAACAAATAGTAGAATAATTGAGGCAGAAGAGAGGATTAGTGAAATAGAAGATAGAATGGTAGAAATAAGTGAATCTGAGAGGGTGGGAAAAAAACGAATTAAAAGAAATGAGGACAATCTCTGAGACCTCCAGTACAATATGAAACACTCCAACATTCAAATTATAGGAGTCCCAGAAGAATAAGACAAAAAGACCATGAGAAGATACTTGAGGAGATAATAGTAGAAAACTTCCCTAAAATGGGGAAGGAAATAATCACCCAAGTCCAAGAAACCCAGAGAGTTCCAAATAGGATAAACCCAAGGCAAAACACCCAAGACACATATTAATCAAATTAACAAAGACCAAACACAAAGAACAAATATTAAAAGCAGCAAGGGAAAAACAACAAATAACACACAAGGGGAATCCCATAAGGATAACTGTAGATCTTTCAATAGAAACTCTGCAGGCCAGGAGGGAATGGCAAGACATACTTAGAGTGATGAAAGAAAATAACTTACAGCCCAGATTACTGTACCTAGCAAGGACCTCATTCAAATATGAAGGGGAAATCCAAAGCCTTACAGACAAGCAAAAGCTGAGAATTCAGCACCACCAAATCAGCTCTCCAACAAATACTAAAGGATATTCTCTAGACAGCAGACACAAATAGGGAGTATAAACCCGAACTCCAACAGTAAAGTAAATGACAATGGGATCATACTTATCAATAATTACCTTAAATGCAAATGGGTTGAATGCCCCAACCAAAAGACAAAGACTGGCTGAATGGATACAAAAACAAAACCCCTATATATGCTGCCTACAAGAGACCAACCTGAAAACAACAGACACATACAGACTGAAAGTGAAGGGCTGGAAAAAGATATTCCACGCAAATAGAGACCAAAAGAAAGCAGGAGTAGCAATACTCATATCCAACAAAATAGACTTTAAAACAAAGGCTGTGAAAAGAGACAAGGAAGGCCACTACATAATGATCAAAGGATCAATCCAAGAAGAATATATAATAATTATAAATATATATGCACCCAACACAGGAGCACCACAATATGTAAGATAAATGCTAATAAGTATGAAAGGGGAAATTAACAGTAACAAAATAATAGTGGGAGACTTTAATACCCCACTCACACCTATGAATAGATCAACTAAACAGAAAATTAACAAGGAAACACAAACTTTAAACAATACAATAGCAGTTAGACCTAATTGATATTTGTAGGACATTTCACCCCAAAATAATGAATTTCACCTTTTTCTCAAGCACACACAGTACCTTCTCCAGGAGAGATCACATCCTGGGCCATAAATCTAACCTTAGTAAATTCAAAAAAATCAAAATCATTCCAAGCATCTTTTCTGACCATAATGCATTAAGATTAGATCTCAATTACAAGAGAAAAACTATTAAAAATTCCAACATATGGAGACTGAACAACACGCTTCTGAATAACCAACAAATCACAGAAGAAATCAAAAAAGAAATCAAATTATGCAGAGAAACAAATGAAAATGAAAACAGAGAAACCCAAAACTTGTGGGGCATTATAAAACCAGTGCTAAGAAGAAAGTTCATATCAATACAGGCATACCTCAAGAAACAAGAAAAAACTCAAATAAATAACCTAACTCTACACCTAAAGCAACCAGAAAAGGAAGAAATGGAGAACCCCAGAGTTAGTAGAAGGAAANGTATTGCTTTGAACTTTCCCCTTAGCACTGCTTTTATAGTGTCTCACAGGTTTTGAGTTGTTTTGTTTTCATTTTCATTTGTTTCTATGCATATTTTGATTTCTTCTGTGATTTATTGGTTATTCAGAAGTGTGTTATTCAGCCTCCATATGTTGGAATTTTTAATAGTTTTTCTCCTGTAATTGAGATCTAATTTTAATGCATCATGGTCAGAAAAGATGCTTGGAATGATTTCAATTTTTTGAATTTATCAAGGCTATATTTATGGCCCAGGATGTGATCTATCCTGGAGAAAGTTCCGTGAGCACTTGAGAAAAAGGTGAAATTCATTGTTTTAGGGTGAAATGTCCTATAGATATCAATTAGGTCCAACTGGTCTATTCTATCTTTTAAAGGTTGTGTTTCTTTGTTAATTTTCTGTTTAGTTGATCTGTCCATACGTATGAGTGAGGTATTAAATTCTCCCACTATTATTGTGTTATTGTTAATTTACCCTTTGATACTTGTTAGCATTTGTCTTACATATTGTGGTACTCCTATATTGGGTGCATATATATTTATAATTGTTATATCTTCTTCTTGGATTGATCCTTTGATCATTATGTAGTGGCCTACTTTGTCTCTTTTCACAGCCTCTGTTTTAAAGTCTATTTTATCTGATATGAGTATAGCTATTCCTGCTTTCCTTTGGTCTCTGTTTGCATGGAATATCTTTTTCCAGCCCTTCACTTTGAGTCTGTATGTGTTCCTTCTTTTCAGGTGGGTCTCTTGTAGACAAGATATATGGGGTCTTGTTTTTGTATCCATTCAGCCAGTGTTTGTCTTTTGGTTGGAGCATTCAACCCATTTACCTTTAAGGTAATTATTGATAAGTATGATCCATTTGCCATTTACTTTATTGTTTTGGGTTTGAGTTTGTACACCCATTTTGTGTTTCCTGTCTAGAGAATATCCTTTAGCAATTGTTGGAGAGTTGGTTTGGTGGTGCTGAATTCTCTCAGCTTTTGCTTGTCTGTAAAGCTTTTGATTTCCCCTTCATATTTGAATGAGATCCTTGCTGGGTACAGTAATCTGGGCTGTAGGTTATTTTCTTTCATCACTCTAAGTATGTCTTGCCATTCCCTCCTGGCCTGAAGAGTTTCTATTGAAAGATCTGCAGTTATTCTTATGGGATTCCCCTTGTGTGTTATTTGTTGTTTTTCCCTTGCTGCTTTTAATATTTGTTCTTTGTGTTTGATCTTTGTTAATTTGATTAATATGTATCTTGGGGTGTTTCACCTTGGGTTTATCCTGTTTGGAACTCTCTGGGTTTCTTGGATTTGGGTGATTATTTCCTTCCCCATTTTAGGGAAGTTTTCAACTATTATCTCCTCAAGTATTTTTTCATGGTCTTTCTTTTGGTCTTCTTCTTCTGGGACTCCTATAATTCGAATGTTGGAGCGTTTCATATTGTCCTGGAGGTCTCTGAGATTGTCTTCATTTCTTTTAATTCGTTTTTCTTTTTTCCTTTCTGATTCATTTATTTCTACCATTCTATCTTCTATTTCACTAATCCTATCTTCTGCCTCTGATATTCTACTATTTGTAGCCTCCAGAGTGTTTCTGATCTCATTTATTGCATTATTCATTGTATATTGACTCTTTTTTATTTCTTCTAGGTCCTTATTAAACCTTTCTTGCATCTTCTCAATCCTTGTCTCCAGGCTATTTATTTGTGCTTCCATTTTGATTTCAAGATTTTGGATCAGTTTCACTATCATTATTCGGAATTCTTTCTCAGGTAGATTCCCTATCTCTTCCTCTTTTGCTTGGTTTGTTGGGCATTTGTCCTGTTCCTTAACCTGCTGGGCATTCCTCTGTCTTCATCTTGGTTTTATTGCTGTGTTTGGCATGGTCTTTCTGCATGCACCTCTCTGGTCTAAGCCTCTCAGGCTCGGCGCCCAGGTAGTCACAGATTCAATTGGGCCTGTGCTTTGTGCCCTTCCCAGACAAAACACCTCAGGTGTTTGGCGAGCGCAGTCGCGCGGCTTATTGCCCTCTCCTGCTACTCAGTTTTCCAGGTGTACCCCAGGACCCCTAGTCAGGCAAATTGTGACTTTCCAGCACCCCAGGAAGTCTCAGTTAGCAAAGAAGCCTGCTTGCAGTTTGATCAGCAAAGTCCCTCCAGGGCTGCGATTGCCACGTTCCAGCCCCCACAGCTCTGGCTGCCTGTTTCCGTTGACAGTGTCCTATGTTAGAGCTTTTTGCATGGTAACTGTCCCATAGTCTGGCGTGCTAGCCTGAGTTACTTCACTCTGGTTATGCGCAGGCATTCCGGCCGATTCTTAAGAAGCGCTGCCGCCCGCGTCTCACACGCCTCCTTGCCCAGCTCCCACTTGCTAGTGGCGGATGCAGGCATCTGCTCTGCTTCTCCGCTGGGGGAGTTACTGTTGGGCTCGTAACCTGTTGGTCTTAATCACCATTTATTTTTCTTCCCTGTTATGTGCTTCCAAGACTCACCACAGATTCGGCAGTGAGAGTGTTTTGGGCATTTGGAAACTTCTCTCTTTTTAAAAATCTCTTCCCGGGACAGGACTCCCTTCCTGGGATGGAGCTCCCTCCCTACTTCCTTTGTTTCTTTTTTCGTCTTTTGTGTTTTTCCTACCTGTGTTTGAAGACAATGTTCTGCTTTTCTGGATGCCTGATGTCCTCTGCTTGCATTCAGAAGTTGCCCTGTAGATTTTACTCAGCGTTGAGATGTTCTTTTGATGAATTTGTGGGGGAGAAAGTGGTCTCTCCATCCTATTCCTTCGCCATCTTAGGCGCCCCCCTTAGAATAAGTTTTTTTTTTTTTTAATCAACATGACCTGTTGCTCATTCTTTTCAAAGGGTTTTTAAATGTATCTTAAATTTACGTGTATCTCCAAAGGTTGATTAATCAAACTACAAAAAAAACTTTTGAATTATCTTATTTATTTAATAATTTAAATATAAAAACAGTTTCAAGATATATTTTTCAAATTCATAATATATTTTTTGCAGTCATTCATATAAATGAACCTAATAATTTTTCTTCTCAAACACCATTCTTCTCTATATTTTACCTGCCACATCCAAAGAAATCCTTCCTATTTCAAATATATTCTCTCTATCCTACATAGATGGTATTTTTCATCTGCCTGATGATTTTCTGGCTTAGCAGAAGTGACATGATGACTGTTGTCTTTCTATAATGTTAAATAAATTATTTATTTTGTTATAACTGGAAGTATAGCTTCTGTTGCCCAGTGACTTGATGGCTGTTGTTTCCTTGTGAACACATAAACAATTCTGAATGAGATGTCACAGAATATGTGGTTGATTACCATGAAAACAGTAGTTTCTATTTGAGGATATGAATGCTGGTTTAAGGCTATTGTAGTCATCACAAACTCACCCATGAGTATTACATATTGCTGATACAATAGCATTCAGTTCAGTTCAGTCGCTCAGTCGTGTCCGAATCTTTGCGACACCATGAATCACAGCACGCCAGGCCTCCTGGTCCATCACCAACTCCAGGAGTCACACAGACTCAGGTCCATTGAGTCGGTGATGCCATCCAGCCATCTCATCCTCTGTCGTCTCCTTCTCCTTCTGCCCCCAATCCCTCCCATCATCAGGATCTTTTCCAATGAGTCAACTCTTCACATGAGGTGGCCAAAGTATCAGAATTTCAGCCTCAGTATCAGTCCTTCCAATGAAAACCCAGGACTGATCTCCTTTAGGATGGACTGGTTGGATTTCCTTGCAGTCCAAGGGACTCTCAAGAGTCTTCTCCAACACCACAGTTCAAAAGCATCAATTCTTTTGATAGAGTGCCTGATGACCTATGGACAGAGGTTTGTGGTACTGTACAAGAGTCAGGGATCAAGACCATTCCCCTGGAAAAGAAATGTGAAAAAGCAAAATGTCTGTCTGGGGAGGCCTTACAAATAGCTGTGTAAAGCAAAGAAGTGAAAAGCAAAGGAGAAAAGGAAAGATATAAGCATCTGAATGCAGAGTTCCAAAGAATAGCAAGGAGAGGTAAGAAAGCATTCCTCAGCGATCAGTGCAAAGAAATAGAGGAAAACAACAGAATGGGAAAGACTAGAAATCTCTTCAAGAAAGTTAGCGATACCAAGGGAACATTTCATGAAAAAATGGGCTCGATAAAGGACAGAAATGGTATGGACCTAACAGAAGCAGAACATATTAAGAAGTGGTGGCAAGAATACCCAGAAGAACTATATAAAAAAGATCTTCATGACCAAGATAATCACGATGTTCTCTTAGAGCCAGACATCCTGGAATGTGAAGTCAAGTGGGCCTTAGAAATCATCACTACAAACAAAGCTAGTGGAGGTGATGGAATTCCTGTTGAGCTATTTCAAATCCTGAAGATGATGCTGTGAAAGCGCTGCACTCAGTATGCCAGCAAATTTGGAAAACTCAGCGGTGGCCATAGGACTGGAAAAGGTCAGTTTTCATTTCAATCCCAAAGAAAAGCAATGTCAAAGAATGCTCAAACTACTGCACAATTGCATGCATCTCACACCCTAGTAAAGAATGTACAAAATTCTCCAAGCCAGGCTTCAGCAGTACGTGAACTGTGAATTTCCAGATGTTCAAGCTGGTTTTAGAAAAGGCAGAGGAACCAGAGAGCAAATTGCCAATATCCGCTGGATCATGGAAAAAGCAAGAGAGTTCCAGAAAAACATCTATTTCTGCTTTATTAAGTGTGCCAAAGGCTTTGACTGTGTGGATCACAATAAACTGTGGGAAATTCTGAAAGAAATGGGAATACCAGATCCCCTGACTTGCCTCTTGAGAAACCTATATGCAGGTTAGGAAGCAACAGTTAGAACAGTAACATTAGCTCAGGGATATTGATCTTTAGCTGACTTTGTGATTTTGACAAGTTTTAAATTTGCCAATAAAGTGAAGAAGGAAAAAGTGCCTGTTTCCAGCAGGCTTGAAATTAAACAATGAATAATTTTACCAACACTCTGGTCTACTTAAACTTATAATGGATGTTGGGTTTATGCCAGTGGGAAGACTGCAGAGATATTTTAAAGCAGTCTCTCTCCATCTGAATTTACTAACATCTCCTGTGCTTCAAATTCTGTGCCTAGCACCTAAAAGATAAAGAGTCAGCCTTTCTTAGTAGAACTTATAGAGAAATAGACAAGAAAGCAATCATGATACAGTGAAAATAAAGGTCTTTGACTGGAGAAGGACTGTGTACCAAACGCAGTAAATGCCAGGGTTCCTATAACAGACTGGGTTATTAAATTTTTTAACCTGATATCTGGCATATATAAGTAGACAATGTACATTAATTTAGCCTGCATTTTATGGGATTGTTCTAACCACTACCTTTAATGAGCTGTGGGGAAAAGTGAGGTCTCTCACTGTAACTTTTCTTTGAAAAAGGAGCAAATTACCACTCAACTATAAAAAGTACATGAGTACATGTTTGGTTGTCCTAAGATCAGCTTGCACAAAAGTACTGGCTAATCACAGCACCTGAACTTCTCTCTCACATATTACATTGGTTCAGTTAACACCTGAATCAGACGGAGGGTCACATAGCTAAGATGTGAAATTGAAAAAAGAAAGCAAAACTAGGAGTCCTTGTTAAATTGACCCATTGACTGGTAACTGGACTACTCAGCTAGCTGTCTGTTGCCATTAATATGTGACCATTAATATGTTTACAAATTGATAAACATGACAATGAAAGGAAAATATATACACACAATACATTTTTAGAGAAACAAAGCAATATTTTGTGGGAAAATATTGGAGCAAGGGAAATAGAGAAATTAAGAGAACCCTGGCCCCCTAAAATAGGAGTGCCAAACAGGAGGAAATAAAGAATCAACGTTTGGGGAGTGGGTAACTGCTGAAAACAAACTCTGGTCTTTTTTGAAACTAGCATATCCTTTACTACAAAGTAAGATGTAGTAAAGGTGAAAAGAAAAGAAAAAGAGATGAAAAAGTCACACTGTTTGATTTGAGGAATGACAAAAATGGCTTTAATATATTTGCAGTAATTGAAAACTAATGTCTCTTACTAAGAATTTTGATATATATTGAGAAATTCCAAAATAACCCAATTGATAAGCTCATTTAAGTTCCCCTGTGAGGCATAAGTTTGAATTACGAATGGCAAAAGATATCACCTTACCCTAAAATAGAAAAGCCGCAAAGGAAAAAAAAAAAAAATCATTCAATACCCAGATACTTTGTCACCTAACTGTTTGCACTGACATTTATGGACTGAATTATTTTGCACATATTTCACAAATCTTAATCTAAACAAACAACAAATACATATATTTGACACAAAATATTTTGTTGCAGTTTATGAATTCTCTCTAAAGAACTGATCTGAAAATATCTGTCTATATTATTTATACTTAGCACATTTTTGTCAATATTGCAATTTTTGTTCCATTTTTCACAACAGTGAGAGCTAATTGCAATTCATGTCAGATTCTCAGTTGAAACATGGATGTTTGGGGAGGATAAGAAATCATGACCATTCTCTTCTCTGTGCATCATTTGAGAATCAAAATAGGTCACTTGAATTTTATCAGGTTGACTACTATAAAAATAGTTTCACAGACATAGTGAGTTTTAGCTGTTGTAGATTTTTGACATAATCTGGATATTCAACATTCAAATATATTCCAAAGGCTCTCCCAATTATGTTTTTCACTGTATAATCTTTCTACTGTTTTGATATGGTTTTATAGGGATTACATGAGATATGGCATATAGAGGCCTTAGAGAAAGATTTCAGCACTCAACCACGTTAGTGATAATTAGTGTCATTTTGATATATTCCTCCTTGATTATTTTAAACATTTTTTTGCAGTATATTCCTTATTTATGTTCAATGGATAATTTTACATCTTTTAAATTTTACATTGTATATTTTATATTGCTATATAATCTCTCATAATGATATGAATTCTCACATTCTTGAGAGCGACTACAATGCTTTTCATAATTTTCAGTTTTATCACTTTGTGTTTATGTGTTTCTTTGCTGTGATTTTTTTTCCTGGATAATATCCTTTCCAGGCGGTGACTCTGGCTCATTTTCTATGTTTGTGAGCACATATGGGTTTGGTATGTTAATTTGTCCTGATCTTAAAATATTCTCCTGCTTTGAATCAATTTTTCCATTGGATCAGCATGGTGAGGACTGGGTGACATGTTTTCCTGCAAACATGGCTAAGGTTGAAAAAAGTTAGCTTCATCCTCTTTGTGCATAATCCGTTTGACTTACAACAGGAAGTCCAGAGCTGGCTCTGAGGTACTCTATGGAAATAGCCCCAGATTCTATCTAAAATGGCTTTCAAACTGCAGCCATGAAGTTCTACCTTTGATATCTGCACAGTATCCATTTTACAACTTTATTTCTCTGATGTTCAGTGTTACATATTTCCTTTCTGTTCTAGTTCTGGAGGTTTTTCTTTGTTAGTTTTGCATCTGAGAATATATTTTAAAGTATTTTAAATGTATACCAATAATGCTAATGTGCTTGGATAAATAAGATATATCTTATGTGTTCAATCCCCTGCCTTGACTTTGAAGCCGATAAGTGTTTTCATTTTGTAAAATCAGGCATATCAAGAATTGACATGGCCTGTGAGTAGCAAATACAAAGCATAATTACAATGGTAATTCAAGAAATTGTAAGATCTATCTCAAATTTATTGACTGCTGTGAAGTATTAGGTTTAATGTCAAGACGTGGACAAAATGGAATTTTAAAGAACTTAGTAATGAAATCACTTTTTAGTGTTCTGTGACTAAGTCAATTTTTAATGTACTACTTCTGGATAATAATATCAATAATGTCAGTAATAAAAACACCTAATGCTTACTGAGTGCTGATTAGGTGCTAAATACTCTACTGACTGTTTCACATTTATCTCCTTTAATTGCTATAGCCATCATTTCAGGAGTTATTTCTATTATACCTATTCCACAGATGAAGAAACTGAGTGCAGAAAGTTAAGCAGTTTTCCTGAGATTGAATAGTCATATGTTGAGTATCCAGAATTCAAATTTAGCTTGATTTTAGAATTTATAGCTTTATCATTTTTCTGACAACTTAATTTAATATTGAATCATATTGATTATAATTCTGATTTATTACATATGTTGTTTAAAATAGATCTTATTTCCGGTTCCAAGACTAGAATGACACAGCCTTACTTTTGAAAGAATCAAATGCTCTGTCAAAAGCTGAGACTGAAATTAGAATTATTTTTAACTTCAGATGATTTATAGGCCACATGAATTATTTTCTATATAACAATCACATAAATATATTTTAATTTTCTATAGACATTTGTGAAAACAAATAGCATGCAACGAGCATTGCAGTCTTGGAAAAAGTTTCATTGAACAGTGTTAGAAAATAGAAATATTAGTGGAAAGAGGTGCTGTTAAGAGATACCATTTATCAGAGGCTGTTTAGGGCAGTTTTTAGCCTTTTCTATAGCTAAATGACATTAAACATATCCAGTTGTCAGAGTGCCATTCTGTGGTGCATATTCTGACTGTGAGAGTTTTCCAAAGCCTGAGACTAACCACAGTAGCATTTAGATGTAGGCGTTACTGTCCACCAGAGGAGTTAGCATGCTTTTTGTTTGCTTGACATAAATCTCTGGGCAACAACAAATGAACCTCTATTCCAGCTGCTTTTCAAATGCAAGCTTTGTTCCTTTTTGGGTTTTCTAAGACAGATGCATCACATGAAGTGGTGGGAAGAGAGATTGAGAACTCAGAAAACATTTTTTGGAGTTAATATTTCTCACTTAAAGACAGATACCACAACTGTATTGCATCAGTAACTCAAATATTCTTGACTTTTTAATTAGAGACATAAATTAAAAAAATGTATAGTTACTAAAATTTAATGATTCTAATTAAATATAATTTTAATGGAATTCTTTTTGAAGCTTTTCAGAAGTTTTGATTTTTCTTTATGAAAAGATCCATAGTTTTAGTTAAGTAGTGATAGTGTAGTGAAGTCACTCAGTCGTGTCCGACGCTTTGTGACCCCGTGGACTGTAGCCTACCAAGCTCCTCTGTCCGTGGGATTCTCCAGGCAAGAATACTGGAGGGGGTTGCCATTTCCTTCTCCAGGGGATCTTCCAGACCCAGGGATCGAACCCGGGTTTCCCATATTGGAGGCAGACGCTGTAACCTCTGAGCCACCAAGGAAGCCTTTTTGTTAAGTACTATGATATATATCTACCTGATATATATGTGTATATATATACACTCCATATATATATGTATATACACTTCATCTATATATGTATTTACACATCCATATGATTTTAATAAAACTCTGAATCTTTAATCTGAAAAACATAAAAGGAAGAATGTTCTATCAGTCAGTTCAGTCGCTCAGTCATGTCCGACTCTTTGCGACCCCATGAATCACAGTACGCCAGGCCTCTCTGTCCATCACCAACTCCCGAAGTTCACTCAGACTCATGTCCATTGAGTCTGTGATGCCATCCAGCCATCTCATCCTTGGTCGTCCTCTTCTCCTGCCCCCAGTCCCTCCCAGCATCAGGGTCTTTTCCAGTGAGTCAACTCTTCGCATGAGGTGGCCAAAGTACTGGAGCTTCAGTTTTAGCATCTTCCTTCCAAAGAAATCCCAGGGTTGATCTCCTTCAGAATGGACTGGTTGGATCGCCTTTCAGTCCAAGGGACTCTCAAGAGTCTTCTCCAACACCACAGTTCAAAAGCATCAATTCTTCGGCGCTAGCCTTCTTCACAGTCCAACTCTCACATCCATACATGACCACAGGAAAAACCATAGCCTTGACTAGATGGACCTTAGTCGGCAAAGTAATGACTCTGCTTTTGAATATACTATCTATAGGCTAATATTATATACACTGCCACTTGACCCACTCTAGTATTCTTCCTGATAAATCCCATGGACAGAGAAATTGAGCGCAGGCAGCGGAGGCGGCCGCGGCACTTGAGCGCGGCCGAGAGCTACCCGACGTCTGAGTTCAGGGGCAGCAGCCTAGAGTGCCAGGTTGTGAAGGCACAGGAACGGCTGAGAGGAGCTACCCTGCGTCCGAGGTCAGTGGCAGCTGGGAAGAGCTACCCCACGTAAGTTCACTCAGACTCATGTCCATTGAGTCTGTGATGCCATCCAGCCATCTCATCCTTGGTCGTCCTCTTCTCCTGCCCCCAGTCCCTCCCAGCATCAGGGTCTTTTCCAGTGAGTCAACTCTTCGCATGAGGTGGCCAAAGTACTGGAGCTTCAGTTTTAGCATCATTCCTTCCAAAGAAATCCCAGGGTTGATCTCCTTCAGAATGGACTGGTTGGATCGCCTTTCAGTCCAAGGGACTCTCAAGAGTCTTCTCCAACACCACAGTTCAAAAGCATCAATTCTTCGGCGCTAGCCTTCTTCACAGTCCAACTCTCACATCCATACATGACCACAGGAAAAACCATAGCCTTGACTAGATGGACCTTAGTCGGCAAAGTAATGACTCTGCTTTTGAATATACTATCTATAGGCTAATATTATATACACTGCCACTTGACCCACTCTAGTATTCTTCCTGATAAATCCCATGGACAGAGAAATTGAGCGCAGGCAGCGGAGGCGGCCGCGGCACTTGAGCGCGGCCGAGAGCTACCCGACGTCTGAGTTCAGGGGCAGCAGCCTAGAGTGCCAGGTTGTGAAGGCACAGGAACGGCTGAGAGGAGCTACCCTGCGTCCGAGGTCAGTGGCAGCTGGGAAGAGCTACCCCACGTCTGAGGTCAGGGATGGCAGCCGGGAGGAGACACCTCGTTTCTGAGGTCAGGGAGGCGACCGGGAAGAGCTACCCCCCGTCCGAGGCTGGTTGTGGCAGGGAGGAGACACCCCACGACTGAGGTCTGGGGTGGCCAGAATAAGCCACCTCGCCCCTGAGGCCAGGAGCGGCAGCTGAGAGGAGCCACCCACACCCGAGGCCAGGGCCGGTGGCAGGAGGAGCAACCCGAGGAGTGGTGGCTGGGCAGGAAGTGAAAAAGTTGACTTAAAGCTCAACATTCAGAAAACGAAGATCATGGCATGTGGTCCCATCACTTCATGGGAAATAGATGGGGAAACAGTGGAAACAGTGTCAGACTTTATTTTGGGGGGCTCCAAAATCACTGTAGATGGTGACTGCAGCCATGAAATTCAAAGACGCTTACTCCTTGGAAGAAAAGTTATGACCAACCTAGACAGCATATTCAAAAGCAGAGACATTACTTTGCCAGTAAAGGTCCGTCTAGTCAAGGCTATGGTTTTTTCCAGTAGTCATGTATGGATGTGAGAGTTGGACTGTGAAGAAGGCTGAGCAGTGAAGAATCAATGCTTTTGAACTGTGGTGTTGGAGAAGACTCTTCAGAGTCCTTTGGATTGCAAGAAGATTTAACCAGTCCATTCTGAAGGAGATCAGCCCTGGGATTTCTTTGGAAGGAATGATGCTGAAGCTGAAACTTCAGTACTTTGGCCACCTCATGCGAGGATTTGACTCATTGGAAAAGACCCTGATGCTGGGAGGGATTGGGGGCAGGAGGAGAAGGGGGCGACCGAGGATGAGATGGCTCTTTGGCATCACTGACTCAGTGGACACGCGTCTGAGTGAACTCCGGGAGTTGGTGATGGACAGGGAGGCCTAGCGTGCTGTGATTCACGGGGTCACAAAGAGTCGGACAGGACTGAGTGCCTGAACTGAACTGAACTGAACTGAGGTTTGCAGATGACACCACCTTTATGGCAGAAGGCGAAGAAGAACTAAAGAGCCTGTTGATGAAAGTGAAAGAGGACAGTGAAAAAGCTGGCTTAAAACTCAGCATTCAAAAAGCTAAGATCAGGGCATCTGGTCCCATCACTTCATGTCAAATAGATGAGGAAACAGTGGAGATAGTGACAGACTTTTATTTTCTTGAGCTGCAAAATCACTGCAGATGGTGACTGCAGCCATAAAATTAAAAGACGCTTGCTCCTTGGAAAAGAAGCTATGACCAACCTAGACAGCATATTAAAAAGCAGAGACATTACTTTGCTGACAAAAGTCTGTCTAGTCAAAGCTATGACTTTTCCAGTAGTCATGTATAGATATGAGAGTTGGAGTATAAAGAAAGCTGAGCACTGAGGAACTGATGCTTTTGAACTGTGGTGTTGGAGAAGACTCTTGAGAGTCCCTTGGACTTTAAAGAGATCAAACCAGTTAATCCTAAAGGAAATCAGTCTGGATATTCATTGGAAGGACTGATGCTGAAGCTGCAACTCCAATACTTTGGCCGCCTGATGCGAAGAACCAATTCATTGGAAAAGACTCTGATGCTGGGAAAGATTGAAGGCGGGACAAGAAGGGAGTGACAGAGGACAAGGTTGGATGGCATCAGTGACTCAGGGGACATGAGTTTGAGCAAGCTCCAGGAGTTGGGAAGGACAGGGATGCCTGGTGTGCTGCAATCTGTGGGGTCTCAAACAGTCGGACCTGACTGAGTGACTGAACAACAAATGGTAGTTGTATTATACAGATGGACTGCAAAATTTTCAGTAGTTTTTAAAACATTGTGGCCTCAAAGTTGAAGGTTGAAAGCTTTGGTCCTGTTTCATGAGCTGCATGTACCATCTACAGGGCTTTCTCACCCTAAATATAAATTACTAAGGAGAGGGCACATAACATGTCAGAGCACGGCCTCTGAGGTAAAAAATGAGATTGCTGTTCGACTGAAAATCAATGGGAGTAATGTATGTGCTAAATATATGTGATATAAACAGTTTATATTAGATTTGATCAGAGAGAGGTTATTTTTGAAGTAGTTTTTTGATGCATTGAAGGCTCTCAGGTAGGTAAATGGAAAAACATGTGTTGGCTAGTCAATGTTGAAAGTACAGGAATTCTGGTCTGTGCAATGAGAAGTGTTCAGAAAGGGAATTGAATATTGCAAAAAGGGCAAGTATATAATGATATCACATCAATTAAAAAGTAGAGTCATTGCCTTATGTGAGAGGCTTGATCTCTAAAATTTTTACATACTGACAGTCATCAGTCAGAAAGTCAGATAAGAACTATGGGATAAAGCAGTAGTGAAAAAGTTTAGAACATGGTTTATTTTTAGAGAAGCGCGTGAGACTTTCATTTTATATGTTGAAAATGAAATGGTAAGCTCTATGATTTGAGAAACCCTTGTGTACTGTTGGTAGGCATGGGAAAGAAGATATGCATAAAGACTCATAGTGGAAAATATTAAAAAGAGCTTCAGTATCTAAAACGTGGTACATAAAACATTGGACAACTTTTTCCATCCCTGACAGGCAGTGCTTATAAAAGCCACAGCGCTTGAGGGGATGACGCAGTGAGCAGCTGACAGGCACCAGGAAACTGTGTGGCTGTTCCTTCATGCCATGGGGTGGGCACAGGAGTGCCGCCTGCTGATGCCAAAGTAAATTGGTTCATATTACCAGATTGCTTTCTAGACCATTCCTGGTGGCTTCCGTGGTGGCTCAGACGATAAAGAATCCACTTGCAATGTGAGAGACCTGGGTTTGATCCCTGGGTTGGGACGATCCCCTGGAGCAGGTCATGGCAACCCACTGCAGCATCCTTGCCTGAAGAATCCCCATGGACAGAGGAGCCTGGTGGGCTACAGTTCATGGAGTCACAAAGAGTCAGACACAGCTGAGAGACTAAGCACGCACACACAGACAATACCAAGAGCTTGACACTGATGATTTCATCTCAAAATAGAATGTGAGGAACGATAAGCAGCATGGAGAAAGATATACATACAGACACACATCCAGGCATTTTTACAGAGGCAAACACTGGAAGGAACCTAAGTTTGACTATGAGAATCCTCTGATTGACATAAGGGATGAGCAGAATTTGTGATGTTACTTAATACACAACCAGTACGGGAACCCTGAGTCCTCCTGCTAGATACGTGTTGCTATCACTGTGGTACTGGCAAATGTCCTGTCACTCAGTGAGATCCATTAGTACTCTGTTGAGTTTGCCAAAAATAAGAGGACTCTGCTCTCAGAACACTCAAGCTTTGCCAGACTCACTTGAGGATGCTTCAGGCATCACAGTGAGGCTGAAAAGAAAGTCCTGTCACCCTGGAACGATGATTGTCAGTTGCATGGGTACTCACTTCTTGCTGCTCCATGCACTTTGCGATCTTAGCATGTATTGTTAACCATTTATTTGTACTCTATCCTGACTCAGCAGTTTTCAAAATTACTACCACAGGAATTCTAGAAATTAAAGTTACTTAATAGTTACTGGTAGTAAATTAACTTTACTACCAGTCTTTGAAAATACTAAAGTGATCATAGAATTTTGTATTGAATGCCTTTTAACTTAAAAATGTTAAATTGCATACACTTTGCCATGAATGTGTGATTACTCCTCAAGGTGGTTTTTATTTTTAAAACATCACAATTTTTGAATTTAGCTGGGGATAATTAATTAAAAATCATGGTAAGAAATTTACTCAAGGTAGCCACTCTAAATTAATATAACTGACAGCTTACGCTCTTGAACAGCATTTGACAACTGGGAAAGAACAATGCGGTTTAACTCATCTGGCAATGGAAGAAAATAATAAAGAGGAAGGTGTCCTCTTTGGAAAAAGCACAAAATCATTTTGAGCATTTGTGTGAAACTAAAAAAAGTTTTTCTAAGTTCATTTCTACAAAGAAGATAGAAGTTTTGAATCATTCACAGGAAAATTTCTGTGTTTGAAGTTAGACTGTGGATTTATAAAATATTTGATGATGCCAGGTCCCTCGACAAGTCCTAGGAGATGTGTTGGGAATGAGAGGACATCTTTATGTCCTCCTAGCAACTTCACTGCTTGGTTGCTCTGTCTTTAGTTGACACCTGTTTGTTAGCACAGTCTGCATCTAGACGAAACCTAGGCAAATGATTAAGTGATGCGTAACACATGTAACAAGGCATTGCTCCTTAACTTGTCAAGAAATACGTAATATTTTTATTATATCTTTTAAACAAATATTTTGCATACTGATAGGAAAAGTTTGACTCATATGGGGATATATATTTAGAAAATGTAGCCAACAGAAAGGTTAGAAATACGTATGTGTGAACAACTAACCAAATACTTGAAGGTTAAGAAGTCCATTCTCATTGCATTGATATGCTCTTTGATGTCAGTCTTTCTAATGCATTTGGAAAAATCTTTGGAAATAGGAAGTCAAAAGATGCCTCTTGATTTTCTACCTCTGCCCAAGAGCTTTCCAATAAAAGGGAAATGAGGTTTGGCATTTGGAACTAGTTCCTCGAGTCCAAGAGACAGGGCATCACGTTCTAGTTCTCTTGAAAGCCTTTAATAACTGAGCGAGACGCCAAGTTGAGCTCTATATGCAGTTTTCTTGGGAGTGTCACCTATGACTTCTATATTTAAAGTCAGGCCACATTCACTGGTGACGAGGTTTCTGAACAGAGGCAACTTCCTCACATCTGTTCCCTAAGTCAGCTCCTTTGGAGGGAGGGAGCGGTACATTTTGGGGAGGAGGAGGAAAGGCAGTAGCTAAAACTAGAGGAAATAGCTGAGTCACGCCTTCTTGTGGGAGTGTTCTGTCTTGGGAGATAGAAAGTGAATAGGTGTTTCCTGGTTTTACCTCTAGGTGTTCTGATTTTCATCTTCCGAAAAGAGCAAATCTGTGGTATGCTAGCAAAGCACATGGCCATATTCATGCCATAGCTTGATGAAAGCTTGGGGAGTTGTGGTATGATTCTACATAGGATTAGAGGGGTGGGATAAGAGGGGTGCAGGCAAATAAAGTGATCCCTTGACTGCCTGTTGTTCCTTGTGCACAGAGGTAGCTTGAAGGTTAGCATGTTATTTGGTTCCTGAATAGAGCCAGTGACCTGAAGTCAGTGTTGCCTTTGGAATTCCGCATGTATAATTAAAGAATGCTTATTACGCAAAGGGGCTTCCCTGGTGGCTCAGTCAATAAAGAATCTGCTTGCAGTGCAGGAGACCCAGGTTCTGTCCCTGGGTCGGGAAGATCCTCTGGAAAAGGGAATGGCTACCCACTCCAGTATTCTTGACTGGAGAATTCCATGGGCAAAGGAACCTGGTGGGCTCCAATCCATCAGGTCACAAAGAGTCAGACATGACTGAGCAACTAACACTGTTATGCAAAGAAGTTCTATCTGTGAAAGAGAGTAGTATCCTCTCGTATGGCATGTGTGTTTTATTTGATTGTAAGACTATGCCCTCCCTATTCATTTAGATAGACTTAGATTTCACAGAAGTTTAAATTTCATGAAACCTATTTTTCGCCCCAGAAGAAATATCCTAGAAGTTCTTCCTTTAGTTGTATATGAAAATAATTGCAAACAATTCATAATCAGATCAGATGTTTGCTTTTTACCAAAACTGTATGAGAATTATCTTCATACTCTAGTGCTTATAACTGACACTTAACATTTTAACAGTTGACAAAGTAAAACTACATTTTCCTCTGCTGCTGCTGCTGCTGCTAAGTCACTTCAGTCGTGTCCAACTCTGTGCGACCCCATAGATGGCAGCCCACCAGGCTCCTCCGTCCCTGGAATTCTCCAGGCAAGAACACTGGAGTAGGTTGCCATTTCCTTCTCCAGTGCATGAAAGTGAAAAGTGAAAGTGAAGTCGCTCAGTCGTGTCCGACTCCCAGCGATCCCATGGACTGCAGCCCACCAGGCTCCTCTGTCCATGGGATTTTCCAGGCAAGAGTACTGGTGACACCATATTTTACAGGGTAGTTTGCAGGTTATCCAGAGTGTTGTTTTTCCTTGTGGTTTCGTCTATGTTTGTACACGTATGTGGATGCTCAGGAATGG
The DNA here is from genome assembly GCA_006408695.1 of Aepyceros melampus. Taxonomy (NCBI): domain Eukaryota; kingdom Metazoa; phylum Chordata; class Mammalia; order Artiodactyla; family Bovidae; genus Aepyceros; species Aepyceros melampus. Next base: position 194,110 of record SJXQ01000462.1, on the reverse strand, counting down.
AAGACGCCAACCCACTGGGTGTATGTTATTGCTGAGTAATAGCTCTGAAACTTTCTGAGGGAGGAGTCCATTAACTCATTATTGGAGACATCATTTATCTGTGCTATTTTCCTTTACTTCTATTCCTTTCTTCCTTCCATTGACTTAACTGAGAATAGGCTGTGTTATCATCCATTCTAGAAACTGTCTTAAAAAATTCTCTTGATATTACTAACACAGTAATACAGAAATGGTAAGTGACGTAAACAGGTAAATTGACTATTCTGGCCAATGTCACCAGTGACTCAAATGGGTGGAGGAGGAAGTTATGACTCTGTTCCTTTAATAAGGACAACTGATGTCAGACTTCCCTGACATTTTATAAGTTGCCACAGCTCATATTGGTGTCTAACTTTTTATATCTCAGAAAGGTTACATTTTAAGAGTCAAGTTCCTGTATGAAAGTCATTGCCAAACCAGCCATCAGCAACTACTGTGACTTTCTGGATTGACACTATGCTAGAATTATGTTTCTGTTAAGTGATGTTTCAGTGTTAGTACTGTGCATTGCAAAAAGCCACCAGTCATAGAATTCAAGAAATACTTGCTTCGTGGGGAACAACTACAAGAATTAAATTGGAGTTGTCATTTCTTATAAATTTGCTCAATTCTTTTCTAGCTTTTCAGCTAGTGATTAAAGAAAAATATCGTGACCATGGATATTACGTTGCCAACTGAGGTCCGTCTAGTCAAGGCTATGGTTTTTCCAGTAGTCATGTATGGATATGAGAGTTGGACTGTAAAGAAGGCTGAGCACTGAAGAATTGATGCTTTTGAACTGTGGTGTTGGAGAAGACTCTTGAGAGTCCCTTGGACTGCCAGGAGATCCAACCAATCCATTCTGAAGGAGATCAGCCCTGGGGTTTCTTTGGAAGGAATGATGCTGAAGCTCCAGTACTTTGGCCACCTCATGCGAGGAGTTGACTCATTGGAAAAGACCCTGATGCTGGGAGGGATTAGGGGCAGGAGGAGAAGGGGACGACTGAAGATGAGATGGCTGGATGGCGTCACTGACTCCATGGGCGTGGGTCTGGGTGAACTCTGGGGGTTGGTGATGGACAGGGAGGCTGGCGTGCTGCGATTCATGGGGTCGCAAAGAGTTGGACACAACTGAGCAACTGAACTGAACTGAAGGGAGAAAGCCTTCCTTCCTACATGGTTTTCAGTGCACAAATAAGAAATGAAGAGTCAAAGAGGAACAGTTCTAGGAAATGCTTATAGTCGAAGGGTGGTTCTGTCATCTGTGTTAAGTTGTCTAAAGATCTTTGTGTGAAGAAAGTATGAAAACAGAAAAACAGCTTTTGTTCACCAGACTAGGTCTTCATAAGCCACTGTTTTGTAATTTTGAATCCTGTCGAACAACATTCTGTAGGTCATTAAATTGAGACTTTTGTCTTTTTTTATTTTTAGCACACTCAAGTGTATATATAAATCTCTGGAATGTTGAAGGAGTGACATTCCACAAGTGTCAGATTTTTTTTTTTTTCTGTTGCCCATTGTGAAGGGGAGACCTTTAAATGCAGAATGTTTGATTCTTTCTCCTATATTTGCTTTCATTTTGGAGCTCCGTTACAGAATAAAGAATTTTTTTGTGTGTGTGGCAGCATTATTGAATAGAAAAATCACTGTTTCAAATTATAGTTTCCTGTTAATGATTGATTCAATAGGCTAGCCATAGTAGAAAAGCACTATTATAGTATTAAATTTCTACATGACTGGACACTGTTATCAGAGCGCTGCAACAAAAAAATAGAAGTCACAAAAATCTAGATTTAGAACCCCAAATTGTACTCTTAAATTTCAGGTGTCAAAGTTGGGTTCTAAAAATGTTTCAGAATCTAGAGACTTACAGATATCTTTGCAGATTCTGTAACAACAACAAATACCTTTTCAGTGTTAGATTCTGAGGTAACTATTATCCTATTTGGGTGCATTCTGATGCATTTAATTTGTACCCAGTCATTCTGTGGTGAAAATAAAGCAATCATAGCCTTGAATGAGTTACCAGTGGCTACGTGAACCGTGAACTTCCAGATGTTCAAGCTGGTTTTAGAAAAGGCAGAGGAACCAGAGATCAAATTGCCAACATCCACTGGATCATCGAAAAAGCAAGAGAGTTCCAGAAAAACATCTATTTCTGCTTTATTGACTATGCCAAAGCCTTTGACTGTGTGGATCACAATAAACTGGAAAATTCTGAAAGAGATGGGAATACCAGACCACCTGACCTGTCTCTCGGGAAACCTGTATGCAGGTCAGGAAGGAACAGTTAGAAGTGGACATGGAACAACAGAGTGGTTCCAAATAGGAAAAGGAGTCCATCAAGGCTGTATATTGTCACCCTGCTTATTTAACTTCTATGCAGAGTACATCATGAGAAATGCTGGGCTGGAAGAAGCACAAGCTGGAATCAAGATTGCTGGGAGAAATATCAATAACCTCAGATATGCAGATGACACCACCCTTATGGCAGAAAGTGAAGAGGAACTAAAAAGCCTCTTGATGAAAGTGAAAGAGGAGAGTGAAAAAGTTGGCCTCAAGCTCAACATTCAGAAAACCAAGATCATGGCATCTGGTCCCATCACTTCATGGGAAATAGATGAGGAAACAGTGTCAGACTTTATTTTGGGGGGCTCCAAAATCACTGCAGATGGTAATTGCAGCAATGAAGTTAAAAGATGCTTACTCCTTGGAAGGAAAGTTATGACCAACCTAGACAGCATATTCAAAAGCAGAGACATTACTTTGCCAACAAGGTCCATCTAGTCAAGGCTATGGTTTTTCCTGTGGTCATGAATGGATGTGAGAGTTGGACTGTGAAGAAGGCTGAGCGCCGCAGAATTGATGCTTTTGAACTGTTGTGTTGGAGAAGACTTTTGAGAGTCCCTTGGACTGCAAGGAGACCCAACCAGTCCATTCTGTGGGAGATCAACCCTGGGATTTCTTTGGAAGGAATGATGCTAAAGCTGAAACTCCAGTGCTTTGGCCACCTCATGCGAAGAGTTGACTCATTGGAAAAGACCCTGATGCTGGGAGGGATTGAGGGCAGGAGGATAAGGGGACGACAGAGGATGAGATGGCTGGATGGCATCACCAACTCGATGGACATGAGTCTGAGTGAACTCCGGCAGTTGGTGATGGACAGGGAGGCCTGGCGTGCTGCGATTCATGGGGTCGCAAAGAGTCAGACACGACTGAGCGACTGAACTGAACTAGTTGGTTGGTTGTTTGAATGAATTCCATTGCACCCTTTAAATCTGGCAAAACAAACAAACAAAAAACCTCAGACATTGTTTTTAAGCTACTTTTTATTTATTAAAATTTATTTTAATAATAAAATATTAATATTTTATATTCTAGAATATTCTTTCATTAGAGACAGTGTATACTCAAAAATATATGTGAAATGTAGCTTAACAAAGTACCTATAAACTGTAATTATCAGGCTCAGATATGAAAACACCGTATAGAATTGTCAATCGCCTGGCACATGTTAGAATTAACAGTGATGAATGCAGCATAAAATATTGTGACTTCTTAATGTTTCATTAGTGGTTTCAAAACAGATAACAACTGAATTTGTTCATCAGTATTGTAATTAGCAGTTGAAATTGAGCTCTGGGAAATTCCTGTGAATTTTCTTATTTAAAAATTATACAGCAAATGTATTTTAAATAAAATATATAGTTAAGAATATAATTATATTTTAAGATATTAGTGAATATGCCCATATGGGGTTGAAATTTATCCTTTATTTAGAAGTTGACTGGTAGCTTCAATTTACTTTAGGCAACTTTTTACCCTCATTTTTTAAAGTTTGTGTTTTGTATTGAGGTAGAGCCAATTAGCAATGTGACAATTTCAGGTAAACAACAAAGGGACCCAGCCATATATACACACATATCCGTCTGTCCCAATGTTATCTGATGGCCTGGATGGAAGGGTAGTTTGGGGGGAAATGGATGCATGTGTAGCTGTCTTTTAAAACATGGATAAGTTTGAGGAAAAAAATGAGTATAAATGATTAATAGAAAAAGGTATTCTTAGGTTGATGAGAACTAAGCTATAATGGAAGGGATTCATAAACTGTTGAAACAGAATTAAAGATTACCTTTCTTTAACAAATGTGAAACTGTTTTTAAGGACATGTCCTTCAATGAGAAGTGTGTTTATATGCTCTTAGAGACCTATTCACTATTGTTGGCAGTGCTGGTTTTTGTTTCTTGGTGTATTTTCTTGGTTTTTTCTTGAGCCTGAAGAAAATATTGGAAATGAATGAGTGACATGTATGTTTTTTTGAAAATGTTGTAAAGAACGTGAAACTAATGTTGGCTTTCTTGTAACCGCATATGTTGTTTCTTTATTTACTTCCAGTTTGATTAATAAGCTGAAACCTGGGGTCATTAAGAAGATCAACAGACTGTCCACACCTATAGCAGGCTTGGTAAGTAATAAATTTTCTTCAAAACTAGATTTGTCTCTGTAAGAAAATGGGCATAAACAGATTCTCTTATCTGGAATTATCATTGAAATCAGGTTTGTAGTCTTTTGCTCAAGAAAAGTATTTTCCATGAACTGCTTATAGCATTACAACGTTTCTCTTCTGTTTCTATTCTTCTGTGAAGCTTTTATTCTATTTATTTAGTTTTTTCTTTGTTTTACGTTTTGTGCCCTTGGACTTCCTATGTCTTCTTTCTTGGCCCATTTGTTCCACAGATTGCATTTGTTGAGGATCATGTTCTTTTCAAATCTCAGCTTCCATACATTGGTTGCTAGGTGACCACAGTTTATGGAAACTGTCCAAAACTGATGCATTGTTACATTTCAGGGGCTTTGTACTTAGGCATTGCCCTCACTTGGCACACAGGTCTTGGAAGGTATTTGGACCTATCCGCTCTTTTGGTTTTCTACCAACATCCTGTGTGGTGTTGAGTGAGTCACCGTCTTCCACTCACGTCAGTAATATTTTCCATAAGATAACTATTCATGATTCTCTAGATTCCTTCTAGCTTTAAATTCAGAATTTTGTGTATGAATTCTCTACTGGATCAAAATCCTTGAGAGATCAATAGTAAGGTGGGTCTATATCTCTGGAGATAAATAATCTATAATGACAGATGAGGGGTATTTTTCAAAATGTTAGCAATCCCAAAGAATCAAGGCTAATGATAGGAGTCTGGTAAAAAAAATAATTTTACAAAACACTGAAGTTTAAGATAGCTATTAATTGGAAGTAAATAATATATATGTTATCTTTGGAGTAGTCAAGTTTCTTTATAATACATTCAGGCACCTTCTGTTTGGCCGTCCATGTATTTGCAGATGTTAAAGGCATTATAGGTTAAAGGTAGCAGTACTAAAATGTCTGGGTTTGCAGTTGGCTTGAGGATCTCATCGGAATTTTGATAGTAATAAGTTGGTGGCAGAAAATATCTGTCTAGGAGAGAAAGAAAGAAGAGTTGTACAGTTCTTTTCTTTGAAAAACAATCACAAAATTACTATTTTCTTTTGAAATATAGGATGCAGTTGACCCTTGAGCAATCCAAAGGTTAGGAGTGCTTTTCACCCCATCCAGTTGAAAATCTGCATGTAGCTTTACTCTGCCAAAACTTAACTGCTAATAGCTTACTGTTGACCAGAAGCCTTACTGATAACACAAATAGTTGATTAGCAAATATTTTGTGTGTTATATGTATTATACACTATATTCTTACAATAAAGGAAGTTAGAAAAGAAAATGTTAAAATCATAAGGAAGAGAAAAATACATTTACAGTACTGTACTGTATTTATTGACACTATAAGTTTACATCATCCATTTACAAGATGGATCATCTGTCTATCAGTACGTACATCAATATTATCTCACATGATACAAACCACCATGGATAGTATACATATTACTAATGCTAGACATCAAATTCAGAAGATATGTGAAAAAGAGATTCATATTTATTTAGATGTAGTCATGCATTGGGTTTCCCTGGTGGCTCGGCAAAGAATCTGCCTGCAATGCAGGAGACCTGGGTTGAATCCCTGGGTTGGGAAGATCCCCTGGAGAAGGGAACGGCAACCCATTACAGTATTCTTGCCTGGAAAACCTCATGGACAGAGGAGTCTGGTGGGCTACAGTCTGTGGGATTGAAAAGAGTCGGACACAGCTGAGAGATTTAACTCTTTCACATTCATGCATTGATAACAAAAATAGTACTACGATTGCTTTACAGTTGCCAAGCCTAAACACTAGTGAATAAATCATTATACAATTTTTATGACATACAGTACTACAGTCATATTCATGATATAGTGTTAGAAACATTGTTACATTAAAAAATCCACTTACTTGTTGTGATAGTCTGATATGCAGTTTCTCCAATCATGAGAGAGAGAGAGAGAGAGAGCCATATTGGACTGTAATGTAATTCCTTGAAAGCAAAGTTATAAAACAGTAAGAAAACTAACACATAATTTTATGTTAAATACCACTCACCTTATGCTTATGTAAGGACGGTGTTTGTGTATATCTTATGCACTCTTGATGTGCTTTTCTCTTTTTCTTTTGATATTAGTAGGCTACATGGTTTGTCTGAGTTTTTTCAGTTTGTCACAAATCTCCAAACAATTTTCTAATATACTGAAAAAATCCAGGTGTAAGTGGGCCTTTGCAGTTCAAACCTGGGTTGTTCAAGTGTCAGCTGTCTATGTATAAAGTTCCCAGAGCAGTTGGGCTAAATATTAATTCCTTCCTTCTTACCAAGTTGGAGCTATTCTACTTCTGTCAAGACTAGGCAATTGATAGGGTATTTTTATCGGTTTCAAGTTTGGCTAGGTAAAATACTGTAATATATATGCATATATTGCGATATACATATATGCATGAATTACTTCTAGTAATATAGCAAGTCAGAGATGTTATTTAAGGAACAAAAGAGCTTTGATTTCTGAAGTCTTTCCAGAAAGAAAAATTGTTTAATAAAATGTTTTATATGGAAATAACTTTTATGAAATAACTTCTATGAAAATTTAAAGTGTGAACTGTATTGAAAGTATTTTTTCTTTTCAGATGGCTTGAGTTATTCTCAGATGGTTTAATGCTTAAATTTTTAAATTGTTGTTTCTTGGATCAATTACATGCATTTTCAATAAAATTAACCTTTGATTCCAAACACCCCAAATATTTGGAACACTTGAATTGCGGTGGTGGTTTATTATGGTTGGCCACTAGAGTTTTATTCCATTTTCTGAGTAGTCTATGATTAGATGAAAGCACCAATGTATTTTATATTTAAATCGGAAGATCTCGCCAAGTATTTCTATTTCAAGTATGAGAAATTCTATCTAGTTTAGATTTTATCTCTAGGAACTAAAGCAAACTGTATTTCTGGTATACTTAATAGGGTAATTTCACAACTACAGGACACTGAGTATTTTTAATTGGATTTAGGAGCATAACGAGTGACCAGAGCCATAGAGCTGAGCTAAGCGCCTTTGGTTTGAAGTCATTATCATGCATCATTTAACTCTTTCTCATGCGTATGTGTCAGGATGCTTTTTTTCTATCACAGCTTCTTAAAGCCTTAATTTCAAGTGTGAATTAGAGTCCCTGCATCTACCTACTAGGGTTGTTATGAGAATGGGAAGGAATGATATACAGATAGTCTGGGCTGTGAATGTTCTTTAGTATCACATTCATTCTTTTAGTAAATACTTGGGTGCCTATTAGGTAAGAATTTTTCTAGTGTATAGGGATATCTGCCTTATTGACTATGCCAAAGCCTTTGACTGTGTGGATCACAGTAAACTGTGGAAAATTCTGAAAGAGATGGGAATACCAGACCACCTGACCTGCCTCTTGAGAAATCTGTATGCAGGTCAGGAAGCAACAGTTAGAACTAGACATGGAACAACAGACTGGTTCCAAATAGAAAAAGGAGTATGTCAAGGCTGTATACTGTCACCCTGCTTATTTAACTTCTATGCAGAGTACATCATGAGAAACGCTGGACTGGAAGAAACACATGCTGGAATCAAGATTGCTGGGAGAAATATCAATAACCTCAGATATGCAGATGACACCACCCTTATGGCAGAAAGTGAAGAGGAGCTAAAAAGCCTCTTGTTGAAAGTGAGAGAGGAGAGTGAAAAAGTTGGCTTAAAGCTCAACATTCAGAAAACGAAGATCATGGCATCTGGCCCCATCACTTCATGGGAAATAGATGGGGAAACAGTAGAAACAGTGTCAGACTTTTTTTTTTGGGCTCCAAAATCACTGCAGATGGTGACTGCAGCCATGAAATTAAAAGGCGCTTACTCCTTGGAAGAAAAGTTATGACCAACCTAGATAGTATATTCAAAAGCAGAGACATTACTTTGCCGACTAAGGTCCGTCTAGTCAAGGCTATGGTTTTTCCTGTGGTCATGTATGGATGTGAGAGTTGGACTGTGAAGAAGGCTGAGCGCCGAAGAATTGATGCTTTTGAACTGTGGTGTTGGAGAAGACTCTTGAGAGTCCCTTGGACTGCAAGGAGATCCAACCAGTCCATTCTGAAGGAGATCAACCCTGGGATTTCTTTGGAAGGAATGATGCTAAAACTGAAGCTCCAGTACTTTGGGCACCTTGCTGGACTGGAAGAAACACAAGCTGGAATCAAGATTGCTGGGAGAAATATCAATAACCTCAGATATGCAGATGACACCACCCTTATGGCAGAAAGTGAGGAGGAGCTAAAAAGCCTCTTGTTGAAAGTGAGAGAGGAGAGTGAAAAAGTTGGCTTAAAGCTCAACATTCAGAAAACGAAGATCATGGCATCTGGCCCCATCACTTCATGGGAAATAGATGGGGAAACAGTAGAAACAGTGTCAGACTTTGTTTTTTTGGGCTCCAAAATCACTGCAGATGGTGACTGCAGCCATGAAATTAAAAGGCGCTTACTCCTTGGAAGAAAAGTTATGACCAACCTAGATAGCATATTCAAAAGCAGAGACATTACTTTGCCGACTAGGGTCCGTCTAGTGAAGGCTATGGTTTTTCCTGTGGTCATATATGGATGTGAGAGTTGGACTGTGAAGAAGGCTGAGTGCAGAAGAATTGATGCTTTGGAACTGTGGTGTTGGAGAAGACTCTTGAGAGTCCCTTGGACTGCAAGGAGATCCAACCAGTCCATTCTGAGGGAGATCAACCCTGGGATTTCTTTGGAAGGAATGATACTAAAACTGAAGCTCCAGTACTTTGGCCACCTTATGTGAAGAGTTGACTCATTGGAAAAGACCCTGATGCTGGGAGGGATTGGGGGCAGGAGGAGAAGGGGATGACCGAGGATGGGATGGCTGGATGGCATCACGGACTCAGTGGACGTGAGTCTGAGTGAACTCCGGCAGTTGGTGATGGGTAGGGAGGCCTGGCATGCTGTGATTCATGGTGTCGCAAAGAGTCGGACATGACTGCGCAACTGAACTGAACTGATAGGTATATATATTGGCTTCCCTGGTACCTCAGCTGGCAAATAATCCACCTGCAAAGCAGGAGACCTGGGTTCAATCCCAGGGTTGGGAAGCTCCCCTGGAGAACAGAAGGGCTACCCACTCCAGTATTCTGGCCCAGAGAATTCCATGGACTGTATAGTCTATGGGGTTACAAAGAGTTGGACACAACTGAGCAACTTTAACTTTCATAGGGATATATGGGAGAAACAAAGACAAAGACATTATCCCCAAAGAGTTTGTGTTCTGGTGTGGGAGTTGGATTGGGCAAATGAGTTAACAAATGAGCAAGGAAGCACCAGATAATGAATATGCTGCAGAGAATTATAGGAGAGTGACATTTGCTAAACAACTATGAGCAGTTGTATTTGGACTAGGAGGCTTGACCTCTAATAATTCCTCAAAAATAATATGTCAGAAGCCTTAGTTTTGGACACTTATAGAAGAAAGGTATAAAATTTGAGCCAGACTCTACATACTAGTAATTTTTGTGTTCAAAATACCTAACATAGTTAGAATGAGTGAATGAACAAGATATCCATTATGAGAAGTAATAGGCTCTAGAATTAGGTCTTTCTCAGAAACAATGTATTTGGCTGCAACAGGTCTCAGTTGCATCATGTGGGATCTTTGTTGCATCGTGTGGGATCTTCTGTTATGGTGCATGGACACTCTAGTTGTGGGGCATGGGCTCCAGGGCACACGGGCTCGGTAGTTGTGGCACGCAGGGTTAGTTGCTCCATGCATGTGGGAACTCTGTTCCCCGACCAGGTATCGAGCCCATGTTCCTTGCATTGCAAGGTGGTTTCTTAACCACTGGACCATCAAGGAAGTCCCTAGAATTAAGTCTTTGATGGAATAGTGTTATAGGTTGAATTGAGTCCTCCAAAGAAAGACACAATACAGGGATACTTCATTTTATTGTGCTTTGCTTTAGTGCACTTTGCAGATCCTGCAGTTTTTTTTTTTTTTTAAACAAATTGAATGCTTATGGCAACCCTGAATAGTACAGGTTTTATCAGCACCATTTTTTAACAGCATTTGTTCACCCCATGTTTCTAGGTCATGTTTAGGTAATTCTTGCAGTATTTCAAAATTTTTTGGTACTATTATTATATTTCTTCTGGTGATCTTTGACCTGTGATCTCTGATGTTATTTCTATGACTCTTAAGACTCAAATAATGGGTAGCATGCTTTAGTGATACGACATTTGTTAATTAAGGTATGTAGGCTGTTTTATTAGACATATTGCTATTGCACACTTAATAGGCTACAATAGACACATAAACATGACTTTTATATGCACTGGGAAACAAAACAATTCATGTGACTTGCTTTATTGTGGTGGTCTGGAACCTGACCTGCAATATCTCTGTGGTATGTTTATATATTGAAGTCCTAAGCTGCAGTACCTCAGAATGTGACCTGATTTGAGAATAGAGTTGTTACGTGGAGTATGGGGACAGAGGTCATAGTGAATCAGGGTAGGCATTACCCTAACCTAATGTGACTGGCATCCTTATATGAAAATGACCTTATGTAGGCAGATACATACAGGAAGAAAGCCGTGTGACAACTGAGGATTGGAGTGAAGGAGGAGCAGATACTGCCAGAAGCTGCAGGAGGCAAAGAAGGATTCTCCTACAGGTTTCATGGGATCATGTCTTTGTGAATACCTTGATTTTCCACTTCTAGTCTCCAGAACCTGAGAAGGCAATGGCACCCCACTCCAGTACTCTTGCCTGGAAAATCCCATGGACAGAGGAGCCTGGTAGGCTGCAGTCTGTGGGATTGTGAAGAGTCGGACATGACTGAGCGACTTCACTTTCAGTTTTCACTTTCATGCACTGGAGAAGGAAATGGCAACCCACTCCAGTGTTCTTGCCTAGAGAATCTCAGGGAAGCGGGAGCCTGGTGGGCCGCTGTCTATGGGGTCGCACAGAGTCAGACACAACTGAAGCGACTTAGCAGCAGTCTCCAGAACTGTGAAACAGTAAATCTCTTTTTTTAAGTCACTCGGTTTGTGGTACTTCATTACGACAGCCTTAGGAAACTAATGCTGCTGCTGCTAAGTTGCTTCAGTCATGTCCGACTCTGTGCAACCCCATGGATGGCAGCCCACCAGGCTCCCCCGTCCCTGGGANTACACATGTAATTTTATTTTTTCTAGTAACCACATTAAAATTTACAAATAAATAAGGAAATTATTCTAATAATGCACTGTTAGTAAATGAATAATTGCTTAACACATCCAAAATATTATTTTAACATGTGGAATCAGCCACCTTTCACACACTTAGTAGCCACAATAGCTACCGTATTACACAGCACAGCCCTTGATATAGCATATATTATTGCAGGCAGCTTTTCCATGCTTCACAAAACTCAAGGTATATTTAACCAAAAAAAAAAAAAAGAAGAAGAAAGAAAGAAAGATACTGATACTGTGGAAATCCTAGGAATTTTGCCTTCCTTAGGTACTTCTACTCCTTGAGGTTTTATGGCCATGCAGGGATCAAGGGACATGACCTTGGGATAACCCAGGAGAGACATCCAGAAAGAGATGTAAAGGGAGATAAAGAGAAACGCTGAGAGCAAGAGAGGGAAAAAAGTGTATGTGTGTATCCATGCATGCTCATGTATACACACACATGGGAGAATGATAAGGGGGTTGGGAGACAAGGAGAAGAGGCTCTTCCCAACTGATACTGTGGAAATCCTAGGAATTTTGCCTTCCTTAGGTACTTCTACTCCTTGAGGTTTTATGGCCATGCAGGGATCAAGGGACATGACCTTGGGATAACCCAGGAGAGACATCCAGAAAGAGATGTAAAGGGAGATAAAGAGAAACGCTGAGAGCAAGAGAGGGAAAAAAGTGTATGTGTGTATCCATGCATGCTCATGTATACACACACATGGGAGAATGATAAGGGGGTTGGGAGACAAGGAGAAGAGGCTCTTCCCTCCAGTCCAGATTAGAAACTCAGCACGGAGCCTCCTTCTTCCCCCTTGAACCAGGAGGGCCCTCCACTTCAAGTTGTGCCTCTGTGAGTACCACTCCACAGTAGGGGACACCACTGGCTACAGAGACCATGGCTAAGGCTTAAAACCCATGGATCTGAGCTCATTCACTTTAACCTTCAACCAAGGCTCTACTTTCCAGAGAGAACAGGCTTGAGATCAGTGACTCCAGAAAGCAAAGAAGCTGAATTCAGCCGAGACATGGAGATGGTAGCAAATGTACCCTACCAGGTCTTTAAAATGTAGAGTGTGATGAACTGTTTTTGCCTGAGAACTCTCTAAAAAGAAAAGACAGATCTTACACCCCAGGTTTCTCAGCACCATTTGTACACTAAAATGAGGGACACACACACGGTATAAGCCTGTTTCTTATCTCAGTTACATTTTGACAACTACCAACTGAATCAACAAGTACATGCCACTTTGATATCATTCGAAAGTGTGATGGAGGTTTTGGCTGCGGCTGCTGCTGCTAAGTCGCTTCAGTTGTGTCTGACTCTGTGCGACCCCATAGACGGCAGCCCACCAGGCTCCCCCATCTCTGGGATTCTCTAGGCAAAAATACTGGAGTGGGTTGCCATTTCCTTCTCCAATGCATGAAAGTGAAAAGTCAAAGTGAAGTCGCTCAGTCGTGTCCAACTCTTAGCAACCCCATGGACTGCAGCCTACCAGGCTCCTCCGTTCATGGGATTTTCCAGGCAAGAGTACTGGAGTGGGAGGTTTTGGCTAGTAATCCTAAAATGCTACTACTCTAAGCAAGGACCTTATTTGAAGAGACAAAGTAACACTATAGTAATAGCCCATGGACTGTGACTCTGAAGTCTGTATCTCAGATCTGGTTCTACAATTAAATAGCAACATGACACTACCAGCCGATTATCCTTCCATGTAAAGCCTTCCTCTGTTTCCTTATTTATGAAATCATCACACTGGATCATAGAGTCACTCTCATTCTACAATGTATTGTTTCACTTTTATAGAGAAAAAAATGATGAAATGGGCTGTTTTTATTTAACAATGAAACAATGAGAATTGTTGGATTCCTAAGGACTTTCTAGATCATTCCAGGTCTGTTCATGGCAAGGCAACAAGGTAATTTCACAGGAAGTGGATTCTAAGGAAATTAAGTGAACTCCAATTCCCTCACTTCCTATCAATACCCTATGAGAGTGGAATTTATGTGAGTCTGTGCATGTTGGTGTTTTAGAGAAGGGTGATTCTTAAATAATGTACAAATAGAAAATTTCACAATTGTTTAGTTTTGAAACACCAGTGGTCAAGTAACATCATAATGAATCTTGAGGAAATTAAAATATTTGTATGTATAGAATCTAGTTTCTCAGTTTCCTACCATTATTCATAGTGAACACACATCTTAAGTTCAAGTGTCTGCTTTCATGAGACCACATGCTACCAGGTCATGCCTTGCAGTTAAGTCATCCTCAGCTTTTCTCTTATATCAGACAAATTTTGGACCTAAAATGTCACTAACACATATTAATAGATACTTGATCATGGAGTAGCTTTGTTTACCAACTTCCTAGGAGACAAAAGCTGGGATACACATTTCATTTATAGAATTTTGTTCTTGCAGCTGCTCAATACCAAATACAATGACATATACAATTTGGTGACTTGTTTCAATTTGCAGACTTCACAGAAGCCTCTGCCTAGAACCAGTAATCAGCAGGACCAGCACAACACTGCCAAAGATTCTACAAAAGCCATTCAAACAACCCTATAATTTAACTTTCATTTTTATCTAATAATGTTTGTGTATTATTTCAAATTGAAATGCAATTAGTTTAGAGGCTTACTACACAGATTTTGGGGTAAGCATCACTGATTTTACAAAGACAGGCCAAGGCCACCTAATATTGTTCAATACAATTAGTTTTCTGATTGACAGTTAAATCCTCCCATTGACTCAGGTTTCTGACACCTCCACATGTCAAGCTGAAATACTGTTATTCTCTGAACCATAAAATTTCAATGAGATTTTTTTGACTCTGCAACCAAATAACCATATTAAATAAGAACACTTGAAGGCTACCTGCTTTATTTCCCCAATTCACAATTTCTTAAGTTTGGTTTAAGTGAAACTCCTGATAATGGGTAATAATACTATAAATATTTTATCACTCTACACTGTTGGAAAACAGTCTGATATCTATGGGTTTTAGCATTAAGCAGCTTGAGTTTGAATCTTGCCTCCAAGCCTACTTTGCACGATGTTGCATATAGAGTATATGCTCAGTAAATAATACTTTCCTCTCCTTATTGGTTTCTACTAAAGTCAACTAGGAGAATGAATTTGAAATTAATTTCATGAACAATGAAGAACTACTGAAAATGCTGCTTTAAATTGGGGACATTAATATGAACTTTTAGATAAGTGATAAAGAAAGTGATAGAGGCAAGGAGATTGGATATGAACCTGTTTCAGTAGGCTAGATAGAAATACCCTATTTATTGATCAATTGATAGGATCATAACTAAGATGTGGGCAGGAAGCAAGATTTCAGATTATCTCCTTACTTACCTATCTACCTATTCATTTATCAATAATCATTTGTTTGTTCAAAAAGAACATTCACATCACCAACAAGAAGTCTAAGAAATAGCTATCATTACTCAGTTTTCACAGATGAGAAAAGTGATGCTCAAAGAGGTCATGTATTTTCCCCAAGGATAACATAACTATCTAGCTGGTTAGTGTTAGACTCAGAATTTGAAGATGAATTATCTGTGATCATTTCTGTCATATACTCCATTTCATGAAAACATCAGAAATTATGAGATTATTTGTTGGAGAAATATTGGTGACCAAAGGAAGAATCAAACAATAGTAAAAGTTTAATAGTGATAACATTAAAAGAAAGAGAAAAGTCAGAGAAAGAAATTATATAGTATGGGACCAGGATATTGATTGAATATGTAGCTTGGATATGCTGATTTTAGAGTGGGATTGGACATTCAAATAGAGCTTCCACTAGATATCTGAAAATGTGGGAAAGTTGGAGTGTCTGGCCTGGCTCTATAAATGTGCTGAGTGAGAGAAGAGACCTTAAGAATAGATATAGACAGAGAGAGAAACATTTTGAAATAGAAGCTCGCTAACAGTACCTATGTTGCTGCTACTGCTGTCACTTCAGTTGTGTCCGACTCTGTGCGACCCCATAGACAGCAGCCCACCAGGCTCCCCATCCCTGGGATTCTCCAGGCAAGAACACTGGAATGGGTTGCCATTGCCTTCTCCAACAGTACCTATGGAACAGCCCTATTCTGGCTATGAGATGCAGTATATTAACTGACCAGAGAGATAGTGATGAAGCAAGCAGAGGTATAACCAAACATGTGTAGCTCAGAAAACAAGAGAACAATCAGAGAATTGTCATTTTGAACATCAATTGCCAGATATTCAATACTTTATGTGTTAGCATTCAACCCAAAAAAAGATTCATATGTTATATTATTTCCATTATTTAAGGAGTAGACACTAAGGCCAAAGAAGAAATCTAACTTGTTCAAGAACACACAAGAAGGAAATAAGAAAATCAGGATTCTAAGTTAGTTCTGGGAGGCTCTAAATCTCTGTTCTTTGCATTGTAAGGAAGAGGGAATAGTCACTAGTGATTAAAGGCTGCTTTATTATCGGAAGCAACGTTGTACAGCAAAAACTAACACAATGTTAGCAGCTATACTCCACTAATGGAGAAAGAAATGGCAACCCACTCCAGTATTCTTGCCTGGAAAATCGCATGGACAAAGGAGCCTGGCAGGCTATAGTCCATGGGGTCACAAAGAGTCAGACATGACTGAGTGACTTCACTGATCACAGATACTTCAATAAAAAATAAAATAGATTATCAACAAAGACCTACTGTATAGCATAGAGAACTCTACTCAATATTCTACTATAATCTAAATGGGAAAATAATTTGAAAAAGAATAGATATCTGTATAACTGAATCACTTCACAGTACACCTGAAACTAACACAATTTTGTTAATCAACTATATGCCAATAAAAAATAAAATAATCAACAAAGACCTAATGTATAGCACAGGAAACTCTACTCAATATGCTACTCAATATTCTATAACAATGTAAATGGGAGAAGAATTTGAAAAAGAACAGATACATGTATATGTATAACTGAATCACTATGCTGAACACTTGAAACTAACACAACTTTGTTCATCAATTATACTCTAATATTAAAAAAAATTAGAAAAAAAAGCAAAGTCAAAGGGTTTGGCAATTAGAAGGTTTTGAGAGAGATTTTGGAATGGGGCTAAAATTTCAAGTAGAAAGGATTGAGTAGGAGATGAGAAAGTGGAAAATGTGCTGGGGACCACTCTCCAGAGCAGCTGGGCACTGCCAGCAAGGGGAAAGAGGATTCGAAATGAAGGAGAAATCTGATCTGAAGATGCCTCCACTCACTACTTTCTCAGGTGGGTATTCCAGTTCTTTTGTAATTTTATGACTTAGTGAAACTTTTCAAGCTGGAAGGTACTTGCCAATCATCTGAACCCCTTAGGTGTTAGATAAGGAAAACAGTTCTAGAGAAGTGAAATGGCAGGCTCAGACAGTCCAGTCACCTGCCAAAACTGAATCTATAAACCCAAGTCTCTTGACTCCTCATTTAATGCTTGTTTGGAAGGTACTGACTTAAGCATGATAATTTATCCATTTTTCTTCATGCTAGATGCAGCTCACACTTGCTTAACATGTACTTTGCCTGAAAGTCCTCTGGCCTACATCTCCATCTAACTGTAGTCCAGATATTGGAAACTGAGAGATTTCCTTTAAAAAGTAGCAGAGGAAAATGATTACAGCTATATATTAATAGCTTTGAAATGCATAGTAAATATTTCAGTTAACTTTCAGAACTACATCATTCTCTTTTCTGAACCTCAATATGAGTAGAATCCATTAAGTTATTTAGCAAATAACTACCACAATTTTTTTTACTATGGCCAAGTACTTATCATTTTTCTTTTTTAGGACTTGAACTTCCTCAAAGGTAGAGATGATTTTATGTGTGTATTTGTTATGAGATAACACAGTATAATGGTGGACAATGAATATATAGTTGTTGAAAGAGAAGTCTGCACTAATATACAGATTTAAAAATTCTTTGGAACAAAATTTCCAAAAGCATATTTTTAAGCAGTCATGATTCAATTGCCCCATGGAAAATGTTGTGTAAAATCCAATTACTTCCCCATTTGGGAATCAGCTCTTACTTGATGACTCAAATGGCCAATTCCAAATGTACTGAGACAAGGTCAAGGAGGAATTCAGGTAAAATTCATAGTATATTATCTACTTCTTTAGTTTATCATTTTCTAATAATAAAAATAAAATATGGTCATTATAGATAATGTGAGCAATCTAAGACTAAAACAAAGAAGAAAATAGTCACTGAGAAAACCATCAACGTGGATAACTGTAGTTGGTATTTTATTTCCTTTTATTAAAAACACACATATTTTTACATAATAGCGGTGAAAATGAATGTGAATATTGTATATATTTAATTTAATATTGCATAGTGTTTTTCTATGAATATTAATTGGAAGGGCTGATGTTGAAGCTCCGATACTTTGGTCATCTGATACGAAGAGTTGACTCCTTAGAAAAGACCCTGATGCTGGGAAAGACTGAAGGCAGGAGGAGAAGGGGACGACAGAGGATGAGATGGTTGGATGGCATCACTGACTTGATGGACATGAGTCTGGGCAACCTCCAGGACTTGGTGATGGACAGGAAAGCCTGGCACGCTCCCGTCCACAGGGTTGCAGAAAGTCAGACACGACTGAGAAACTGAACTGAATTGTGTTTTTCTATGTCACTAAATATCTCTCAATGATATCATTTTAAAATATGAATAATGTAGTATGAATGACATCATTTAAACTATTTTGCAATTGGTTATTTAAGTTGCTGTCAAGTTTTCATTATTTCAAATACTTCTGTGAGTAAAATCTTTGTGCCTAATAAGGTTGCTAAAATTTCTGGCCATTTCCTTAGACTAGATGCTGAGAGGTTGAATTATGAGATCAGTTAAGTTCAGTTGCTCAGTCGTGTCCAACTCTTTGCAACCCCACAAACCACAGCATGCCAGGCCTCCCTGTCCATCACCAACTCCCAGAGTTCACCCAAACCCATGTCCATTGAGTCAGTGACACCATCCAACCATCTCATCCTCTGTCGTCCCCTTCTCCTCCTACCCTCAATCTTTCCCAGCATCAGGGTCTTTTCAATGAGTAAGCTCTTCACATCATTGGAACTTAATTCTATTTGCTGTTTGTGGAACTACATAAAAAAAGGATTTTTCCATTCAAATACTTCATACACAGAAGAGTCAAACAGAATATGTGAATGGTTTTCCCCAATCAAATGATAAAACTTGATCATTCATTTGGTACCTACAACATAGGTGGTATTTTAAAATTCATTGAATGGTTTTCCCAAATCAAATGATAAAACTTGATCATTCATTTGGTACCTACAACATAGGTGGTATTTTAAAATTCACTTAAATTATCTTGTAATTATGCAAATTCTTATTGTGTTATTTTGCTATTAGCAATGGGAAGGGTGAGTGTAAGGTGGTGGATCTGGACTGATGAGCTCTTCTCACAAGTACTGGGCTGGCCAAAATACAACAGGACTATGACATTAGAGAGGTAGGCTGTGGCTAAGAAACTGTCTCTCCAGATTCTTTGTATCCATATCCCACAAACCTCATTGCTTGAGCCTTCTCCAGGGTCATTCTTAATAATTTATCACTGTCTACAGTGTTGGCAGTACTAAGAAGATGATGTTACCATAAGAAATAGTATACACAGCATACAAACAGGTCAATAACCAGCTCATTTTGATAAATGTCAGAAGCCTATTTTATCCAGGGACACAGTTTCTCTGCCTGCAAAAATCCATTTTCAGGGGAATCCTACAGGCTAAATCACAACATCATTCCAGTTAGGCAGAGAAAATAACTTTAGCTGCAATCTGCCTTATCACATTCAAAGCACATACATGTTTGCAATCAAAATCTCCCAAAGATTATACATATTTCCACTCTAGGAAAAAGAAATGTGGGATGCTCTCACACGTAACTGCCAGATTTAGAATCTAACTTGCAATTACACATACAAAACCAATGAAATTTCAGGTTGGAAAGTATCACTATTACAATTGGTTAAGTTTGCTTTAAAATTGAACTTAATGATTTTTTTTGGTTATAAAAATAATGTTCTTTGCATAAAATTTAGGATAGATTAATAAGGGAATTTAAATTACCTCCATACCTATAACCAACTGATAACTACTGGTAATTATTTTGTGCAATATTTCAGCCACTTTTCTTATCTATGCATGTGTGTGTGTGTGTGCATAATTGGGGTTATACTGCATATTATCTTTTACAACTCGTGCTATGCTTATTAATGCATCACAGTCTACAGAACCTTCATATAATACATATATAATTAATCATAATCATGTTTTCTATTAACTGTATATTATTTAGTTAAAATATATGGAACTTATTTAAGTGTTACTCTATTTTCAGAATTAGGTTGTTCTTTATGGTGTACAATATAAAATAATGCTACATTTAGTATCTTACTTATCTCTATTTCCTTAAGTAAATTTCCAGAAGCTTAATTGTAATGTTAACAGGATATAACCTGTTTAAAGAATTTTCATACATATTCCTATATTGTCATTTATATATATATTTAGGTATATAAACTGAACTATGTAGAGTAGCCAGCTATAGTAGATGGTGTCAGTCCCCTGTTCAGAACCCATTGCTTAAACAAGAGATAGTTTTCATGCACAGGCTCTTCCTGCCTCAGAATCCTGCTCAGTCCCCATGGGTGAAGCAAGCAGAAGTGTGGAGAGGGTACCATCCTGAGAATTGTTCTCAACCATTAAGGGGTAGGAGTCTGAATATAAGTACCCTAGATTTCTTACCTCTCTGTGGGACAACTGAGTTGTGCTCTAAGCAGTTTCTTAAAGGTCCCCAGCAGGGTGACCTTCAGTTGCCCACAGACAAGTACTTATTAACATTCTCTATACTGACTTTATTCCCTTCCCTGTCTCACTTTCTTACTCTCTCATAGTCCTTACTGGGAATATCTCCCAAATAAACTACTGTATCCAAATCCTTGACTCAGAGTCCGCTTTTATAGAAAACCAAAGTAGCATAACATTCCATTTTCTCTTACTTGTAGTTGCAGGATTATTTTTAGACTGGAGAAAGATTAAGATAGAACGGATAACATCTCTAAAATAATGTAAGACTTAATAGTAAAATTTCAGAGAACTATGTGAGAGCAGAGCAGGGAGAGGGACTGCAATGATCAGATAGGATAACAACAAAATAATTTTAATTAACCTGAACTTGAACAAAATTGCCCTCTACTTTCAACGCAAAAGTTCAATCCAGAGATTTATGTCTCTACCTTTTTGTTTATTTATTTTTTCTGGCCATGGCATGACACCTGTGGGATTTCAGTTCCCTGACCAGAGATCAAACCCATGCCCTCTGCAATAGAAGCATGGAGTCCTAACCAACACACCACCAGGGAAGTCCTCATAATTCTCTATTGATTAATTAAAATAAAAAAATGAAAAATCTAACAACTTGAATATCTAGACACTATGATGAAAATGCTCTTTCCTTGCTTTCAGTTCAGTTCAGTTCAGTTGCTCAGTCGTGTCCGACTCTTTGTGACCCCATGAATCGCAGCTTGCCAGGTCTCCCTGTCCATCACCATCTCCTGGAGTTCACTCAGACTCACGTCCATTGAGTCCATGATGCCATCCAGCCATCTCATCCTCGGTTGTCCCCTTCTCTTCCTGCCCCCAAATCCCTCCCAACATCAGGGTCTTTTCCAATGAGTCAACTCTTTGCATGAGGTGGCCAAAGTACTGGAGCTTCAGTTTTAGCATCATTCCTTCCAAAGAAATCCCAGGGTTGATCTCCTTCAGAATGGACTGGTTGGATCTCCTTGCAGTCCAAGGGACTCTCAAGAGTCTTCTCCAGCACCACAGTTCAAACGCATCAATTCTTCTGTGCTCAGCCTTCTTCACAGTCCAACTCTCACATCCATGCATGACCACAGGAAAAACCATAGCCTTGACTAGATGGACCTTAGTCGGCAAAGTAATGTCTCTGCTTTTCAATATACTATCTAGGTTGGTCATAACTTTCCTTCCAAGGAGTAGGTGTCTTTTAATTTCATGGCTGCAGTCACCATCTGCAGGGATTTTGGAGCCCAAAAAAATAAAGTCTGACACTGTTTCCACTGTTTCCACATCTATTTCCCATGAAGTGATGGGACCAGATGCCATGATCTTCGTTTTCTGAATGTTGAACTTTAAGCCAACTTATTCACTCTCCTCTTTCACTTTCAACAAGAGGCTTTTTAGCTCCTCCTCACTTTCTGCCATAAGGGTGGTGTCATCTGCATATCTGAGGTTATTGATATTTCTCCCAGCAATCTTGATTCCAGCTTGTGTTTCTTCCAGTCCAGCGTTTCTCATGATGTACTCTGCATATAAGTTAAATAAGCAGGGTGACAATATACAGCCTTGACGTACTCCTTTTCCTATTTGGAACCAGTCTGTTGTTCCATGTCCAGTTCTAACTGTTGCTTCCTGACCTGCATACAGATTTCTCAAGAGGCAGGTCAGGTGGTCTGGTATTCCCATCTCTTTCAGAATTTTCCACAGTTTATTGTGATCCACACAGTCAAAGGCTTTGGCATAGTCAATAAAGCAGAAATAGATGTTTTTCTGGAACTCTCTTGCTTTTTCCATGATCCAGCGGATGTTGGCAATTTGATCTCTGGTTCCTCTGCCTTTTCTAAAACCAGCTTGAACATCAGGGAGTTCACGGTTCACATATTGCTGAAGTCTGGCTTGGAGAATTTTGAGCATTACTTTACTAGCATGTGAGATGAGTGCAATTGTGCGGTAGTTTGAGCATTCTTTGGCATTGCCTTTCTTTGGAATTGGAATGAAAACTGACCTTTTCCAGTCCTGTGGCCACTGCTGAGTTTTCCAGATTTGCTGGCATATTGAGTGCAGCACTTTCACAGCATCATCTTTCAGGATTTGAAACAGCTCAACTGGAATTCCATCACCTCCACTAGCTTTGTTCGTAGTGATGCTTTCTAAGGCCCACTTGACTTCACATTCCAAGATGTCTGGCTCTAGATTAGTCAACACATCATCATGATTATCTGGGTCATGAAGATCTTTTTTGTACAGTTCTTCCATGTATTCTTGCCACCTCTTCTTAATATCTTCTGCTTCTGTTAGGTCCAGACCATTTCTGTCCTTTATCGAGCCCATCTTTGCATGAAATGTTCCCTTGGTATCTCTAATTTTCTTGAAGAGATCTTAGTGTTTCCCCTTCTGTTCTTTTACTCTATTTCTTTGCATTGATTGCTGAAGAAGGCTTTCTTATCTCTTCTTGCTATTCTTTGGAACTCTGCATTCAGTTGCTTATATCTTTCCTTTTCTCCTTTGCTTTTGCCTCTCTTCTTTTCACAGCTATTTGTAAGGCCTCCCCAGACAGTCATTTTGCTTTTTTTGCATTTCTTTTCCATGGGGATGGTCTTGATCCGTGTCTCCTGTACAATATCACGAACCTCATTCCATAGTTCATCAGGCACTCTATCAGATCTAGTCCCTTAAATCTATTTCTCACTTCCTTGCTTTAGAGAGGAGTTAAGAGTGTCCAGTTCAAAGAGAAGTATCTTGCTTATGTTCAGCAAATCCATCTCATTATAAAGTGAGAAATTCATAGGTGCCAATATACTGTAAGTGAGAGAAGAATTGCAGGAGATTCAAGTGGGAAGGACTGAAGATGAACCTTTTGACCAGGTAGATTTACATGATGATCTGAGCAGAAATGAGTGGCACTGTTTATTACACAGGAGGAAAGAATACACAGAGCATCAGAATCTTGGTCATTAGTACTGTCCAAAGAGCTTTCTGCAGTAATGGAAATGTTTTGTATTTGTGCCACTTAATGCAGTAAATACTTACTACATGCGACTATCAAACACATGAAATATGGCTATTGTGACTAGCACAACTAAAGAATTACATTTTTAAAATTTTAATTAATTTAAATAGCCACATTTGGCTAGCAGTTACCCTACTGGACAGTGTAAATCTAGGTTCTACACTGATTGCACTGCTGCTGCTGCTAAGTCACGTCAGTCGTGTCCAACTCTGTGCAACCCCATAGACAGCAGCCCACCAGGCTCCCCCATCCTTGGGATTCTCCAGGCAAGAACACTGGAGTGGGTTGCCATTTCCTTCTCCAGTGCATGAAAGTGAAAAGTGAAAGGGAAGTCACTCAGTCGTGTATGACTCAGCAACCCCATGGACTGAAGCCTACCAGGCTCCTCCATCATGGGATTTTCCAGGCAAGAGTACTGGAGTGGGTTGCCATTGCACTACACCATGGTAACTTTCCAAAGGTCTAAATTTCAGTTGTTAACTTAATAACAATCAACTACTGGAAAGAAAAGAAATAGTGTCTTTTTAAGTTCTAGTCTACAAAGGGCTACTTTAAATTCTGATATTGTTTGGGGGGAGCTAAAATGGGGAAAGACATTAATAATATCAAGTATTTACATGGTACTATTTACCAGTCACTCTTCTAAGCACTTGTATTTTAACTGGTTTTAAACTCACCACAATAGCATCAAAAATATTTAGGAATAAATTTTAACCAAGGAGATAACAGAAATGTATAATGAAAGGTGTAAGAGACTGATGAAAGAAACTGAAAACACAAAGAAATAGATATCCTCTGCTTACAAATCAGAATTAATATTGTTAAAATGTCCATACCACCCAAAGTCATCTATAGATTCAGTGCAATCCTTATCAAAATACCAACAGCATTTTTCACAGAAACAGAACAAACAATCCTAAAACTTGTAGAGAACTACTAAAGACTCAATAGCCCAAGCAATCCTGTGAAAGAAGAATGAAGTTGGAGGCATCACAATTTCTGATTTTCAAACTTTATTACAAAGGTATAGTAATTAGAACAAGTGTGATTATGGCAGAAAAGCAGAAACATACACCAGGGGAAACTATCCAAATTTCCCAATGGGAAAATACATACCTCAAAGAAAGTATTCACATGTAGTCAACTAATACTTGATAAGGAACCAAGAATACTCAAATAGTTTATGTTCTCACTTATAGGCAGTATCTAAAAAAATCAGAATTCACAGAAATAGATGGTACAATGTTGGTTGCTAGGAGCTAAGGGTGGGGTGAAATTGGGAGGTTTGATCAAAAGGATATAAACTTATAGCTATAAGTCTTGGGAATCTGATGTACAGTATGGTGACTATAGTTAACAATTAACTTGAGAGTTGTTAAGAGAATAGATCTTAAATATTGTCACCACACTAAAAAGTTGATTATGTGTGGGGATGGAGGTGTTAACTAATCTTTGTGCAGCAATAATTTTGCAATATATAAGTCAAATCATTACATTGTATACCTTAAACTTACATGTGTTATATTTCAAAAATAGATCAATAAAGCTAGAATAAAACAAAAAAAAACTATCACAACCCTATGAAGTATATACCATTATTGTCACCATTTAACCCTTAAAGAAAATGAGGCATAGAGAGGTTAAATGATTTACTCACCCAGCTAGGAAATTGAAGAGCTGAGAATTAAACCTGAGTCTGTGCTCTCAAACATTACACTACACTGGTTCTTAGGATTTCAGGGTTTTTAGGGAAGACTGTAATTCCCAGTCACCCAACATATGCTAAAAAAAATTAAAAAAAAAAAAAGCTAAGTCATGTGTCTCCACACAATAAAAAGAAAGGCTTTATGAGTCTTTTCTAGTAAAAAAAAAAAAGAAAGAAAGAAAGAAAGAAAGAAAGAAAAAAAAACTGGAAAACACTGGGTACTTTGGTATTCTAAATAGACCAGTTCTGCCTAAAAATATTTTCCAGCATCATATGTGAAAGAAGTCTTTCTTTCTGATCCTAAGTGATCTCTTCCTAGATGAATGATACCTATTTTTATTACTCTCACTGGAAAAATAAAAGATAACTTAGACACAGAGTTCTTTGTCTGATCTCTGTTCTGTTCCTCTATCACACAATTTTTTTTCAATATTGTATTGGTTTTGCCATACATCAACATGAATCCGCCACAGGTATATACGTGTTCCCCATCCTGAACCCCCCCTCCCTCCTCCCTCCCTGTGCCATCCCTCTGGCTCATCCCAGTGCACCAGCCCCAAGCATCCAGTATCATGCATTGAACCTGGACTGGCGATTCATTTCATATATGATATTATACATGTTTCAATGCCATTCTCCCAAATCATCCCACCCTCTCCCTCTCCCTCAGAGTCCAAAAGACTGTTCTATACATCTGTGTCTCTTTTGCTGTCTCACATACAGGGTTATCATACCATCTTTCTAAATTCCATATATATGCATTATTATACTCTATTGGTGTTTTTCTTTCTGGCTTACTTCACTCTGTATAATAGGCTCCAGTTTCATCCACCTCATTAGAACTGATTGAAATGTATTCTTTTTAATGGCTGAGTAATACTCCATTGTGTATATGTACCACAGCTGTCTTATCCATTCATCTGCTGATGGGCATCTAGGTTGCTTCCATGTCCTGGCTATTATAAACAGTGCTGCGATTTTTGTTTCAACTTTCATGGAATAAGTGCAGAATTAGTAATGGAAACCCACAAAGAGATTCACAAAGAAAGAAATGTTACATTTCTTTTGAAGGGTGAGAGGATGGTATGGTAAGAAAAGGATCTTCCAATTTAAAAGAAAATACAGTGTTAATGATGGGATATTATTTGAGCAAAAGTGAAATACATTTGTAAAATCTGGATATCTCACTGTTGAGGAAATTATGGATTTTAAACTTGAACTCTGTAAATTATGGATTTTAATGTTTGAACTCTGGCCATAGTTACTAACCCAGATCAAGAGAGAAAAATATCCTTTCACATAAGTATAATGAAGTAATTCAATATAAATACTCAGGTAATCCTAATAACTCACAAGGGAAGATATGATACATTTTTCACACTGAGCTTGACACTAGCATCAGCAGATAAACTCCATACTAGACTTTAATCTCTAAACCAGGTTTTCTAAGAATAATTAGGTACCTACTGTTAAGCATATATTAGACTTGCTTTAAATGTTGACAACTTGTTGGCCGTAGAAGGAAAAGTCCGAGGACCACTGAGACCAGATTTTCTTCAGGGTCTCAGTGTTTGAGATTGTTTACCAACACAGACCAAGTTCATTAATGAAAAAAATGACAGCAAACAAATTTCCATATTCACCTTTCTTGATGAAGAAAGATGCTTGACAAAATGACATGGTGAGAAGGGGAAAGGGAATAGCAAAATCATAAGGCTAGAGTTTAGAGTCTGCATCAGGTTGTGTGCCGAGTTTGATACCAGACACACAGGCTGAAGCTGTATTATGGAAATCTTTGTGGCCCATGTTAAAAGGTTTTATCCTTTATCCTGAAGATGGAAGAAATACTCAAAGGGTTTAAACAGAATATAATTTACTTAGATTTGCAGTTGAGAATAAAATTGTGGCATAATTTTGAGAGATAATGCTGGATTCAGAGAAGTGGATTAAAAAAGTTTTTTTTTTCCAATGAGATTTAAGTACTGTTCAGTTATTACACTACTAAAATTGAAAACCCTCTCTTAACTGAATATGCTTGGGTCCAGGTGACACACTTGAGCATAGTTTCTAAATAATCTTCACTATCCAACTAGTTTTTGACATGCAAGAATCACTTATAAGTCAATTTAATATACAGAATTTTGCTTTAACTGGTAAATCAGGTAACGGTTACTAAACCTAAAAAGTATCCAATGTAAGAACTATTTAAATCCAGATTATCTGTGTTTGCTGCACTTACTGCAAAAGCAAAAATGCTTCCCAAGTCTTTAAGACACTGAAAAAGTCCCAGTATGGAAAGGACCTGCCATTTTTCCTGAGCGTCTACATATGGGGTTGCACAAGGCATGTCAGTTTAAAGCTACTGGCCACTATGTACAGGGATTAAGAAGGTGATTTACTGGGGTTCAAAGAAAATAAACTTTGTACTAGATGAAGATAATGTAAGAAAGCTCTTGGAACAGTGTAGGCTTAATCAAAATGTACCCTAAAAAATATTTACAAAAGCACCACAATATTCAGAGACAAGTTAATATATCTTAGTATATGTCAGTGAGAAAGTAGGACAAGAGAAAAACAACTTTGGTTAGTCACAGGAGGTGGTCTGGATGGAGAGATTTGGTACAAAGAGTGAGCAATAAATAGGAGGGGAAGACTTAAAACATGTATTATTAAATTCATAGGTTGCTTTTTCTTTTGTCAACTTGACGTCAGGACATAACCCTTCCTACCTACTGAATTCCACAAAACAAGCAGCAGTCAGGGAATATAGAGAAGAACAGCCCTTCCTCGGTTAATGAACAATAAATGTTTTTTTCCAAGGACACAATGGAAGATCCAGCAGTCGATGAAGGATCTCTGGGTTGGGAAATTTAGAGCAGCAATAGCTGGAGCTACAGAAAATCAGGTGAGGATTATGTATTAAAGAGCAAGTTTTTGCAAAAAACTGGACTCGGATGTAAGAAACTTTGCAGTAGGTTTTGTTGTTGTTCAGTTGCTCAGTTGTGTCTGATTCTTTGAACTCCATGGACTGCAGCAGGTCCTCTCATCTTCTGTCACCCCCTTCACCTCAGTAGGTGCAAAACATGATAAAAGGAAAAAGCAATCTGACACAGATCAGTGAGGACACTGGAACAGCTAAGAAAATCTGCATAACACTAGATTGGAGACATTTTCCTTCAACAATTTTTAGGAATTCACCAAGAGTTTAGTGGGAGTGATTTAAAGGAAGTATCAGAACCAACAGGTATGCTGTTTATAGTTTGTAATATATTTTAATGTAATCCTATGGATATGTTCATTACACACATACTCCCCCAACCACTACTTTTCAACATGGACCATGTCATTTTCACTCCATCATGTGGACAGTATCATTTTAACTATTTCTCTCTGTTGTCATTGTTGCTGTTTTTCAGTCACTAAGTTGTATCTGACTCTTTGTGACCCCATGGACTGCAGCATGCCAGACTTCCCTGTCCTTCACTATCTCCCAGAGTTTCCTCAAATTCATGTCCATTGAGTCAGTGATGCCATCCATTCATCTCATCCTCTGTTGCCTGCTTCTCCTCTTGCCCTCAATCTTTCCCAGCATCAGGGTCTTTTCCAATGAGTCAGCTCTTCACATCAGGGGGTCAAAGTTTTGAAGCTTCAGCCTCTGCATCAGTCCTTCCAATGAATAGTCAGGGTTTATTTCCTTTAGGATTGACTGGTTTGAAAGCATCAATTCTTTGGTGCACAGCCTTCTTTATGGTCCAACTTTCACATCCATACATGACTACTGGAAAAAACATAGCTTTACTATATGAACCTTATCAGCAAAGTGATGTCTCTGCGTTTTATTACTCTGTCTAGGTTTGTCATGGATTTCCTTCCAAAGAGCAAGCATCTTTTAATTTCATGGCTGCAGTGATTTCACAATCTGCAGTGATTTTGAAGCCCAAGAAAATAAAATCTGTCACTCTAATTCCCCCTCCCCCCTTCTATTTTCCATGAAGTGATGGGACTGGATACCATGATCTTAATTTTTTGAATATTGAGTTTTAGGCCTGCATTTTCACTCTCCTCTTTCACCTTCATCAAGAGGCTCTTGAGTTTCTCTTCACTTTCAGCCATTAGAGTGGTATCATCTGCATCTGATGTTGTTGATATTTCTCCCAGCAATCTTGATTTCAGGTTGTGAGTCATACAGCCCAGCATTCCGCATGTTGTACTATGCTTATAAGTTAAATAAGCAAGGTGACAATATATAGCCTTGATGGACTCATTTCTCAATTTGGAACCAGTCCGTTGTTCCATGTCCAGTTCTAACTATTGCTTCTTGACCTACATACAGGTTTCTCAGAAGATAGGTAAGGTGGTCTGGTATTCCCATCTCTTTCAGAATTTTCCAGTGTTTGTTGTGATCCACACGGTCAAAGGCTTTAGCATAGTCAATGAAGAAGAAGTAGATGTTTTTCTGAAATTTCCTTGCTTTCTCCATGATCCAACGGATGTTGACAATTTGATCTCTGGTTCCTCTGCCTTTTCTAAATCCAGTTGGTACACGTGGAAGTTTTCAGTTCACATACTGCTGAAGCCTACCTTGAAGGATTTTGAACATTAGCCTGCTAGCATGTGAAATGAGTGCAATCGTACAGTAGTTTGAACATTATTTGGCATTGCCCTTCTTTGGGATTGGAATGAAAACTGCCCTTTTCCAGTCTTGTGACCACTGCTGAGTTTTCCAAATTTGCTGACTTATAGATTACAGCACTTTAATAGCATCATCTTTTAGGATTTGAAATAGCTCAGCTGGAATTCCATCACCTCCACTAGCTTTTTTGTAGTGATGCTTCCTAAGGCCCACTTGACTTCACACTCCAGGATGTCTGGCTCTAGACGAATGACCACACCATCATAGTTATCTGGGTCCTTAAGACCTTTCTTGTATAGATCTTCTGTATATTCTTGTCAGCTCTTCTTAATCTCTTCTGCTTCTGTTAGGTCCTTGCCATTTCTGTCTTAAAGGACAGAAATATGCCAATTTATGTGCCCATCCTTGCATGAAATGTTCCCTTGATATCTCTAAATTTCTTGAACGGATCTCTAGCCTTTCCTATTCTACTGTTTTCCTCTATTTCTTTGCAACATTCACATAAGAAGGCTTTCTTGTTTCTCCTTGCTATTCTTTGGAACTCTGCATTCAGTTTGGGTGTATCTTTCCTTTCTCTTTTGCTTCTCTTCATTTCTCAGCTATTTGTAAGGCCTAGTCAGACAGTCACTTGCCTTTTTGTAATCTTTTTCACTGAGATGGTTTTGGCACTGCCTCTTGTAAAATGTTATGAACCTCCACCCACAGTTCTTCAGACACCCTGTCTATAAGATCTAATCCTTTGAATCTATTTGTCACTTCCACTGTATAATCATAAGGGAGTTGATTTAGTTTATACCTGAATGGCCTGGTTGTTTTCCCTACTCTCTTCAATTTAAGTCTGAATTTTGCAATAAGGAGCTCATGATCTGAACCACAGTGAGTTCTACGTCTTATTTTTGCCGACTATACAGAGTTTCTCCATCTTTGGCTGCAAAGAATATGATCAGTATGTATACTTATCTGTTGTCTTTACCTGGTCCTATATTTAAAGAATATGATGAGGGGCTATTATGGTAAATATTCAGACTTCATTGTTCATGGCCTTCAAGATTCTGTTTACCAGAGAGGACACAAAGGTGAGCAGTAAATCTTCAATTCATTGACATTTCTCCAGTGTCTAGAATAGTGCCTGCCACGTGCTAAATTCTCAAGATAATATCCCAACGAATGAATGAATCTGTTAATGAATGGTACTTTAATAAAGCTTATCTTGGCCAATTGTGCCATGTAAGCTATTTATGCATGGCACATTACAACCAGCCCCTGGGGAGAGTCACGGAGAATATTTTATTCCTCATTTAAATAAAAATCCATTATTTTGTATCTACTTAAAATAAGGGACATGCCAGCATTCAAATCCTAGAAGTCACATCAACCTGATTGAATGTCTGATCTGAAGTTGTACCATTATGCTCTTTGACCTGAAAAGTAGATTTTCTTTCACTTTTCATAAGGGTCAAGACCCTTGAAATATCCTTCAGCATGAAACATGAATTCTTCATCAGAGTTGTAGATCTTCTAGAGATAATATAATACAAGAGTAGGAAATAGCTTACAAAGGTAATAATGATGCTTTAAATAGTATCAATAAACATAATGTGTTAAAAATATGAGCGACATTGTCCTACTGGACAATGTATTAATACTATCTCCACTTTGGGTCAGGAGGATCCTCTGGAGGAGCAAATGGCAACCTGTTCCAGTATTCTTGTCTGGGAAACCCCATGTATAGTCCATGGGGTCGCAAAACAGTCACAGACAACTGAGCAAGTAGAACAACAACAACTACCACCATTTCTGGACAATAAACTTTAAAGGGGAAAATGACAAATTAGAGTTTGTGGGAAAAAATGTGGCCAGATATCAAGGAGACTTTAAATCTTGTCATATGTAGAAAACTTTGAAGAACTCATAATTTGCACCCCCTCCAAAATTTCCTTATCAGTTTGCCATATCTTTCAATAAATTATACATCTATTTACCAAAATACTAAAAGTCTAAGAATCAATCAGAATTTTCTTCCCCTCAACTGAATTAAGTATCGATATTAATACCAATTACAATAATAATGCTAATACAATTATTTCTAATAAGCTGAGTGTTACTGAGTATTTATGCTTTGCCAGGCACAGTGGTAAGAGGTTTGCATGTATTCTCTTGGTTAATTTTCACAACAATTTTACCTTTCATCTTTCAGATGATGAATCTGAAATTTAGAACTATTAACACAGTGCATATAGTCATAAATGGTACAGTCAGGATTTAAACCTAAGTTTGTCAAATTTCACAAGCTAAACCAAATCCTGTCATGTCAATCTCCCCAAATATTTACCTCTTCCCACTTCTGCCCTTCTTCACTGCTGCTAGTCTCATGAAACCCGGCATCATCTCTTATCTTATACTACTCCAGTAGTATCTTAGTCCAGGTTGTGTTAAGTGTTTACATAGTATTATTCCAATGAACTGTGTGTTTGAGTATTATATCATGCAAAGGTGAGAAAATGTAAATCTGTTAAATAAGACACTGAATGTAATGTAACTACTGAACAGAAGAAAGAAATGAATATGCCATGTAATACTTAAATTCACTTCGGAGAGGGTCAATGGGATTAGCAGAGTGGAAGGAAAGTAAATTATTTTCCTCTTCCAACAATTAATCAAATTAATTAAAATAACAGTAAATATCAGCAAAAAAAAAGTTTCAATTCCAAAGAAAGAAAGGAATGGGACTTAAAGTTCTGAGATTCAAAACTGTTGTCAAAGGGAAAAGGCAGAATCTATAAGAGCAGTAATGAAAGTTTGCTGACCGGAGATCAACCCCTAAGCCAAATGGATGAGTTGGCAAAGTGACAAAAACTCTTAAAAATACCCCTGATCTGGGAGAGAAGCAAACTTAATAGATGTTCTTATCGTCTTCCTCTCTGACTGGGGGTGAGGGATGAAATTAAGGAAGTATAAAATAGAATTTAAAAGTCTTTCTAAAGAAAACAAAGTCTCCAGGATTCATATATTTGGAGAAGTGAAGTGAAACTTAAATCTGTCTCTCCAAGGAAGCAGACACAACTTCAAGTGGAGAAAACTAATCCTGGGGGAAAGAAATTATGTCCCAAGAACATCACAGTAAATCAAAAAGTTTTAAAAATATACAGGCAACAAGCACTAGTTTTCAAAGAGTAATGATCTAGAGAAGACAGGACTCTGAGATCTTCTTGAAAGAACTACTTGACAACATAATCCAGACAATTAAGAAATACTCAGAACAAAGAATTCCATACTGGTCATGGCAAAAGTCCAGGTAGTGAACACTGCGTTCATGTCAGTATAGAATAATACTAAACAGATGCCAAAATTACTGGTACTGAA
The DNA here is from genome assembly GCA_006408695.1 of Aepyceros melampus. Taxonomy (NCBI): domain Eukaryota; kingdom Metazoa; phylum Chordata; class Mammalia; order Artiodactyla; family Bovidae; genus Aepyceros; species Aepyceros melampus. Next base: position 160,810 of record SJXQ01000462.1, on the reverse strand, counting down.
CAGAATAAAATTGTTATGAACTGTAACATGTTTTTAGACAGGAATACTTAATGAAGAATAAATAAAAAATAGGGAAGGGGTAGGGGAAAATGTGAGAGAACAAATGAACTATTTCTCTCATACTATAAATTTCATCAGCTTTGTCTAAAATTTAAACATATAGTTAAATAAAAGACCATACCTCTAACTCTTTAGTGCATTCGACATTTGGGTAAACTCTAAATAGAGCATTTAGAAAATAAAATATACTGTACTGAAGAAACTTTCATCTAAATTGCTTCAGTTTCTTTTTCTTCTATTCAAGAAAAAAGAAATTGAATATTCTATTCTAAAATCACTTTTGTAATATAATTCTGTTTTATAAATGCTTTGTAGTGCTTTATACTATGTCAACTTGGTTAAGCTGGACTATATTTCCCAGAACTCCCCTCTCTGTGTGGTCTGGGTCCTGGTGGGTTCCAGTTGTCCAAACAATGGATCTGCACGAGATTTAGAAGACAAAAGTGATGCAGAAGCCACTACTCTGATTTTGATTCTATAACTGAGCCCTATCTGATACAAATATTTTCTATCTTTCTTCTACGTGTGTGCAAAAATATCTAGAACAATAGTCTCCTAGTAGGGAGCATGGTTATTTCTGATTAGTTTAATTTTATGATTTTCAAGTATTTTTGCTATTTTATACATTTTGGGAATACCAGATCACCTGACCTGCCTCTTGAGAAATCTGTATGCAGGTCAGGAAGCAACAGTTAGAACTGGACATGGAACAACAGACTGGTTCCAAATAGGAAAAGGAGTACGTCAAGGCTGTATCTTGTCACCCTGCTTATTTAACTTATATGCAGAGTACATCATGAGAAATGCTGGACTGGAAGAAACACAAGCTGGAATCAAGATTGCTGGGAGAATATCAATAACCTCAGATATGCAGATGACACCACCCTTATGGCAGAAAGTGAAGAGGAGCTAAAAAGCCTCTTGTTGAAAGTGAAAGAGGAGAGTGAAAAAGTTGGCATAAAGCTCAACATTCAGAAAATGAAGATCATGGCATCTGGCCCCATCACTTCATGGGAAATAGATGGGGAAACAGTAGAAACAGTGTCAGACTTTATTTTGGGGGGCTCCAAAATCACTGCAGATGGTGACTGCAGCCATGAAATTAAAAGACACTTGCTCCTTGGAAGAAAAGTTATGACCAACCTAGATAGTGTATTCAAAAGCAGAGACATTACTTTGCCGACTAAGGTCCGTCTAGTCAAGGCTATGGTTTTTCCTGTGGTCATGTATAGGATGTGAGAGTTGGACTGTGAAGAAGGCTGAGCATCGAAGAAACATTCAGTTAGACACAATTTAACAGGTAGTTTTAAATAGGGATTTTCAGTATTCCTGAGGTTGTTGTTGCTATTTAGTTGCTAAGTCATGTCCAACTCTTTTGTGACCCCATGGACTGTAGCCCACCAGGCTCCTCTGCCCTTGGGATATCCCAGGCAAGAATACTGGAGTAGGTTGCCATTTCCTTCTCCAGGGGATCTTCCCAACCCAGGGGTCAAACCAGCATATTCTGCTTGGCAGGCAGATTCTTTACCACTGAGCCAGCTGAGAAGCCCCATTTCCAAGGCAGAGTTCTCTAAATTTGGTTACAACAGGGTGGAGAAATTTGTTTTTGCATGTGTCTGTGTTATTTTTCTAAAGATCTATAACATATTTTTAAATGAACTTTTATTGGAAGTGTAGTTGCTTTGCAATGTTGTGTTACTCTCTACTTCATGGCAAAATAAATCAGCCAAACATATACATATATTCCCTGTCTTTTGGAGTTCATTGTGCTATACAGTATATTCTCATTAGATATCTATTTTATACACAGTATCAATAGTGTATATGTGTCAATCCTCATCTCCCAAGGGACCTATAAAATCTTGAAGTAGTTAAAGAGCAAAATTTGGCACAAGAATTCTGTTTATCTTTGTAGGTGGTTTTGTGGGTATTTCCATTGTTATGTTGACACTGCAAGTTGGAGGAACTATTTTGCAAGTATAGCTTACATGTATGTCCACAGGAATAAAGTTAACATTCAATTATTGTTTTACTTTAAAAATATATATTATAATTTTTATCATAAGTTTTAGATGTCAAGGGATATTTCACAAACATAAGAATGAGCAGAGCCATCTATCTTGCCTCCTGTAAAATGAAATTGCATTTTCTAATTTCTTTGTAAACTAAAAATAATCATAGATATCATTTTTAACAGAAGCTAGAAGTGTCTTCTGCCTGCTCAAGAAGTATGAAAGCAAGACCATTATATATTATTCTGAGAAAAACTTGATATTTTAATAAAAACTTTCTCAGTTCTTACTTTTCAATAATGTTCTGTGCTGTGGGAGCAAAGATCATTTCACCAGCACATAAGTAAACATGAGCTACATTCCTATTTGCTCAACAAACATATTTTGTATTTACACTCTTGATATACAAATAGCTAGGCTTCTTTCCTTTCCATGCCCAAAATTTATCAAGGAAATGGTAGCATCATTAAATTAAGTTATAAATGGCAAAAATGATTTATTTTTTATAATCTATTTTATAGAAATAATTATATGAAAGCACTTGACCACATCACACCATTAGAACATTTGCTTTAGAAACTAGCTCTGATTTTGACATTATTTGTGTCTTAAATTGAGATTTTCTTTCTGCATCTAATCATTAGTATCAGTTTTATCACAGAGAGATCTTACCCCTTAAGGGAAAATAAAATGGCATTATTGGCATTATTAATCACTAAGGTATAAAGTCTGGACTTTTATAGTTTTATATTTTATCAGTTCAGTTTAGTCAGTCAGTCATGTCCAACTCTTTGCGACCTCATGGACTGTAGCACGCCAGGCTTTCTTGTCCATCACCAACTCCTGGAACTTGCTCAAACTCATGTTCATGGAGTCGGTGATGCATCCAACTGTCTTACCCTCAGTTGTCCCCTTCTCCTCCTGCCTTCAATCTTTCCCAGCATCGGGGTCTTTTCCAATGAGTCGGTTCTTTGCATCAGGTGGCCAAAGTATTGGAGTTTCAGCTTCAGCATCAGTCCTTCCAATGAATATTCAGGACTGATTTCCTTTAGGATTGACTGGTTAGATCTCCTTGCAGTCCAAGAGACTCTCAAGACTTCCCCAACACCACAGTTCAAAACTGTTATATTTTATAAACTGTATAAAACTGCTTATATTTTATAGGGCAAACTGTATAAAACTGTTATATTTTATAGAGTAAACATAAAGTTGAAATATTATGTTTCTTTTTCTGTAATCATTTAAAATGCTTAACTTTAATTTTTATAACCTGGTAACAAAATTGGTCTCTAAAAATAAATCAATCGATTACCATATCCACATTTACCAAATTTAACCCAAAATCTGCTTATAGATGTGTTTTAGGGTAAAAAAAAATGAACTATCATAACCTGAAAGTATCTCCTGTGATACTGGGGTCAAGTAAAATGAATGTAGTTTGGAGTTGAATGACTAATTTGCAACTTAGCACTAACTGGTAAGTTTTAAAAAGGCACTAAACCTCTAAGGCATTCATTTTCCTTATTTGTGAAATTAGGGGCTTGAGTTATTATTATGTTTAAGATTCCATTCAACTGTAACATGATTAGAAGATACTTATTAAAAAAGCAAAAATTGTGCTGTATACTCTATGGGTTTGGATAATGGTACAGGGACATATTTCCAGTATTATAATATCATATAGAATATTTTCTCTGTCCTAAAAAACTCCTCTGTGCTCTGCCTATTCATATCCAAGCCACTACCCCTGGGAACTGCTTATCTTTTTAATGTTTCCATAGTTTTGCCTTTCCCAGAATGTCAAACTGAAGAGCACTTTGATTCCTATCAGCGTTGAATAAGAGTTCCTGTTGCTCTAGCTTCTCCAAGCAAGTAGTGGTGTAAGTGTTGTGGATTCTGGCTGCTAGAATGGTTCCTTCTGGTATCTCATTTTGGTCTTAATTAGTAATTCTCTAATAATGTGTGATATTGAATATATTTTATATGCTTGCTTGCCATCTTTATATTTTCTTTCATGAGATGTCTGTTCAGGTTTTTGGCCCATTTTTTTAATTGGGTTGTTCATTTTCTTATTGTTGTTAAGACTTCTTTGTGTATTTTGATTAATAGTTCTTTATTAGATATGACTTTTGCAAATATTTTCTTCCAGTCTATAGCTTGTATTCTCATATTTTTGATATTGTATTTGATAGAGCATAAGTTTTTAATTTTCATGAAGTCTAGCTTCATGAAATCAAGTCCAGCTTCATTAATTCATTCTTCCATGGATTGCACCTTTGGTGTTGTATATAAAATATCATTGCACTAAACTTGGTTATTAATTTTAATAGTTTTTTGATTCTTTAGGAATTTCTATATGTAAGATTATGTCATCTGCAAATAGAGATAGTTTACTCCTTCCTTTCCAATCTCAGTCTCTGTTTTCTTCCCTAATGAGAACAACCTTTGGTATAATACTGAGTAGAAGTAGAAAGAGTAAACATTCTATTTTTTTGTTCTTGATCTTAGCTTTCTGTCCTTTGCCATAAAGTATGTTAGCTATGGGTTTTTCATAGATGTCCTTTTCAGGAGTTACCTTCTATTTTTACTTTGTTGAGTACTTCTTATCAAGAAAGGGTGTTAGACTATAACAATACTTTTTCTGCATCTATTCAGATGGTAATGTGATTTTAGTCCTTTATTGTTTGTGATTTATCAAAATCATTGATTTTCATACATTGAGCCAACCTTGAATTCTTGGACTAATTCCCATTTGTTCATGGTGTACTCTGTGTGTGTGTGTGTGTGTGTGTGTGTGTGTGTGTGTGTTGCTGGACTTAGTTTTCTAGTATTGTGTTATAAATTTTTGTATATTTTGAACATATTTGTAAGGGAAATAATTCTATAGTTTTACTTTAATGTGATATCTTTGCCTAATTTTGTCAGCAAATAATACTGGCTTCATAAAATTAGCTGCCATGTGTTCTTTTTTTGGAAGTTTGCCAAGGATTGGTGTTACCCCTTTAGATGTTGGTAGAATTCCAGAGTCCTGGGCATTTCTTTGTGGGAAGTTTTTGTTTACTAACTCAGTCTCTTTGTTATTGTTATTAAGTCAACTAGGATTTTTCATTTATTCTTGAATTAGATTCAGTAGTTTGTGTCTTTCTCACAATTTTTCCATTTCTTCTAGGTAATCTAATTTTTTGGCATACAACTGTTCATAGTATCCCTTATAATACCTTTTTTGTTTCTATAAGGCTAGTAATCATGCCTCCTCTTTCACTCCAGATTTTAGAATTTGATCATCTATTTTTCGTAGTCAAGCTGAAGGTTTGTCAATTTTATTGATATTTTGAAGAACAAACTTGAGGTTTTGTTGATTTTCTCCATTGCTTCCCAGCTCTGTATTTCATTTATTTATACACTAATTCACATTTCCTTCCTTCTGCTTGCTTTAAGTTTGTTTTTTTTTCTTTTTCTATTTTTGTAAGGTTAGGTTATGAATTTGAAGTCTTTCTTTTATAATATAGGCATTTATAGCTATGTATTTCCTTCTGAACAATGCATTAGCTGGATTTAGTGAGCTTTTCTATATTTTTTTTTCTATAGCTTCAAAGCATTTCCTAATTTCTCTCATCATTTCTTCTTTTTCCTCCAGATTACTTAAGATTGTTCTTGATTTCTACCTATTTGTGAGTTTCTCCAAAGACTATTGTTGATCACAGTAAAACTGACCTCATTATGTTTGATCTCATTGTTTATATAAGTGCAACAGGAGTAATAATTAATCATAAAGTTCCTTGAGCATACAGCATTTAGAAATTACATCCTAAGACCTTCTGTCTAGAAATTTTCCAAAGGAATTTGGGGTTGGGCTTGTAAAATTATCTATTTTTGTCATTATAACCTAAGGCTAGGAAACTAAGCCTAACATATTCTTCTATGAATTTCCCTGACAGTATCTATAAATTGAGTTATATCCTCTCTCTTTAGGTTCCCCACATTTTCTAACATGTACTGCCTGACAGAAATGGATCCTTTCAGCACTTATGAGACCGAGACCCTATATAAGCCAAGTACCAAACCAGTTTTCTTGAGAGAACTCTGTAAGCTTTGGCTCTATTTGTATAAAGTCAGTTTTTATAATGAGATTTCCATATTTGATTAGATTAGTATACTATTTAAATGTAACACTCAAAATAGGGGATGGCCTTGGTTAAACAATTGACATATTCAATTACATCCTGGTAAAAATGAGGACGGGTTCCATTTAAGCCTCTACAAATAATTAAATTACCATGAAAAGTTTCAGTAAAAATGTTATTTGAATTGAAAGAGGGATTCAATGAGATGTAAATATCATTAGTGGTATTTTCAGTTTACACAGTCATAATCTACTAAATTTAGAGTTAAGAACAGTTTATAAGAAACGGAGGTTTCCCCAGTGGCTTCCCTTGTGGCTCAGCTGGTAAAGAATCTGCCTGCAGTGTGCAAGACCTGGGTGCGATTCCTGGGTTGGGAAGATCCCCTGGAGAAGGGAAAGGCTACCCACTCCAGTATTCTGGCCTGGAGAATTCCATGGACTGTATAGTCCATGGGGTCTCAAAGAGTTGTACACAACTGAATGACTTTCACTAGTGGTTGAGTGGTAAAGAATGCCTCTGCCAATGCAGGAGACACAGGTTTGATCCCTGGGTCAGGAAGATCCCCTAGAGAAGGAAATGGTAGTCCACTCCAGTATTCTTGCCTGGGAAATCCCAGGGAGAGAGGAGCCTGGTGGGCTACAGTCCACAAGGTCACAAAAGAGTTTACTCAGTGACTAAACAACAACAAAAAATGGCCGGAAAAGACAAAAAGAAAGAAAATCCAAAATCATATCAACATCATTCCAAACACATAACCACAGTTATAGTTTCCTCATAAGATTTAGTCCTGTGTCACTAATTATTTTTATTCTTATCAGTAATCTGTGTTCATGAAATATGCCCACTTCAGACTAAAAATATCCCTGTTAATTCCTAGCAGTCCATAGCACATCTTGAAAGTTGTCCGAGTTATCATCAGCTTGAAGTTGTACCCAAGTGTGTAATCTCTGGAGTATCAATCGTTCATGGTACACGGTAACATCCTTCCCACAGGCTCTGAGACTGTTTTGTTTTGCTTTCTACAAATTTTAGCCTGAAGCATTAATACCAGAGCCTTCATGAATACATCAGGAGTAAGGATAAAGCTGATAATAAACATGGATGGTTGTGGTTAATTTATCAAAGTAACCAATATTATAAGAATGTAGAAGAGTAAAATTCTCTATTGGGGTGCAATAAATAACTATTTTGTAAAGGTTTGATCAAGGATTTCCTTGAAAGTAACATTATATTGCAGACTATTGAAGGCATTGACAAATCTCTGAAATATTGCTATTAATAAAATTTACTTATACAAATTTAACCTTGGAAAGACTCAACATCTCTTCTTATTTGGAAATTCTTCCCATAAATTTTTTACAGTAGTGTTAAGCTAAAGAAGAAATATGGAGTTACCAAAAAAAAAAAAAAGAAAGAAAGAAACTAATTACTTCTGGCAGTCCTTTTTGATAAGGTGAAATAGCAAATTTCTACCTTTCCAGGCACCATCTGGGAAATCTCAAAGATAGTTTTAAGTGTTGAAGGCATCCTAAAATTTTAATTTATTTTTAATGTAGCTTTTGATCTTGCAAAGGCACAACTGAAAAAGTTTTCAAAGGAAATATGGTCACTTTATTAAGATAGAATCATGGATTCCTGAGAAACAATGCTTTTTATTGAAAGAGGCAAAATATAAAAAAATAAATATAGAAAAAGACAGCATGATTGTAAGGAAACTCAGCTCTTTCATAACTGAGGAATCTTAGTATTTTGCTAAAAAAATAATGATCATTTTCATTGACACAAATCATACCTCGAGTCAAGCAATCCATCCAGACTATTCTTACAACTAACATGGACAAAACTAGGTTTTATTGATCAGGGACAAATCTGTAAATCTGTTTTTCCTCCAGCCTCTCTTCCCTATCCCCTTTTTCCTCCCTTTCTCTCTCTCTTTCATAAAAGTACTTATTATACAAAGTAACAACAATAAAGATTATAGTCAAGTCAACAAAATCAGGTAATATTATTATGGTGAGATTTGGAAACTGTTATCTGGAGAGATTATAAGTAGGATAAAGAATAACATCTAATAAGATTCTTATGACTCATTTGAAAAGACCCTGATGCTGGGAAAGACTGAAGGCAGGAAGAGAAGGGGATGATGGAGGATGAGATGGTTGGATGGCATCACCAACTCAATGGACATGAGTTTGAGTAAATTCTGGGAGCTGGCAATAGACAGGGAGGCCTAGTGTGCTACAGTCCATGGGGTGGCAAAGAGTCAGACATGACTGAGTGACTGAACTGAACTGAAGGAGTTTTAAGACAAATCTGGATGGCATCGCTGACTCAATGTACCTGAGTTTGAGCAAATTCCAGGAGATGGTGAAGGAGAGGGAAGTCTGGCATGCTGCAGTCCTTAGGGTTGCACAGAGTTGGACACGACTTAGTGACTCAAGAACAAAGACAAATTTATCATTGAAACAAACAGAAAGCCAAATTCTAGCTTTCCATTAAGATATTACTTAGCAATAAAGGTTTAATAAACTTTTTTTCCTTAAAATTAAAACCACTCAAATCAAGCCAATTTTGTAAAAATTTAAATACATTTTGTTGCCTTTTTTGTATTCTTGTAGAGTCTGAACCACAGACAATAACCAAATAAACTAATATGTATTTTTATAGAAAAATTTAAAACGAATAGATATTTGAGGACATTGTATATTTTGTAAGCATGTTAGCTGGAGGAGGAAACAGCAACCCATTCCAATATTCTTGCCTGGAGAATCCCATAGACTGAGGAATCTGGCAGGTCCTAGTCTATGGGGTCACAAAGAGTTGGACATGACTGAAGTGACTTAGCATGCACACAAGCATATTAGCAAACTAAATACAAATTGTACAACTCTTGCAGTCACTCAGATCTCTTTTACATCTAGTTAAAATGGCAAAAAGGAATATTAGTGGTAAGGAATCTGCCTTCCAATGCAGAAGACATGGGTTCAATCCCTGATCCAGGAAGATCCTACATGCCATGGAGCAACTAAGCCCAGGCACCACAACTATTGAACCTGTGCTCTGAGTCCTGGAGCTGCAACTACTGAATCCCTCACACCTAGAGACCAAGCCGCACCACAAGACAAGCCACCTCAATGAGAAGCCCGCTCACTACAACTAGAAAGTAGTCCCCACTCACTGCAACTGGAGAAAATCAATGCAGCAAGGAGACCCAGCACAGCCAATAATAAATAGATACAATTAAATTGCTAAAAAGGAACATTAAAATGACTCATTGTTCATGTTCATTAAAATGACACAAAGATAAGTCCACTCTCAAGTGTAGTAGAAGAAAATGTTTCAAAAATAGAAGCATATAAGCTTTGTAATAATATTTTCAATATTCATTCTTAAAAATTGACTTGATATTTAATAATCCATAAAAAAATAAATTTAAGATTAGTCCAAGATGTTATGGCTTAGCTGGTAAAGAATTTGCCTGCAATACAGGAGACATGGGTTCAATCGCTGGGTTGGGAAGATCTCTTGGAGAAAGAAAAGGCTATCCACTGCAGTATTCTGGCCTGGAGAATACCATGGACCATGGGGTCATAAAAAGTTGGACGTGACTGAGCAACTTTCACTTTCACTTAAAGGATGTTTAAAATTATGTAATTATGCTTAAGCTTTCAAACTATGAATATAATAATTTTTAACTTAAAAAGTTTGTGAGACAACTCCTGAAGCCTAATGCCTGAGAGCCTGTGCTCCGCAACAAGAGAAGTCTGAGCATCTCAACCAGAGGAGTAGCCCCCGCTCACTGAAACTAAAGAGAAGCCCACAGAGCACAGCCAAAAATAAATAAAGTTTTTTTTTAAGAAAAAAAAAAGTTTGTGAGAATAAAGAAATAATTTAGTTGAACACAAATTTGTATTTTCATAATTTTCATTATTATGGAGGAGCAATATAAGTTGATTTGATTATTAAACCAAGATTAAAAGCTTAGAGAGTTCAGAATAACTATTCTCTTTAAGAAGGAACACAAATCAAAATCTTATTAAATATATATGATGATGCCATATGATGTAAGGGGAAGGGGTAAATTAGGAGGCTGAGATTAACATATACACTGCTGCTGCTGCTGCTAAGTCGCTTCAGTCATGTCCAACTCTGTGCAACCCCATAAACAGCAGCCTACTAGGCTCCCCTGTCCCTGGGATTCTCCAGGCAAGAACACTGGAGTGGGCTGCCATTTCCTTCTCCAACGCATGAAAGTGAGAAGTGAAAGGGAAGTCACAGTAACCAACAAGGATCTACTGTATAGCACAGGGAGCTGTGCACTTGAAACTAAGACAACATTGTGAATCAACTCCAATATAAAGTTAAAAATTAAAAATACACAATATACTACATTTTGATAAACTCAAGGAAAAGGTTCATATCTATCATTTTTAAACCAAAATTATTTAGTCAAATGTTTCAAAAGAGTAATCTTTATGATGTGAACTTGGATTTTTTAGGTGTTTCTAGACTAGCAATTTCTAAAATTTTAGAGGTGTGATTTCTGTATTTTTGTGTATTTGAGGGAAATAAGGACTTATTTTCAAAAGAAGATAGATACCCATTATTCATCCCATAGACATCACCAAATGGTCAAATGATAAAACCAAAGTCCTAATTAATGCTGCCACAAAGGAGAGTAACTTATTGGCCAGATATTAACCAGAAACAAGAACAAACAGTAGCCAAAAAAAAAGAAAGAAAGAAAGAAAGAAAGCTAAATGAAAGCAAATAAAAAAGTAAACCAATGTAAAGCTCTATTGCTGCTTGGGACTTATTTTGAGAACTAAGAGAAGACCTAACTGGGATGAATGTCTTCATGAAGTATGTATACTTTCTCAGCAATGCAGTTTACTTGGTTCATGAGCTGAGGCCACACGGGCATCTCAGTGGATGTCTACAAAACTGGTAGGTATATTTTTCCAAAAGAGCAATCAAGACTCTTACACGACCCAAAACAAATATGGGTCAAATATTTCCTGTCATTCCTTCATTACTTAGGAAAACAGTAAGATGATAAAAACCAGTCCACAGAGCATCTGAGAAGCTAAGTATTAATAGGCCATGTTATGATGAGATTTCTGAGTTAGAAACCAAACTGGCTAACGACCTACATGGTCGTAAACTGAAACTTCAGGGATGGAATCACCAAATAAAATACAGGATGCAGAGGTAAACATGAATTTCAGATGCACAGTGAACAATTTTTTCAATATAAATAAGTCCTAGATATTGCATGCATATTTATTTGTTAAATCTGGCAACTCTCTAATGGAATTATCTGTTTCATTAGACAAATTATTTGCATTTCTTCTTGATAAAAATTTACAAATCAGTCTCTGCCTCTCTAGAGAGATAAATGACCCAGATAATAAAAAGTTAAGCCCAGAATTACACTAAAAGAATAATAATAATCTCTTTTACCAAAATTTAGTGAACTTGAGGTTTCCAAGTTGTAGACAATTTTCCCAGTGAAGCACAAGTAAAAAACTTACACTGGAAAATACTGTTTCTTACAAAATAACATTAGGAATTAAGATATAAAACAACAAGCATATAGACTGTCTCCTTAAGTCTTTTCATATTCAATCTGAGAACACTTTGGTCATTTTTCCTTCCTAGAGTTCTATTTCATGCAGGAGGCACTCTGATATTGTCACAAACACAGGTTGGAAAAGTCATTTTTAGACTTATGACGTTTTCAACTGCAGAAAAATATTTCCTTCCAGAAAAGAAACCAAAACAGGTAAAAGGGCAAAAATTGTTCACAAGTATCACTTGAATAAGGTCAGGAGCCATATTCCCCTGCTGTGTTCACCTCTGTAAAGCAGATCAAGATAAGTCATTCTACATTTCTGAAATACAAGTCTATCCCTCAAGGAATCATTTCAACTACCAGGAAGCTGTATAAAAACAATCAAATTTTATATGGCAATTTAGCAATTAATAATGTTATGATTGTTTCACGTGAACAGTGAAGGGACTCAGCCATACATATATGTGTTTCCATTCTCCCCCAAACTCCCCTCCCATCCAGCCTGCCACATAACATTGAGCAGAGTTCCCAGTGCTATATAGTAGGTCCTTGCTGGTTATCCATTGCAAATATATACATGTCCATCCCAAACTCCCTAACTATCCCTTCCCCCATCCCACCTCTCACAAAGAATAAGCTCATTTTCTAAGTCTGTGAGACTATTTCTGTTTTGTGAATAAAGGAACTATATAAACTTGATTTTGAAGGAAAAATTAGTAAGTAAATGATCTTAGTTGCAAATCTTCAGCAAAGAAGAAATTTTCCCAAGAGCTAGGCAAGTAGCTATATATGTTAACCATATAAAATACAATCTAGCTATTGTTATATATTCATTCATTTATTAAAGACATTGAGTTCCACATATTTGTTGATTCAGGTTATATCAATACAAAGAACAAACTAGCTGGATTTCTATCTTTGTGAGAGTATGTCTACTTGGTAAGTAAGTAAGTAAAGTCACTCAGTCGTGTCTGACTCTTTGTGACCCCATGGACTGCAGCCCACCAGGCTCCTCAGTCCATGGGATTCTCCAGACAAGAATACTGGAGTGGGTTGCCATTTCCTTCTCCAGGGGATCTTCCCAACCCAGGGATTGAACCCGGGTCTCCCGCATTGGAGGCAGACGCTTTAACCTCTGAGCCACCAGGGAAGCCACTGTCTACTTGATATTTGTATGAAAAGACAAAACAACTAAGAAACTGAAACTAAGTCACCCAACTAAAATGAATTCTCTCTACAAAAGGATTTTAATACTGACAGTTTAGTGAAATGCTGGTACTAGCTTGACAATGGAATTATGATTTTTGTTCATTGGTTTAAACTTCTGCAATTCAGGAAGCAATGTCAAAAACAATAACATCAGACAAAGAGCCACTTGGGAGAGACAAAGAATAAAAATAAATAGAATCTAAAATGAGGAGAAACTTTAAGTATTAGAAAGGCAACAACATTTGAATTCACAATTATAAAAATATTGATTTGTACTAAGTGATCTTATAATGATCTGCAGATAAGAATGAGTCTTGTTTAAATACCATTATTCAAGAAATGATGAATATGGTAAAGTGAGCACCTACCAGAAGCAATATACCTACTGTATAGCACAGGAAACTCTGCTCAGTGTTATGGGGAGAAGTACTTCATCCTCCAGATTCAAATACATTTTTGGTAGCTGTAACACCTAGCTGCCTATCCAAAATGGGTTCTCCCCTTATGAGAACACAGATTTTATTGAGAGAGCACTGTGTCCATTAATTCTCCCCTCTTCAGACTTCTATAGCTATACTTGACCTTCTGACTCAGTGAAAGGGAAAGTTGCTCAGCTGTGTCCCACTCTTTGTGACCCCATGGACTATACAGTCTGTGGAATTCTTAAGCCAGAATACTAGAGTGGGTAGCCTTTCCCTTCTCCAGGGGATCTTCCCAACTCAGGGACTGAACCCAGGTCTCCTGTATTGCAGGCAGATATTTTACCAGGTGAGCCACCAGGGAAGCCCCTTGTGACTCAGTGGAAGTGAAGTCGCTCAGTCGTGTCCGACTCTTTGTGACCCCATGGATTGTAGCCCACCAGGCTTCTCTATCCATGGGATTTTCCAGGCAAGAATATTGGAGTGGGTTGCCATTTCCTTCTCCAGGAGATCTTCTCAACCCAGGGATTGAACCGGGGTCTCTCCCATTGTAGGCAGATGCTTTACTGTCTGAGCCACCAGGGATGTACCTTACAAAATAGAAATAGAAATCTGCTGAGTGAGCCATTTATGAAATTTACAGTTTTCCTGAAAAGAGAGACAAATCTAACTGATGTGTTTTTCTCTTTACCATTTTCCATCTTTCTTGCCTGCAGTGGGGAATAATAACTTTCAAAGTGTGTGCCAATGACTTTCCACCATGAGGAACCAAGCTTTCTTCTAAGATTGGAGGATCATAGGCAAAAAGGAGCCTGAGTCACAGTGACTTCCTGGAGCAGCTGTACTTCCCCTAGGTAGACTATCTAGCAATTTCTTGGTTAGCAAGAAAAACAAAACAAAACAAACAAACAAAAAAACAGGTTAACTCCTATTTAGGCAAGTCACATAATTTGGTTTCTCTTACCCAGGCCTCTTACATAGCAGGAAGATTCTTTACTTTGTGAGCCACCAAGAAAGCCCTACTTGCAGTGAAATCCAACCCTAAACGTATGACAGAGGCAGAGGGAGAAGAAGGGGGAACCTGAATAAGTATATTTTGAAATTTCTTCCTGGGAAATTCTAATGTGAACCTTATTTCGCTCTATAAAGAAGGGTTGTTCACCTCCATGTCGTTGAGATGCATGCACATGTGTCAACTGTATCTGAAAGTTCCTTCTAACCCAGGGTCTTAGAATGAAAATGGAATCTAACTCATGGAAAAAATTATTCAGTGTCCTAAATAATGTGTATTTTCTCTCTCTCTCTCTCTCTGCCTCTCTTCTTCTGTCTCTTTCTTGATTTTTCTAACCATACACATATTACTAAAGTATACTTTTCAAAATCTTAAAATTATAACTCTCATGTCAAACATTTTATTTAAAAAAATTAATGAAGGACCCAATAAAACATTAACACTGATTTCAAAAACATTTGAGGAGCTGATTGTAGGCAGTGTAATAAAGAATGCTAGGATAAGATTGTTGGGTTACATACAGAACTGGTAATTCTCTACAGAGCAATAAATTATAATTTGAGGCATCACACTTTCTACATGATAGAAATTATTTGCACCTCTACTGGATAAAAATGTGCAGTTGAATATGTAACCTCACTACATTCAGATTCTTTAATCGATAGTCTTGATTTGTGTACATAATATAAAAACTATATCTCATATAAGTATATATTTAAATATATAACATAAATATAATAAATATAATAAATACATATTACTATGCATGTGTTGGAGAAGGCGATAGCACCCCACTCCAGTACTCTTGCTGGAAAATCCCATGGACGGAGGAGCCTGGAGGGCTGAAGTCCATGGGGTTACTAAGAGT
The DNA here is from genome assembly GCA_006408695.1 of Aepyceros melampus. Lineage (NCBI taxonomy): Eukaryota > Metazoa > Chordata > Mammalia > Artiodactyla > Bovidae > Aepyceros > Aepyceros melampus. The sequence continues at coordinate 145,531 of SJXQ01000462.1, read as the reverse complement.
CGGATACAACTGAGTGACTTCCTTTTCACTTTTCACTTTCATGCATTGGAGAAGGAAATGGCAGCCCACTCCAGTGTTCTTGCCTGGAGAATCCCAGGGACGGGGGAGCCTGGTGGACTGCTGTCTTTGGGGTTGCACAGATTTGGACATGACTGACGTGACTTAGAGCAGCAGCAGCATGCATGCGTGGCTACTCAGTTCCTCAGTCGTGTCCAGCTCTTTGTGACTCTATGGACAGTAGCCCACCAGGCTCCTCTGTCCATGGGATTTCCCAGGCAAGAGTACTGAATGGGTTGCCATTTCCTCCTCCGGGGGATCTTCCTGACCCAGGGACTGAACCTGCATCTCCTGTGTCTCTTGCACTGGGAGACGGATTCTTTACTGCTGAACCACCAGGGAAGTCTCATATTTTAATACAATAAATACATATTCAAATTTAAAATCTATAATAAATAAATATATAATGAACATATGAGATATAATTATTAACAAATACTGTTGTGATGTGAATGGTATTAACTCCAACCCACACTTTCTGGAAGCTAGAAAAAGCCTTAGCTATGAGTAGCTGAAGGAAATGGTAGGTTCTGATTTGTTTCTATTCTTGTTCTGGTTCTTTGTTATCCACCGATCCTTATCTTGCTATGACCAGTGCATTCTTTTGGCAAAACTCTATTAGTCTTTGCCCTGCTTCATTCCACGTTCCAAGGCCAAATTTGCCTGTTACTTCAGTTGTTTCTTGACATCTTACTTTTGCATTCTAATCCCCTATAATGAAAAGGAAATCTTTTTTGGGTGTTAGTTCTAAAAGGTCTTGTAGGTCTTCATAGAATCATTCAACTTCAGCTTCTTCAGTGTTACTCTTGGGGTATAGACTTGGATTACTATGATACTGAATGGTTTGCCTTGGAAACGAACAGAGATCATTCTGTCATTTTTGAGATTGCATCCAAGTACTGCATTTTGGACTGTTTTGTTGACCATAATGGCTACTCCATTTCTTCTGAGGGATTCCTGCCCACAGTCGTACTGGAAAACACCCTCTTTCAACAACACAAGAGAAGACTCCACACATGGACATCACCAGATGGTCAACACCGAAATCAGATTGATTATACTCTCTGCAGCCAAAGAGGGAGAAGCTCTATATAGTCAG
>SJXQ01000462.1:60389-143495 GCA_006408695.1 Aepyceros melampus | reverse complement strand
GGAGGGATTGGGGGCAGGAGGAGAAGGGGACGACCGAGGATGAGATGGCTGGATGGCATCCCGGACTCAATGACGTGAGTCTGAGTGAACTCCGGGAGTTGGTGATGGACAGGGAGGCCTGGCGTGCTGCGATTCATGGGGTCACAAAGCGTCGGACACGACTGAGCGACTGAACTGAACTTGGTGCTTGTGGTTTTCTCTTATTGTTATCTCTTTACTCTCATTGTATAGGGATGTCAGGGGGACAAGAAAAGAAATGCATGTTCACTCTGGCATCCTAAATACAAGATGAAATACAGCAATTCTGCTATATTTCCAGAGCCAAAATAAAGTAAGGGAGCAGATAAATATGAATTCTCTGAACCCAGGATACCTGGCTGAGCTACTGAACTGAACTGAACTGATCCTTATCTTATCACAGTTCAGTTTACCATCCATGACATTCTACAGGGGAAATACCTCTTTAGTTGCCTCAGAGAAAATCCCATTGACATCTTAGTTGTACAAGGAAATGGCAGCCCTATCCAGTATTCTTGCCTGGAAAATCCCATGGACGGTGGAGCCTGGTAGGCTACTGTCCATGGGGTCACAAAGAGTCGGACACCACTCAGTGACCTCACTTTAAGCAACTACTCAAAAGTGGAGACTAAATAACAGAGACAATGCTCATTGCATTTTTCTATACAATTTTTTATTACTCTTGTAGCTCAACTACTAATTGTCCCTTAGAACACATATATAAAAATTCTGTAAATTAATACAGAATATGTCAATACCAATGCACACTTTGCAAAACAGGCTAACTATAGTTACATTTTATATATAGGTGAGTGAATTTTTCTCTCAGTTGGTGCAAAAATTGAAGAGACGACCCTGGATTTTGAGGAACAAAATTTTTTAAGGGAGCACAGCTTTCAAACTTTCCCACTTACTGTTTAAAATATCATAGCCCCAGAGAAACCTCTGGTGATGGCTGAGTGAGGAGTTTGGCAAATCCTCTCCCCCAATAGCAGCTAAAAAGCTGAAGAAAATTGACAAAAACAACCTTTTCAGTACTATGGCAGTAGTCCAAAGGCATATAACAATGTAAGAATATTTATGCTTGAACAATTGCTGAATATTGAGTAGAAATAGTAGGAGTCTATGGCATTTTTGCCTGGGATGCTACCAAGAGCCCTCCAGCTCCACTGGCACAGATGTTCTGCCAGAGCAGAGCAGGCCATAAGGGCTGACAGCTTCACTGATGCGATCAAAATAGAGTGAGCCTCTTAACTGGCGGTAATGGAATACACATTCTTTCCAAGAGAACAGGGAACATTTACAAAGATAGACGGTACTCAAGGTCATAAAATGAGCCTCAAAAACATTTCAAAAATTCAAGTCACATTAAATATATTCTCTGACCACTATGAAACTAAATTAAAAATCAATAACAAAATGATTTCTATAAAATCTCCCAGTGTTTGCAAAATAAATATTCTATTTCTAAACAGCCCATAGATCTAAGAGGCAAACCAAACATTAAATTAGAAGTCTTTTGAAGTGGATGCAAATGAAAACAGAACATATTAAAATGTGTAGAATGCTTCTAAATATGTAGTCAAGAAAAAATACCCCCATGGGAAAATAAGAACATTTTCAAATCAATGATTTCAATGTCCACCTTCTGAAACTAGGAAAAAATAGCAAGTTATATCCATAATTAATAAATATCAAATAATAAAGATTGTGATATAAATTGGTGAAATAATAACAGAAAACAATAGACAAAAATCAGTAACTTAAAAGTGATTCTTTGAGAAGTTCAGCAAAATTGATAAGCCTTTAGCTGAATTGGCTAATGAAAAAATATACAAATTATTGGGAGTTGGTGATGGACAGGGAAGCCTGTCACAAAGAGTCAGACATGACTAAGCAATTGAATTGAACTATGAATATTAGGGATGAAAGGAGTGACATCACTACAGAGTATAGAAAATTTTAAAGGATCATGAATTATTTTGAAGAACTTTGTGCCAAAATGTTTTAAAACTTTGATAAAATGGACAGATTGCTTGACAGCTCAAACTATCAGAGCTCCCTGAAAAATAAATAGCCTGAATAACTTTATATTTATAAAAATGATATTATAGCTAAAATCCTTTCAACAAAGATAACTTCAGAATCAGATGGCTTCAGTGGTGAATATCCAAACAGTTAAGGAATGAATCATACCAATTCTATACAAACTATTCTAGAAATCAAAGAAGAGGGAATCTTTTCCAGTTTACCCACTAACACCAACATTATGCTACTACCAAAACAAGCTAAACTGTTATAAGAAAAGAAACTTAGGACCAATATTCCTCACGGACATAAATGCAATAATTCTAAACAAAGGTTTGGCAAATCTAATCCAATACTAACAACAATAATGAAAGAACAGGCAAAGAATTAACAAAAACCTCATCAAAAAAGACATAGGGATGGTAACTAATCACATGAAATTACCCTCAACATCATTAGTCATGAGGCGAATAAGAATTAGAATCAAAGTGAAAAACCATTCCCATGCTAGCAAAGCAATTCTCAAAATTCTCCAAGCCCAGCTTCAACAGTACATGAACCATGAACTTCCAGATGTTCAAGCTGGATTTAGAAAAGGCAGAGGAACCAGAGATCAAATTGCCAACATCCACTGCATCATCAAAAAAGCAAGAGATTTCCAGAAAAACATCTACTTCTGTTTTATTGACTATGCCAAAGCATTTGACTATGTGGATCACAATAAACTGTGGAAAATTCTTAAAGGAATAGGAATACCAGACCACCTGACCTGCCTCCTGAGAAATCTGTATGCAGGCCAAGAAGCAACAGTTAGAACTGGACATGAAACAACAGACTGGTTCCAAATTGGGAAACGAGTACGTCAAGGCTGTATATTGTCACCCTGCTTATGTAACGTATATGCAGAGTACATCATGAGAAATGCCAGGCTGGGTAAAACACAAGCTGGAATCAAGATGGCCAGAGAAATATCAATAACCTCAGATATGGAGATGACACCACCCTTATGGCAGAAAGTGAAGAGGAACTAAAAAGCCTCTTGATGAAAGTGAAAGAGGAGAGTGAAAAAGTTGGCTTAAAGCTCAACATTCGAAAATGAAGATCATGGCATCTGGTCCCATCACTTCATGGCAAATAGATGGTGAATCAAAGGAAACAGTGACAGACTTCATTTTGGGGGGCTCTAAAATCACTGCAGATGCTAAATGCAGCCATGAAATTAAAAGATGCTTGCTCCTTGAAAGGAAAGTTATGACCAACCTAGACAGTATATTACAAAGCAGAGACATTACTTTGCCGACTAAGGTCCGTCTAGTCAAGGCTATGGTTTTTCCTGTGGTCATGTATGGATGTGAGAGTTGGGCTGTGAAGAAGGCTGAGCACTGAAGAATTGATGCTTTTGAACTGTGGTGTTGGAGAAGACTCTTGAGAGTCCCTTGAACTGCAAGGAGATCACACCAATCAATCCTAAAGGACATCAGTCCTGAATATTCATTGGAAGGACTAATGCTGAAGCTGAAACTCCAATATTTGGCCACCTGATATGAAGAACTGACTCATTAGAAAAGACCCTAATGCTGGGAATGATTAAAGGCCAGAAGAGAAGGGAACATCAGAGGATGAGATCATTGGATGGCATCACCAACTTGATGGACATGAGTGAACAAGCTCCAGGAATTCGTGAAGGACAGGGAATCCTGGCTGCTGCAGTCCATGAGGTTGCAAAGAGTCGGACATGACTGAGCAACTGAAGAGAACTGAGAAACCACTACAGGCCAATGAGGAAGTCTAAAATTAAAAGACTGACAATAGGAAGTATTAGCAAGGATTTGGAACAACTGTAATTCTCATCCACTGATGGCTGGAATGTAAAATGGTGTGGTTGCTTTGGTAAAGAGTTATAGTTTGGCATTCACCTACTACATGATTTGGCCTCCAAGAGAAACAAAAGCATATGTCCATACAAATACTTGTGTGTGACTATTTATAACAGTTTTATTTATAATGGCCAAAAATAGGAAAGAGATCCAAACTGTACATCAACAGATGAATGGATTAAAATAAAACAAAACTCTGCTATAGTCATACAATAGAACACTTCTCAGCAGTAAAAAAACAATGAACTACTAATACATGCTATAACAGAGATAAACCTCAATGTAAATGTGTTGAGTGAAATAATCGTGCCAAAAAAAGAAATAAAATGTATGGGGCTTCCTTGATGGCTCAGTGATAAAGAGTCTGCCTGCCAATGCAGGAGACAAGGGTTTGATCTCTGATTTGGGAAGATCAAACATGCAGTGAGGCAACCAAGCCCATGTGATACAACTGCTGAGCCTGTGCTCCAGAGCCTGGGGGCCACAACTACTGAGCCCACTTGCTGCAACTACTGCAACCTGTGTGCCCTAGAGCCCATGCTTCACAGCAAGAGGAGCTGTGGCAATGAGAAGCCAGCACATCACAAATAAAGAGTAGTCCCTGCTTGCCACAACTAGAGAAAACCCCACAGGCAGTGATGAAGACCTAACATAGCCAAAAACAAACACATAAAATTTTCAAATGAAAGATGATGTATGATTCAATTTGTATAAAGTTTAAAAAAAAAAGGAAACTAATCTATAGTGACAGAGGGAAGATCAGTGGATTCTAGGAGATCTGAGGTCAGAGAGGAATGGACAGAATCATGAAGACAATTATATTTTGGAGGTGATGTACATGTTTATTATTGTGATATGGTTTAAATAGATGTGAAAACTTATTAAATTATAGGATTTAAATATTTCAGTTTATCATACATCAACTATTGCAAAATAAGTATTTTTTTTAATCCCACAAAAAAGGCCAGGTAGAAATGATTTGATTGGTGAATTACATCAAATATTTAATGAAAAAAATCCAAATTTTTGCAAGCTCTTTCAGTAGATAGAGAAGGAGGGAATATACTTTATAATCCATTCTATGAGGCCAGTATTAATCTGATATCAAAGCCAGAAAAAGACATCACCACAGAAAGTACAAACCAATATCCCTCATTAATATAGTCAAAAAGATTGCTTGACAAAAATTCATTCAAATGGACCCTAAATCAAAATATAAAATGCAAAACTATAGAAGTTTCAGAATATAGCACAGGTGAAATCTAGGTGACCTTGGGTTTGACAATAACTTTTCAAATGCAACTCCAACAGTGTGATCTAAGAAAGAAAAAATGATAAGATGGGCTTCATTAAAATGAAAAAACTTCTGCTCTTTTAAAGACACCGATAAGAGAACGTAGGGTAAGCCACGAGCTGCAAGACAAATTTTGTAAAATATCTCATAAAGGACTAGTATCCAAAGTATGCAAAGAACTTTTAACACTCAGCAATAAGAAAACAATGTAATTACCAATGGGCAAAAGATTTAAAAAGACACATCACCAAGGAAAATTGGTGACAGAAAATATACATATGACAGATAACTCAACATCAAATGTCACCAGGGAATTGCAAATTAAAACAGCAGTAAGATAACATCACACACCTATTAGAATGCCTGAAGTGGGAAACACTGACAATATTAAAGGCTCACAAGAATGGGGAGCAATAATTCTCATGCATTGCTGGTGGGAATAAAAAGGATACAGACATGATGGAAGACACTTGAACTGTTTCTTACAAAACTAAGCGTACTTTTACCATAGGATCCATCAGTCATGCTCCTTGGTAAGTACACAAATGAATTAAGAACATAGGTCCTCACAAGGTCTGCACACAAATGTTTATAGGACCTTTATTAATAAGTGTTAAAACTTGGAAACAACCAAGATATCTTTCAACAGGAGAATGGATATACAAATTGTGGTACATCCATACTTAAGCTAAGTCACTTTAGTCGTGTCCAACTCTGTGCAATCTCGTAGACGGCAGCCCACCAGGCTCCCCCGTCCCTGGGATTCTCCAGGCAAGAACACTGGAGTGGGTTGCCATTTCCTTCTCCAATGCATGAAAGTGAAAAGTGAAAGTGAAGTCGGTCAGTGTGTCTGACCCTCAGCGACCCCATGGACTGCAGCCTTCCAGGCTCCTCCAGCCATGGGATTTTCCAGGCAAGAGTACTGGAGTGGGGTGCCATTGCCTTCTCCAAATGGAATGTTATTCAGTGCTAAATAGAAATGAGATCCAAGGACAAAAAGACACAGAGGAAATTTAAATGAAAATTTGCAAGTGAAGAAGTCAATCTGAGAAGGCTATATATACTATTTTATTCCCATGATATGGCCTTCTAGAAAAGGCAAAACTACAGAGACAGTAAAATGATCAGTGGTTTCTAAGCGTTTGAGAAGGAAGGAAGGTAGAGCATAGAGGTTTTTTTTTAGGGTAGTGAAACTGTTCCATATGTTACTATAATAGTAGACAAATATCATTAAATACCTGTCAAAATCTAGAGTATGTACAACACAGAGTGAACTCTAATGTAAACTATGGACTTTGTTAAGAATAACGTATTAATGTTAGTTCATCAACTGTCACAAAAGTACCACACTAATGCAGGACATTAATAAGAGGGAAAACTGTGTAGGGGAGGGATGAAGAAGGTGTGGGAACTGTGTACTTTCACCTTAAGTTTCCTTTAAATCTAAAATAAAAAATAAAGCATTACACACACACAAGTATTTATCTTCAAACTATTTATGTAACCCTTATAAAGTTCAATGTATATGGCTGTGGCTGTGGCTTTAAAAATCAAATTGTCAAAATAAAATAAAATAAATAGAGGTGAAGGTAATATTCTCATTTCCAGGATCATTCTTCTATAGTCACTCATTCACTTTGCTGTACTAAATTGCAGTGAACTTTTAAGACTTAATTGATATCATATTTAATTCACTAATAAATCCCATCATTTGTTCTTATACTGAGCCTATGTCATGTATTTTGGACCCTATTTTGTTCCTTGAAACATAGCATTATCTTCTTAACTAGTACTTCTTATCATAAGAGAATAGGATCTCTTATTCAGTATTTCTGACAGACCTCAGTACCATGTGGAATATAAAGAATGTTTTAAAATATTGCTTTACTTTCATGCTTATAACAAATGTATTATAATTTAAGAATTCTGAATAGCATGCATTTACTCTTGACTATTAGCTCAACATCACTTATCATATGGGAAATGCAAAACAAAACCACAATGAGATTCACCTCACACCTGTCAGAATAGCCATCATCAAAAAGTCTATAAATAAAACATTGGAGAGGGTGTTGAGAAAAAAGAACTCTCCAACACTGTTGGTGGGAATGCAAATCGGTTCAGCCACTATGGAAAATAGTATGCAGGTTTCTCAAAAAATAAAATAAAAATACAACTACAATATGACACAGCAATTCCACCTATGAGTATATATCAAAAAAAACCCAGAAACACTAATTTGAAAAGATACATGGACTCCAATGTTCATAGCAGCATTAGTTACAATTGCTAAGACATGGAAACAACATAAATGTCCATAAACAAATGAGTGCATAAAGAAGATGTGGTACACACACACACAACACACACACACACTGAAATACTGCTCAGTCATAAAAAAAAAAGAAAAACCCAAATTTTGGCACTGGCAGCAACATGGATGGACTTGGAGGGCATTATGCTAAGTGAAATAAGTCAGACAAAGACAAATCCGGTATAAAATCACTTTCATGCGAAATATTAAAAAATACAATAGCTTAGTGAACACAAAGGAATCAAACTTACAGAAATAGAGAACAAACCAATGAGGGTAAAGAATGGAGAAGGTGCAATATAAGTGTGGGAGATTAAGAGGTACAAACTAGTATATAAATAAGCTATAGGGATATACTCTACAACATGAGGAATATAGCCAATATTTTTAAAATACACATTAAACTATCAAAAAAAAATTAAATGCCTCTTTATAGATATGTCCCTTGAAGGGGTTTCCCTGATGGTTCAGTGTTTAAAGAGTCCACCTTTCAATGCAAGGAACACTGGTCCAGGAAGATCCCATGTGCCATGAGGCAACTAAGCCCGTGTGCCACAACTACTGAGCCAGCACCCTAGAGCCCATGAGCTACAACTACTGAGCCCACATGCAGCAACTACTAAAGCCCTCACACACTAAAGCCCATGCTCCTCAACGAGAAGCCACTGCAATGAGAAAACCTGTGCACTGCAAAAGAGACTAGCCCCCATTCTCTAAACTAGAGAAAGCTTGCATACAGCAACCAAGATTCAGCACAGCCAAAAATAAATAAATAAACCATTTAAAAAAAATCTCTCTGGAAAAGAATGAATTGATACTTCATAATTTTCCAAAGTTATGTAAATCCCAACAGCTTCTATCATCTCCAGCTGGGGCCATGAAACTAATACTATCTCAACCAAAAGAAACAAAACTAAGACAGCTCTTCTTTCTCTGTTCTGCATTCTCTCTTTCATCTTCCAACCTCAAGGAGGTATGGAAAAAAACATGGATAAGGTGCAGCAGCCCATGGAATAAGTAGGAAAGTAGAGAAATCACATAAAGAGTGACAACCATGCTAGATATGAGGAGAAATGACTTAGGATATCCTGGATTGGGCAAGCCACGGGTCACCTCCATGTGATGGGCCTAAGTAAAAGATGCAAACGAGTGAACAAGGAAACGGAAGGACTACATTGAAAGGAAAGGAAGAGACTCTTAAAAGTTAATTTTTTATTTTACTTATATAAAACATTTGTATAGTTTTAAAGTCAACTCTATAAAGAAACAATAGTCTGAAAAGTTTGGCTTCTAATCTGTTCCTTTTCCTTATCCCCTTCCTCCAACATAGTAGGGCTTCTAGTTTAAAATAAATAGAATCTGGTTATAAGCCTCTATTTCAGTTTCACTTAATCTGCAATGAAAGTAACTTGAATGATATGGGAAAAAAAAGATAACTCAAAATGAAACACTAGCCTATCGATCTGTTTGCAGAACATCAGAGGAATTTCAACTAAGACAAGGCTCATGGAAAGAGATTGAAAACACTGTTCCTGGTATACTATGCTAAGCTCTTCTAAAAGTCAGTTGGAGACCCACTGTTCCTCTGAATTCTTCATTCAGAAACTTAAAGTCTATATCAATTATCTATCCTTCTACTGACTTCTTTCTGTCTCCATCTCTTCCGTCAACTAGTACGCTAAATTGCTACAATCAGTAAAAGATTAAAACTTCCAGAAGGTTACAGGACCAAACGTGGTACCAAGCTTTCAAAAGCATACTGAATTCTAAAACATAGGGTATTTACATGTAAAACACAAAAGAGTATTAAATGAGAGTCCAAAAGGAGTATACAAAGAGAATGATAGCATTCTTTAAATTATGTATTAATTTCCCCAGATAATGAGGATAGACTATTCCAAATCAGTCCAATACATGTTAGAAAATAATATTGTAAGTGCTAAGAACTGGTCTGTAGACATCAACTAGTCTTCTAGCTTTTGGTATGAAAAGGACAAAGGCATTCATAATAGTGTAGTGCATGAATGCTCAGTTGTGTCCAACTCTTTGCAATCCCCTGGACTGTAGCCTGCCAGGCTCCTCTGTCCATGGGATTTCCCAGACAAGAACATTGGAATGGGTTCCAATTTCTTTCTCAAGGGGATCTTTTTGACCCAGGGATTGAACCAGTGTTTCCTGTATTGGCAGGTGGATTCTTAATCAGTGAGCCACCTGGGAAGCCCAAATTCATTCATATATTATACCTTGTCAATTCACAAACATCATCTCAGGATCTTTCCTTAGTTATGTGAAGAGAAGCAGAAATACAAACCAACATACCACCTATGAAATATTAGGGAAAGGCATACCATCTGTAATGTTCAGGAAAGGCAAAGTTGAAATTCTCAAAGGATTACAACAAAATACCAACTCAATCGAATAACAGTACAGGCAGAGGATAAAAGACAGGAAAACTATATACAAAGGAAATTGGATGAGACAAGAAAAAACTGGAGTAAAATTAAAAGCAATATAAAATTATACCCCATTGGAGATAGTAAAGAATGTACTTCATCTTGAAGAATATCAAATTACTGAAGTGGACACTAACTTAATTAGTAGATACATTTGGGAAGTTCTCACAGAAAGCAGAGAAAAGGAAAACAATTATAAACTAGCTGATAATGTATAAAATACAGACTGAAGAGCCAATTTAATAATTAAAGTCTTTTTCAGGAAAACAGGAAGTAGAATAGAAGCAGTGATCAAAATCATAATTTTAAAAAAGATTAAGAGAAAAAATGCACAAAGCAAATTAAAAGGGCTCACCATATACCAGGCAAAAGTGATTTCAAGAATTCCAACTTCAGACATACTGACTGACAAAAATGTTTGACTTTAAAGATACTGAAAAAAAAGCTAATAATTAACCATGTTGTATAACACAGGTTAACTACAAGAGTAAGATTGGGCTTAGATTGTTCTGCTGTAACCAGAACAACACCTGGTACTTACCCCAAACTCAATAAATCTTTATTGAATGAATGAATGTGTGATGACAACAAAAAACAGCATTCAAAACATAAAATATCTATGGCCTTTGTTAAAAAAAAAAAAAGTGATGACATTACCATAGCTTCCTACAATATTATTCATGTAAATCTCCCAGATATTGGGATGTTTTGGTAGAATAACCCTGGTAGACCTCACTGTGGGACTATGTGATTATAAAATGGTCAAGTAGACAGAAGACACTGCAAGAGAGAAACATTTACTTTGAATATTGTCAGCGTCATGGCTACTAGAGAAGAGTGAGCTTCAGGGGGGATTGGAGTACATGATTGATTGCAAACTAAAATAGAACTATACTCAGGAGCTAAATATAAATTGTTTGAAAATTTTAGAAAGAAGGGAACAACTACGATTATATGCATATAACCCCTCTTCCTGCTGTCTTAGGTAACTTTTCCTTTCTCTTGGAGATACTAGATATGGAGCATGCTTCTGCTAGTACCTATTATGGGATAGAGTGGAGGATGATTTTAAGGGAGCTTTTAGGAACACTTAGAATAGAATAGCTGAGGGACTTGTAAGTTCTTAAATGGCCTGTAAGAACATGTACAGCCACTTCAGTGACTGCTCTCAAGTGGCAAATAAAGATAGCATCTTTAAAACATATTGATCACTGTCTTACTCCAATAAACCCAGAAGACTTATTTTTTAGGAGCAAGGAGAATATTCAGGACTGATACTATCACAGAAGTCACAAGTATAAGCTCATAGCAAGAGATAGGAGGAGAATCTTAACTAAATAAACGTGCAATACATTAATGACACTGATTACTTAATCATAATTATGTAACTAAATACACTGAGAGGCCTTTTGTATCAGTCATCTATCACCACATTAATGCTGCATAATAAACTATTTCAGGGTGGTCCTAAGATGGCAGAGGAATAGGACGGGGAGACCACTTTCTCAACAAATTCATCGAAAGATCATTTGAACACTGAGCAAATTCCACAAAACAACCTCTGAACGCTGGCAGAGGACACCAGGCACCCAGAAAGGCAGCCCATTGTCTTCAAAAGGAGGTAGGACAATATATAAAAGATAAAAAAAAGAGACAAAAGAGTTAGGGATGGAGACCTGTCCTGGGGTGGGAATCTTAAAAGAGGAGAAATTTTCAAACACCAGGAAACCCTCTCACCAGAGGGTCTTTGGGGAGTTTTGGAATCTTAGAAGGCAACATAACCAGGAGGAAAAATAAATAAATAAACCCCACAGATTACATACCTAATGGCAACTCCCAGCAGAGAAGCAGCCCAGACATCTCGCATCTGCCACCAGTAAGTCAGGGGCTGAACAGGGAGGTGCAGGCTGCATTGCTTAGGGTAGACCGGGCCTGAATGCCCTGAGAGCAATCTGAGGGAGCTAATGTGATAGCAACCCAAACTGTGGGATAGCCAGAGAGAGGGGCGGAGTGGGGGGAAAGGGAGAGAGAACTATCCCGCAAAAAGCCTTAATCTAAGGAACTGCCGGGCCTGCTCAAAGAACAAAGGACTGAGCAAATACCAGAGGAGAGCTAGCCAGAAGCGGACAGGCCCATCCCCCGCCAGTGTCAGAGAACTGGGCCTGAGGCAGCCAGAGCCAGAAAGGGGCAAACTCGGCCCCAGAGGCATCCTCTACCAAACTGCAAGCAGGCTTCCAGCTGCTAACCAAGACTTCCTGGGATTCTGGATGTTTGACATCCACCGGAGAGTTGCAGCCAGAGATCAGCTCCTCAGAAGAGACACATGGCACACCTGAGAGGGGGCGCCCACTCCACCCAGGAAATCGAGCGGCTGGGACCGGGGAGGTGATAAGACGCACCGCCTACCTGGGGAGAGTGCGCTCGCCAAGCACTCGAGTTGCCTGAGCTGCTCGCACCTGGGAAAGGCATAAAATGCATGCTCAACTGAGTCTGCGCCTTTGTGGAGTACCTGAGTACCTGAACCTGAGCGGCTTAGACCTGGGAAGTGCACGCAACCCAGGGCTCGCTTCAGACAGTTCCACTGCAGAGCAACCTAGAGCCTGAGCAGTGTAGACTGGAAAAGCACACTTGCCATGAGCGGGCACAAACCCAGTGTGGCCAAGATACTGCAAGCATTCCCCACACACGCCAGTGATATTTGTTTACAGTGTTTCTCCCTCCCAACAGCATGACTGAACAAGTGAGCCTAAATAAGTGACCACCTTGGCCCCCTTGTGTCAGGGCAGAAATTAGACACTGAAGAGGCCAGCAAACAGAAGAAACCAAAATAAACAGAGGGAACCACTTTGGAAGTGACAGGTGCAACAGATTAAAACCCTGTAGTTAGCACCAACTACATAGGAAGGGGCCTATAGATATTGAGAATTATAAACTAAAACAAGGAACTATCTGAAACTGAACTGACCCCACACTGCACACAACAGCTCCAGAGAAATTTCTAGATATATTTTTACTATTATCATTTTTTTAATTTTTAATTTTAAGTCCTCTATTACTCCTTAAATTTTCATTTTTATAACCTACTATTACCTTGCAAAAAAAGACCCTATTTTTAAAGCAAACTTCATATATATTTTTATAATTTTGGGGATTCTGCTTTTTTTTAATATTGTATTTTTGAGAGTGTAACCTCTACTTTAGACTTTTAATCTTTGCTTTTTGGTATTTATTATCAAATTTGTACCTTTAAGAATCCAATCTTCAGTACCCATTTTCACTTAGGAATATGATTACTGGCTTGACTACTTTCTCCCTCTTTTGACTCTCCTTTTTCTCCCCCAGGTCACCTCATCTCCTCCCTCCCCCTTCTCTTTCTAATCAACCCTGTGAATCTGTGTGTGTGTTCCAGGCTGTGGAGAACACTTAGGGAACTGATTACTGCCTAGATCTGTCTCTCACCTTTTGATTCCCCTTTTCTCCTCCTGGTCACCTCTATCTACTTCTTTCCACTTCTCTTCTCTATGTAACTTCGTGAACCTCTCTGAGGGCCCCAGATTATGAAGAGCACATAGGGAACTGATTACTGCCTAGACTGCTCTCTCCCCTTTTGAATCCCCCTCTTCTCCTCCTGGTCACCTCTATCTCCCTCCTCTCTCTTCTCTTCTCCACGTAACTCTGTGAACCTCTCTGCGTGTCCCTCACTGTAGAGAATCCTTTTATCATTAACTTAGATGTTTTATCATTGGTGCTGTATGGATGGAGAAGTCTTGAGACTACTGTAAGAATAAGACTGAAAAACAGAGGCAGGAGGCTTAAGCCCAAAATATGAGAATACCAGAGAACTCCTGAATCCAGGGAACATTAATTGATAAGATATCATCCAAAAGCCCCTGTACCTACACTGAAACCAAGCACCACCCAAGAGCCAACAAGTTCCAGAGCAAGACATACCATGCAAATTCTCCAGCAACACAGGAACATAGCCCTGAGCTTCAATATACAGGCTGCCCAAAGTCACATCAAACCCACTGATATTTCAAAATTCACTACTGGACACTTTATTGCACCCCAGAGAGAAGAAATCCAGCTCCACCCATCAGAACACCAATGCAAGCTTCCCTAACCAGGAAACCTTAACAAGCCACTGGTTCAACCCCACCCACAGGGAGGAACCTCCACAATAAAGAGGAACCACAAACTGCCAGAATACAGAAACGCCACCTCAAACAGAGAAATCTAAACAAGATTAAAAGACAGACAAATACTCAGCAGGTAATGGAACATGATAAATGTCCACCAAACCAAACAAAAGAGGAGGAGATATCCTATCTCTACCTGAAAAAGAATTCAGAACAATGATAGTAAAGATGATCTAAAATCTTGAAAACAAAATGAATTACAGATAAATAGCCTGGAGACAAGGATTGAGAAGATGCAAGAAATGTTTAACAAGGACCTAGAAGAAATAAAAAAGAGTCAATATATAATGAATAATGCAATAAATGATATAAAAAACATGCTGGAGGGAACCAACAGAAGAATAATGAAGGCAGAAGATAGGATAAGTGAGGTAGAAGATAGAATAGTAGAAATAAATGAAGCAGAGAGGAAAAAAGAAGAAAGAATTAAAAGAAATGAAGACAATCTCAGGGACCTCTGGGACAATGTTAAACACCCCAACATTCGAATCAAAGGAGTCCCAGAAGAAGACAAAAAGAAAGGCCATGAGAATGTACTTGAGGAAATAATAGTTGAAAACTTCCCTAAAATGTGGAAGGAAATAGCTATCCAAGTCCAAGAAACCCAGAGAGTCCCAAATGGAGAAACCCAAGGTGAAATGCCCCAAGACACATATTAATCAAATTAACAAAGATCAAGCACAAAGAACAAAATTAAAAGCAGCAAGGGAAAAACAACAAATAGCACACAAGGGGATTCCCATAAGCATAACAGCTGATCTTTCAATAGAAACTCTTCAGGCCAGAAGGGAATGGCAGGATACTTAAAGTGATGAAAGAGAAAAACCTACAACCCAGGTTACTGTAGCCAGCAAGGATCTCATTCAAATATGAAGGAGAAATCAAAAGCTTTCAGTTCACTTCAGTTCATTCGCTCAGTCATTTCCGATTCTTTGTGACCTCATGAATCACAGCACGCCAGGCCTCCCTGTCCATCACCAACTCCTGAAGTTCACTCAGACTCACGTCCATTGAGTCAGTGATGCCATCTAGCCATCTCATCCTCTGTCGTCCCCTTCTCCTCCTGCCCCCAATCCCTCCCAGCATCAAAGTCTTTTCCAATGAGTCAACTCTTCACATGAGGTGGCCAAAGTACTTGAGTTTCAGCTTTAGCATCATTCCTTCCAAAGATATCCCAGGGCTGATCTCCTTCAGAATGGACTGGTTGGATCTCCTTGCGTCCAAGGGACTCTCAAGAGTCTTCTCCAACACCACAGTTCAAAAGCATCAATTCTTTACAGACAAACAAAAGCTCAGAGAATTCAGCACCACCAAACCAGCTCTCCAACAAATGCTAAAGGATCTTCTTTAGACAGGAAACACAGAAAGGGTGTATAAACTCAAACCCAAAACAACAAAGTAAATGGAAACAGGATCATACTTATCAATAATTACCTTAAACGAAAATTGGTTGAATGCCCCAACCAAAAGACAAGGACTGGCTGAATGGATAAAAAAAAAAAAAGACCCCTATATATGCTGTCTACACGAGACCCACCTCGAAACAAGGGACACATACAGACTAAAAGTGAAAGGCTGGAAAAAGATATTTCATGCAAATGGAGACCAGGAAAAAAAAAAAAGTAGGAGTAGCAATACTCATATCAGATAAAATAGACTTTAAAATAAAGGCTGCGAAAAGAGACAAAGAAGGACACTATTTAATGATCAAAGGTTCAATCCAAGAAGAAGATATAATAATTATAAATATATATGCACCCAACATAGGAGCACCGCAATATGTAAGACAAATGCTAACAACTATGAAAGGGGAAATTAACAATAACACAATAATAGTGGGAGACTTTAATACCCCACTCACACCTATGGACAGATCAACTAAACAGAAAATTAACAAGAAAACACAAACTTTAAATGATACAATGGACCAGTTAGACCTAATTGATATCTATAGGAAATTTCACCCTAAAATAATGAATTTCACCTTTTTCTCAAGAGCACACAAAACCTTCTCCAGGATAGATCACATCCTGGGCCATAAATCTAGCCTTGGTAAATTCAAAAAAACTGAAATCATTACAAGCATCTTTTCTGACCACAATGCAGTAAGATTAGATGTCAGTTACAGGAAAAAAACTATAAAAAATTCCAATATATCGAGGCTAAACAACTCACTTCTGAATAACCAACAAATCACAGAAGAAATCAAAAAAGAAATAAAAATATGCATGGAAATGAATAAAATGAAAACACAACAACCCAAAACCTATGGACTCTGTAAAAGCAGTGCTAAGGGGAACATTCATAGCAATACAGGCTTACCTCAAGAAACAAAATAAAAAGTAAAAGAAATAACCCAACTCTACAACTAAAGCAGCTAGAAAAGGAAGAAATGAAGAACCCAGGGTTAGTAGAAGGAAAGAGATTTTACAAATTAGGGCAGAAATAAATTCAAAAGAAACAAAAGAGACCATAGCAAAAATCAACAAAGCTAAAAGCTGGTTCTTTGAGAAGATAAATAAAATTGACAAACCATTAGCCAGACTCATCAAGAAATGAATGGAGAAGAATAAAATCAATAAAATTAGAAATGAAAATGGAGAAATTACAACAGACAACACAGAAATACAAAGGATCATAAAAGACTACTATCAGCAACTATATGCCATAAATATTGGACAACTTGGAAGAAATGGACAAATTCTTAGAAAAGTATAACTTTCCAAAACCTAACCAGGAAGAAATAGAAAATCTCAACAGACCCAACATAGACATGGGAATTGAAACTGTAATCAGAAATCTTCCAGCAAACAAAAGCCCAGGACCAGATGGCTTCACAGCTGAATTCTACCAAAAATTTAGAGAAGAGCTAAGACCCATTTTACACGAACTCTTCCAGAAAATTGCACAGGAAGATAAACTTCCAAACTCATTCTATGAGACCACCATCACTCTAATACCAAAACCTGACAAAGATTCCACAAAAAAAGAAAACTACAGGCCTATACCACTATGAACATAGATGCAAAAATCCTTAACAAAATTCTAGCAATCAGAATCCAACAACATATTAAAAAGATCATGACCAAGTGGGCTTTATCCCAGGGATGCAAGGATTCTTCAATATCTGAAAATCAATCAATGTAATATACCACATTAGCAAATTGAAAGACAAAAACCATATGATTATCTCAATAGATGCAGGGAAAGCCTTTGACAAAATTCAACATCCATTTATGATAAAAACTCTCCAGAAAGCAGGNCAGGGATGCAAGGATTCTTCAATATCTGAAAATCAATCAATGTAATATACCACATTAGCAAATTGAAAGACAAAAACCATATGATTATCTCAATAGATGCAGGGAAAGCCTTTGACAAAATTCAACATCCATTTATGATAAAAACTCTCCAGAAAGCAGGCATAGAAGGAACATACCTCAACACAATAAAAGCTATATATGACAAACCCACAGCAAACATTATCCTCAATGGTGAAAAATTGAAAGCATTTCCCCTAAAGTCAGGAACAAGACAAGGGTGCCCACTCTCAGCACTACCATTCAACATAGTTTTGGAAGTTTTGGCCACAGCAATCAGGGCAGAAAAATAAATAAAAGGAATTCAAATTGGAAAAGAAGTAAAACTCTCACTGTTTGCAGATGACATGATCCTCTACATAGAAAACCCTAAAAATCCACCAGAAAATTACTAGAGCTAATCAATGAATATAGTAAAGTTGCAGAATATAAAATTAACACACAGAAACCCCTTGCATTCCTATACACTAACAATGAGAAAACAGAAGGAGAAATTAAGGAAACAATTCCATTCACCATTGAAATGAAAAGAATAAAATACTTAGGAATAAATCTACCTAATGAAACAAAAGACTTATATACAGAAAACTATAAAACACTGATGAAAGAAATCAAAGAGGACACAAATAGATGGAGAAATATACCATGTTCATGGATAGGAAGGCTCAAGATAGTGGAAATGAGTATACTACCCAAAGCAATCTATGGATTCAGTGTAATCCCTATCAAGCTACCAATGGTATTGTTCAGAGAACTAGAACAAGCACCTTCACAATTTGTATGGAAATACAAAAAAACCCTCAAATAGCCAAACCAATCTTGAGAAAGAAAGATGGAACTAGAGGAATCAACCTGCCTGACTTCAGGCTATACTACAAAGCTACAAACATCAAAACAGTATGGTACTGGCACAAAGACAAAAATATAGATCAATGGAACAAAATAGAAAGCCCAGAGATAAATCCAAATGCCTATGGACACCTTATCTTTGACAAAGGAGGCAAGAATATACAATGGAGAAAAGACAATCTGTTTAACAAGCGGTGCTGGGAAAACTGGTCAACCACTTGTAGAAGAATGAAACTATAACACTTTCTAACACCATACACAAAAATAAACCCAAAATGGATTAAAGATCTAAATGTAAGATCAGAAACTATAAAACTCCTAGAGGAAAACACAGGCAAAACACTCTCTGACATAAATCACAGCAGGATCCTCTATGACCCACCTCCCAGAGTAATGGAAATAAAAGCAAAAATAAACAAATGGGACCTAATTAATCTTAAAAGCTTTTGCACAACGAAGGAAACTATAAGCAAGGTGAAAAGACAGCCTTCAGAATGGGAGAAAATAATAGCAAATGAAGTGACTGACTAGGAATTAATCTCAAAAATATACAAACAACTCCTGCAGCTCAATTCCAGAAAATAAACAACCCAATCAAAAGATGGGCCAAAGAACTAAACAGACACTTCTCCAAGGAGGACATACAGATGGCTAACAAACACATAAAAAGATGCTCAACATCACTCATTATCAGAGAAATACAAATCATAGCCACAATGAGGTACCATTTCATGCCAGTCAGAATGGCTGCTATCCAAAAATCTATAAACAATAAATACTGGAGAGGTTGTGGAGAAAAGGGAACCCTCTCACACTGTTGGTGGGAATGCAAACTAGTACAGCCACTACGGAGAACAGTGTGGAGATTCCTTAAAAACCTGGAAATAGAACTGTCATATGACCCAGCAATCCCACTGCTGGGCATACACACCGAGGAAACCAGAATTGAGAGAGACATATGTACCCCAATGTTCATTGCAGCACTGTTTATAATAGCCAGGACATGAAGGCAACCTAGATATCCATCAGAAGAGGAATGGATAAGAAATCAGTGGTACATATACACAATGGAATATTACTCAGCCGTTAAAAAGAACACATCTGAATCAGTTCTAATGAGATGGATGAAACTGGAGCCTATTATACAGAGTGAAGTAAGTCAGAAAGAAAAACACCAATATAGTATGAAGCGAAGTGAAGTGAAGTCACTCAGTTGTGTCCGACTCTTTGCGACTCCATGGACTGTAGCCTACCAGGCTCCTCCCTCCATGGGATTCTCCAGGCAAGAGTACTGGAGTGGGTTGCCATTTCCTTCTCCAGGGGATCTTCTTGACCCAGGGATCGAACCCAGGTCTCCCACATTCCAGGCAGAAGCTTTAACCTCTGGGCCACCAGGGAAGCCAATATAGTATACTAACACATATATATGGAATTTAGAAAGGTGGTAACAATAACCCTATATGTGGGACATTGAAGGAGACATAGATGTATAGAACAGTCTATTGGACTCTGTGGGAGAGGGTGAAGGTGGAATGATCTGAGAGAATAGCATTGAAACATGTATATTAATACATCATATGTGAAACAGACTGCCAGTCCAGGTTCAATGCATGAGATAGAGTGTTCAGGGGTGTGCACTGGGATGACCCAGAGGGATGGGATGGGGAGGGATGTGGGAAGGGGGGCCATCATGGGGAACACATGTATGCCCATGGCTGATTCATGTCAATGTATGGCAAAAAACACTAAACAAAACAAAACAAAACAAAACACAGTTTAACTAGGAAAAAAAATCAAGTCAAAAAAGAATAAACATATAGTGATTTTTAAGAAGCTTGATTTAATAAACATGTCAAACTTTGTACATTGAAAATAAAAACAAGCTATTTCAGAACTCAGTGATCAGGGAGAAGGATGGTGGAAGGAATAGTTAGGGAGTTAGGGATGGACATATACACACTGCTATATTTAGAATGGATAACCAACAAGGACCTACAGTATAGCACATGGAACTCTGCTCAAAATGCTATATGGCAGCTTCCAGGGGAGGGAAGTTTGGGGGAGAACAGATACATGTGTATGTATGACTGAGTCTCCCTTCGCTGTTCACCTGAAACTATCACAACATTGTTAGTTGGCTATATCCCAATACAAAATAAAAAGTTTTAAAAAAAACTCAATGGCTGAAAAAATTACATTTATTATTTCTCAGGAGTCTATGGTCTGGCTGAGTGGTTCTGGTGATCTGATCCAGACTCAGCTGATCTTGCTGGGGCTTGCTCACATGTCTTTGGTCAGCTGGCAGTCTAAATGAGGTCTAGCTGAGCTAAGATGACTTTGGCTGAGATGACACAGCTTACTCCATGTATCTCTCCTAATATTTCAGGAGGCTGTACTAGGCAGGCTCTTGTGGTAGAGAGAGAGGAACATAAAAGGACACCAAAGGGTGAAAATCACTTCTCAAGACTGCTTACATCAAGTTTGCTACTGTTTCAATGAATAAATTAAGTCATGTGTCAAGCCCAAACCCAGTGTGTAGGTAGGTACGACCAAAAGGATAGACTATAGAAAAGGTGTAAAATGGCAACACAACCATCCTACCATACTATGGAAATGGACAGAAGGTATTAATCTAGTAGTTTCCCCTAGACAGATTCATCACCAGTAAGCTAAAAGCAATTAAACCTGATTATAGCCATGCTAGGGCTTCCCAGATGGTGCTAGTGGTAAGGACCCGCATGCCAATGCAGGAGACATAAGAGACTTGGGATCGATCCCTGGGTCAGAAAAATCCCCTGGAGGAGGAAGTGGCAACCCAGTCTAGTATCCTTGGCTGGAGAAACCCATGGACAGAGGTGCCTGGCAGGCTTGCAAAGAGTCAGACATGATTGAAGCGACTTAGCACACATAGCCATGCTGACAAATATATAAAAATAAGACCAATAGGAAGTATAATATGATATTGTGGTCTTGGGGGGCACTATCTTTAGTTTTTTTCAGTAGTTTTTTGGTGATTTCCAAGCTTCCTTTCCTGATGAAATATATATTACAAAAAACACCTTCATTTTCTTTAGTTTCTCCATTTTGATGTATCATTATGCTACCTCCTTTTTTTAATCACACAGATTTTCCCTCAAAACTCCTAGTTTTATTACTGTCAAATACTCCAAATACACAAAGATACCATACACACACACACACCACAAACACCTACCTACACGTGTACACACATTCTCCTTCCACAACTGAGTCCCTAAAACAGCAATATTTTCTTAAGAGTTAGTACATTCTATGGAATACTTAAAGAAGTGGTTCTCAGCCATCTCTGCTTAATTGGAATCACTTGGGAACATGAAAACACTGATGTTTGGGTCTCACTCACAAAAGTTCTGATATAGCCGGTCTGAGATATGGCCTGCACATTAGGCTTTTATAAGTCCTCCAAAAGATTCTAATGTGCAAATAGGTTGGAGAACCACTGACTTTTAAGAGTTTTTGCTATTACTCAATCATTTTGCCATTGCTATAAACAATTATTCTTAACTAGTGACTTGGTCATTTAATAAAGCTTGACAGAGAGACAGACAGAAGGCAGATGGAAAAAGTTTTTTCCAAGAGTAGTATGTTTTGATACGGTATTTTAAAACAAGAATCAAACATAATTTTTCAGAGCAATACCCATACTAGAAAATGATGACAATGGAAACAATGAAGTAAGTACACATATACTCTTGAAATTTCCTTCTAAGCACAACGGTAACAAGCAGCAAGATTAAGACAACTTTCTAGAAGGGACACATGAAATAATACCAATTAAATCTTCTATAAATTTAAGGAGATTGTACCATGAAGACCCAAAATGGAGAACAGAGTACCAGTATCTTGAAGCCAGACAATGTATTCATGATATAACAG
Source organism: Aepyceros melampus (assembly GCA_006408695.1). Lineage (NCBI taxonomy): Eukaryota > Metazoa > Chordata > Mammalia > Artiodactyla > Bovidae > Aepyceros > Aepyceros melampus. The sequence continues at coordinate 121,228 of SJXQ01000462.1, read as the reverse complement.
GACGATGAGTTAGTTTTAGCCAATTAAAATTCAATGGAATACCAATTGGATCTATGGTAAATGCCTCATTGTATAGCTCTTAAGTAATGAGAATTCCATGAGCATCTAGAAAATGTTTTCAAATAACTGAAGGATTAACTGTTTGGTCTCAAAGTTCCAAAAGTCTTTTAAAACTGAAGGCCAGAGTTGACTATTTAGAGAAATTACTCAAGTTTATATAACATTGTTGTTATAAGACTAGGACCAGTTGACCTGCCACCATTACATATACTATCATTAGGGTAACCATATGTCTGACTTTCCTAAGACTGTTCCTGTTTATGGGCTTCCCAGGTGGCACTAGTGGTAAAGAACCTGCCTGCCAGTGCAGGAGATGAGAGAGATGTGGGTTTGATCCTTGGGTCAGGAAGATCCCCTGGAGGAGGGCACAGGCAACCCACTCCAGTATTCTTGCCTGGAGAGACCCATGGACAGTGGATCTTGGCAGGCTATGGTCCGTGGGGTCGCAAAAGGGTCAGACATGACTGAAGTGACTTAGCATGCACATCCCTGTTTATATATGCTGTATATTTATATATGTATACTCAATGCCTGCTACTTATATTTAATTTCTATATATAGCTTTCTCTTTCATTCTCAAATATGTCCTGGCTTGGATAATAAAGTAGAACACATATGTAAATAATATCTTAAGATGTCTTCAAATGTAATTTAATTACAATTGCAGGAGAATATTAAATTTGTTCAATACATTCTTATAGTGTTGCCCAAAGCTAGATTTAAGTCTTATTTTAAGCCAACATATCATATTCTAGACATCAATTTATATTTGACATAGCTCTATAGCTTTACAAAAGGCTTTCATAATTAACATTTAATTTTACTTCACAAGAATTGTATGAGATTGTACAGTAGAAATATGTATAGATTTTCACAAAATTTGCTTTAACATCACAGGGAAAGATCTGTAAAGCAAGATCTCTAAAATCGGGCTATTCCTTTCCAGAAAATACAAGGCAGAATTGTCTTATGTCAAACGTCAAGTCTTCAATCCTACAGTTGATTACTCTGATATAGCTGGTGCCTCCTGCCTCCTTCAAAGTCATTTGGAAAGCTGCTAGCAGATGGAGAATAGTTCCCGTTAAGGGCAATTAAGTCATTTTATGTGTGACTATTTAAAAGGCAGAAGCTTTAAAACACATATGCCTGTCAGTTATTTTCTATAAAATGTCTTTAGGACTATTAAAGAGAGAAAAGGAAGCCCACTAGCTCTGTCTGAGCCTCCTGCTTAGGCTCCGTCCTGGGACTCTGCAATTTTATCTCCTGGCAGGTTAAGTTTCTTGTAGGCTTTTAGCAATGGAAATGTGTGAAAACTAGAGGTTTTGTTCAAACTACTGATTTCAGAGGAAGGAAACTTCGGTTTAGAAAGTTCAAATGCCTTTCAAAGAGCATTTTAATATTGCTTTTCTGTTTTCAGTCCACAGCCAAGTCAAAAAATAAAAATAAAAAATCCTTCCTCATGCTAAATGTTAAATACCATCAACAAACAATTTTTACCTTAAACTTAACCTGAATTTTTTTCAGAGCAGTAGTTTATCAGACTTTGATTGTTAAACAATAATCTGTCCATCTCTGATGGGTCAAGTATATATATATATAAATGAGAGGCACCACTTTCACCCACCTGGTTCAGCTCATCAATCAAAAACAGCATTTCCTTAAAAGTATGTTTATCTTTGTGGGTAGAACAGAGTTCATCCAAATGCCAAATCTTCCCTTTATATCCCCGTTTATAACTTTCTTTATTGGGAAAAGTCTCTAAAGAAACGTGGTCTTGTACCTGAATTTTTTTCAGAGCAGTAGTTTATCAGACTTTGATTGTTAAACAATAATCTGTCCATCTCTGATGGGTCAAGTATATATATATATAAATGAGAGGCACCACTTTCACCCACCTGGTTCAGCTCATCAATCAAAAACAGCATTTCCTTAAAAGTATGTTTATCTTTGTGGGTAGAACAGAGTTCATCCAAATGCCAAATCTTCCCTTTATATCCCCGTTTATAACTTTCTTTACTTGGGAAAAGTCTCTAAAGAAACGTGGTCTTGTGTAGCATCTTAGACTATCTTGAGTTCCAGTAGGGAAAAAGTGTTATCAGTTACCATGACAACTTTATTTTTCCAGAGCTCCCTGGTGCATCTCATTTGTATTAAACACAAGGAATCATTATTATTCAATGTAGGCTCTGATAAAGCCTTTCCTTTTAATAGTTTGCAATACTCCTTGAAGCCCTCCTTTCTACAAAGTGAAATACATTTAATTTTCCAAAGACGGTGTTACCTTTGCTACATATCCATCAAGCACATAAGCTCAGCCCATAGCATCTCTACCTTCTAGGCATTTTCAGAGATTTCTACTATGAGTTGGAGTNGCCCAGGGACTGAATCTGCCTCTCTTCCATCTCCTGCATTTGTAGGTAGGTTCTTTACCACTAGTGCCACCTGGGAAGCCTGAGCAAGAGCACTACAACTGCCCAAGCTACATGGGAACAGACCAGATATCTGTGAGTTCCTACTGATGATGTCCGAGAACTCCTGGCCATACTTGGAAGATGTCTGCTACTACAAGAGTCCAGGAGAAAGAACTAGTGAAACTCAGATTATACAAATTACAATAACATATGGTATAAAAGCACCAAGCATTGTAAAACATAACTGCAGAGAAAGGATCACAGAGTTTGCAAAGATGGAAGCAATGGTGTTCAGTATAGAGAATCAGGTAAGGTTCCTCAATTAAGTTGACTTGGAGCTGAGAATCAAAGAACTAATATAATTCCAACATGAAAAGGCAGGAATAGATGGAAACCAGAGAATGAAGAGCCTTCGGGTAGAGGGGCTTGTCTGATGAGGGGGCAGAGGAGTCAAGCAGGGTAAATTTGGAAAAGAGCAAGCAATCTGAGTGGTTTGGCAGAGATCCTAGAACACCAGCCTCGGGAATATGGTGCTTCTTTCATAAGCTATTGAAAATCATTGAAGGTTTTGAAAGGAGCTACAAACTGATGACTGCATGCGTGCTAAGTCACTTCAGTCGTGTCTGACTCTGTGTGACCCTATGGACCGTAATCTGCAAGGCCCCTCTGTTCACGTGATCCTCCAGGCAAGAATACTGGAGTGGGTTGCCATGCTCTTCTCCAGGGGACCCTCCTGACCCAGGNATTGTATTGGTTTTGCCATACATCAACATGAATCCGCCATGACTTCTCTATATCTACTTCCTTCAAAGGTTACTTCTCTTTAATGACACACAATATCAGCCTTCAATTCTACAAACCCCATAACTTTCATGCCATGAAACAAATACATCTTATGTAGCTTTAACCAATATCTCCCCGTTTCTCCACCTCCCCCTGATAACTGCCATTCCCTCTGTTTTTATGATTTCAGAATTTTAGATTTCACATATGATATTGTGCAGTGTTTGTTTTCTCTGTCTGACTTATTTCACTTAGCAGAATGCCCTCAAGGTTCACCAAAAAATCTTTGAAAACTAGGCAGTGAATTCAGAAAAGTTGTAGTACAAAATCAACATACAGGAAACAGCTACATCTCTTGACATTAGCAATGAAATATCTAAATATCAACTACAATCAGAGAGCAAACATTTACTTCTGGGCTCTCAGTTCTGTTCTATCACTATATATGCCTATTTTTAGGCCAGTACCATACTATTTTGATTACTAGAGCTTTGCAGTATAGCTTGAAATCAGGAAGTATGATGCCTCCAGTTTTGTTCTTTCTGAAATGTTGCGACAATTAGGGGTTTTTTGTGATTCCAAATTTGTCCCTAAGACAAATTTTTGGATTTTTTTTTTAACTATTTCTGAAAAGAACACAATTGAGATTTTAATAGGTATTCCATTGAATCTACAGATGGCTTTGGGTAGTACGGACATTTCAATATCAAGTCCTCTGATCAATGAACATGGAATATCTTTCCATTTGTGCCTTCGATTTCTTTCATCAAAGTCTTGTAGTTTTCAGTATATAAATCTTTTACTTTGTTGTATTTATTCCTAAGTATTTATTATTTTTGATGCTATTGTGAATATAATTTTTTATTTCTTTTTTTAGATATTTCATTGCTAATGTAAAGAAATGTAACTGTTTTTTGTATGTTGATTTTGTATCCTGTAACTTTGCTGAATTCACTGCCTAGTTTTCAAAGATTTTTTAGTGAACCTTGAGGGCATCCTGCTACATGAAATAAGTCAGACAGAGAAAACAAACACTGCACAATATCATATGTGAAATCTAAAATAATAAAAACTGAGGGAATGGTGGTTACCAGGGTATGGAGGTGGGGAAAGGGGGAGATGTTGGTTAAAGGGGACAGGTTTCTAGTTATAAGATGAATGAGTTCTGGGGATCTAATACCTCATGGTGATCATAATTAATACTACATTGTATACTAGAAAGATGCAAAAAAAGTACAGATCACAAATATTCTCATCACAGAAAAAGAAATGACAATTATGTGATATGAATGTTAGCTAAGGCTATGGTGCTAGTCATTTTGCAATATAGTAAGTGTATCAAATCAACACATGCACTTTTTTTTGATTTTTTAATTGAAGCAGTTGATTTATAATGTGTTAGATTCTGCTACATAGAAAAGTAATTGTCATTTATCTATATGTATACACATACATATACAATATTCATATGATATATACATGAAAATATGTTATATATATGTATACATATATCATTTTCCAGATAACTTTATAGTTTATTACAAGATACCGAATAATATAGTTACCTGTACTAATGGTGCTAGTCATTTTGCAATATAGTAAGTGTATCAAATCAACACATGCACTTTTTTTTGATTTTTTAATTGAAGCAGTTGATTTATAATGTGTTAGATTCTGCTACATAGAAAAGTAATTGTCATTTATCTATATGTATACACATACATATACAATATTCATATGATATATACATGAAAATATGTTATATATATGTATACATATATCATTTTCCAGATAACTTTATAGTTTATTACAAGATACCGAATAATATAGTTACCTGTACTATATCATAGGGCCTTGCTGTTTATCTACTTTATAATACTAGTTTGTATCTGCTAATCCCAAACTCCTAATTTATCCCTTCCTGCTTTTCCCCTTTGGTGAATATAAGTTTGTTTTCTATCAATGTGAGTCTATTTCTGTTTTATAAATAAACTCATCCATATCATTTTTAGATAGCACATATATTTAAATCTTCCAGCTTTCTTTATCACACACACACATGTGCATGCACTTGTTTTAGTCTCATCCAAAACCCATTTTATAAGTGAACAAATCAAGCCCCAGATATGACCATAATTATAAAGCAAAGAGGTACTGGTTCCTTGACCAGCAGTCTGATCTCCTGCCTCTGGATCCAGCTTATTCTTGAAATAGAGTAATAGAATTAGAAATGCAAAGAAATAAAATTATTCCAGAATTGTTCAAATGCCACAAAGCCAATCACTCTTAATTTTATCTTAGGTAATACATTGGAAAAGATCAAAGGTAATGCTGGGAAAGATCAAAGGCCAAAGGAGAATGGGGTGGTAGAGGATGAGATGGTTAGATAGCATAACCAACTCAATGGACATGAATTTGAGCAAACTCTGGGGGACAGAGGAAGACAGAGGAGCCTGGCATTCTGCAGTCTATGGGGTTGCAATGAGTTGGACATGACTTAGTGACTGAACAACAACAACAAATGCATCACTCTCTTTTTCCTGCCCACTTTCCCTCCCTCTCTCTCACTCCTGCTGCCAATTTTCCTCTGGCTTTTGGGACAGAGTTAGTTTGCTATATCACACCATACATTCTTAAAGGCTCATCTCTAATATTGATATTACTCTTATAGAACTATCATTATTTTTATAGTATTTTTATTATACTTATAACTTTGGTATTATTTTTATTTTGGTATTATTATTGGTTGCAACTACTGTTGATATTCAAAAGCATCAATTCTTCAGCACTCAGCCTTCTTCACAGTCCAACCCTCACATCCATACATGACCACAGGAAAAACAATAGCCTTGACTAGACGGACCTTAGTTGGCAAAGTAATGTCTCTGCTTTTGAATATACTATCTAGGTTGGTCATAAATTTTCTTCCAAGGAGTAAGTGTCTTTTAATTTCATGGCTGCAATCACCATCTGCAGTGATTTTGGAGCCCAAAAAAATAAAGTCTGACACTGTTTCCACTGTTTCCCCATCCATTTCCCATGAAGTGATGCTTTTGAACTGTGGTGTTGGAGAAGACTCTTGAGAGTCCCTTGGACTGCAAGGAGATCCAACCAGTCCATTCTGAAGGAGATCAACCCTAGGATTTCTTTGGAAGGAATGATGCTAAAGCTGAAGCTNACTGTTTCCACTGTTTCCCCATCCATTTCCCATGAAGTGATGCTTTTGAACTGTGGTGTTGGAGAAGACTCTTGAGAGTCCCTTGGACTGCAAGGAGATCCAACCAGTCCATTCTGAAGGAGATCAACCCTAGGATTTCTTTGGAAGGAATGATGCTAAAGCTGAAGCTCCAGTACTTTGGCCACCTCATGCGAAGAGTTGACTCATTGGAAAAGACCCTGATGCTGAGAGGGATTGGGGGCAGGAGGAGAAGGGGACGATAGAGGATGAGATGGCTGGATGGCATCACGGACTCAATGGACGTGAGTCCGAGTGAACTCCGGGAGTTGGTGATGGACAGGGAGGCCTGGCGTGCTGCAATTCATGGGGTCGCAAATATTCGGACATGACTGAGCGACTGAACGGAACAGAACAGAACTGTTGATATTATTCCAATGCTGTTATTATTCTTAAAGGCTCATTTCTAATATTGGTCTATGCAATTTCTAATACTGTGCTATTAAAGTCTCTTTGTCTCCCTGCTTTCCCTTCTTCAATTCTATGTGGTACCTCTGGCTGGTCCTACTTTGTTTCTGCCCTTAGAGCATTTGCTTCTCTGCTCTAATCCAAGACTCCTCCCTAGTCTGTGCTGCCACTTTCAGTCTTAACTTGCTGTGATTCCCCCAAATGTTCAGGATTATAGTTTCTTTTCTGGACTTGAGCTTTGATCTATAGCTGTCGACTTCATCCTCTTTCCTGTCCTTTGCTCCAGTAGCTAGCTCCAGGTTGAAGCTATCTTTTCTAATAATCTTAAGCTAAATATCTACCACAGGCAGTGTTCAAAATTGACTCTTATTGGCCCTGGAAGCTGAAATGCAAGGCAGAGAAAACAACTGAACAGAAAAGTAAATCAAACAAATGCAGTCATATTGGTGAGCACTGAGTTTAGTTCATTAGCTTCTGCTTACCACATCAGCTGGAAACTGTATAAACTTCCCAGAAAGACAACTGCAAGCCTATAAAACACTAGGCATTAATGTGCAACGAGAACAAATTTAATGTAGAAACACATAATATTCTCCCCATCCGAGGTTCTATGAGATTATCCAAAAACAATAATTACCTAAGAAACAAAGCATTTTAATTTGTCTTTTGGGATTATTACTGGAAAGTTCTTCAATGCTATGATTTGGACTTTTTCACTAGAGATATTTTATTCCAGTTTAAAAAATAACTGGAGTCAAGTATTTCTTTTAATGCTAAAATTTTCCAAAACAGTAAGCCTTTTCCAGTACAAATTTCATTAGAGACCAAACAAGAAACTGAGCATATATTTCACTAAATTTTCTCCTTCCCACTGAGACTAAGAGGATAAATTAGGTTAAAAACAAACACTTATAAAATCAAGTAGCTTGGAAGCTCTGAAGCTCTGCTTAGAGTTGAGGCAGAGATTTGTCAATATGTGGTTAATCTTATTAAAACTGAGCAATCTTGATGCAGGTATCCACATTCACACAGTGCTGTGTGCTTAGGACATCAGGAAAGAAAGGCCCTGAGAAGATATTTGCTGAAAAAATTTCAAATTATATTTCAAAGAAAGCCTTAGTTATAATCATCATAACAAAATCAGAATTTTTTATCATTTAATATTGTTTTTGTTTTGAATTATATATAGAGGTAGCAGCCATAAAGCTTTTCAGGAATAGGGTTTCCAAGAATCTTATTTTGACCCAGTTCACACATGTGTACATGTGCACACATGCACACACACACATACCTAAGTAAAATTTATACCTTCAATTTTTTATTCATCAGAATTTAAAGTCATCCAATTAAAAGAATCACATTTCCAATTTTTCTAGTCAATTATAATACAACTCAATTAAAAAATAAACACAGCTCTTTGGGAACACTTCTGTTAAACAAAGAAAGAAATATTGATATTATACTTTGCTTTATTAATAACTTTAATCCTATTGAGTATTTGGGACCACATTTTCAAATTGCTTCATGACTTTTACTTCAAAAAATAAAGCCATGAGCCAGGTTGATATGATCCAGGTTGATAACTGGCTAGTTTTAAAAGAGAGATGGGAATTTCAGATGTGAACTGACAAAAATGCCCACATACAGGCCCATGACCCAACCAGGATTAAGCACTTTTTCAGAACTGGAAACATTCAAAAATATTTTCAGTGCATACAAATAATAAATCTCTAACATCAGACATGGAATCAAAAAAGAAAACCTCTGAAGAGACTAGAGTGGAAGATCATGACATGAAAATTCAAGTAGCTTTATGTTGTATTATCGTGAGATTAACAGCTTTCAGCCCTTTATGTTTTATCAAAAAGAATAGAGATCCAGGGACTTCGCTGGTGTTCCACTGGATAAGACTGTACTTCCCATGTAGGGCACCCAGGTTCAATCCCTGGTCAGGGAACCAGGTTCCACATGCCACAACTAAAAGTTCACAGAACCCAACAAAGATGGAAGATCCCACATGCCACAACTAAGACCTGGCACAGTCAAATAGAGAATCCAGTGGTCTAGGACGAGCTATCAGATCTAACTTTCACTCCTGACTTACCCATATTAAGAAATCTGGTAAATTACTGAAAACAATTCTGCTTATACATCAAGATCATGAGTTGCATCTGATAGCTTTCTATTTCATTTCAGGGAAAGAGCTTCTAAAAGAGTCATCTGATTAAGTATGAAAACATAAACAGTATTGTTTCTTTTTTTATCTTGATATCTGACAATAGAGTCAGAAGCAACATTCACTTTCAGTAAGTATTTGAATAAAATAATGGAGACATATCTAGAAGATTCTTCTTACAGATTCCTGGATGATCATGTTCAGTATCTCATGACCATGTGAAAGTCCTAATAATCTGAGATGCACTTGTGTTTCTCACACATATATTGTACTAAAGCCATAAATAGTGGCTGAGATTCTGGGAGAATTATATGAAAAGCCTGTGGTACATTCTATCCACTTTTTTTCTCTCTGACAACACTACTAAGAATGTGTATTCTTTTAAACATATACTTCAGATAATTTATTCAAATATACTTAAATGTGCCCATTTATTTATATGTCCTGTAATGGAATCTAAAATCTCCAGATAATCGTTAATGTATTTCAAGGTGTGCTCTCCATTATTCTTTAAACCTCTTAAATTATTGGTTCCTTTCACACTGTTTAAAGTGAAAATAACAGGCAGGGAAAAATTGCCTTGTCTTTCATTCCCTATTTCCTGACCAATGTGACTTTTTCTCCATGTGAAAAATATTCCCCTTCTCTTTTGCTTCTCTCTCCCCCAATTGCTCTCCCTACACCATCCCCTTGTTAAATAGGATGTTCCTGTAATTGAAAAGGGAATGACTAAGCCTAGAGACCCAGGAGCTGCCAGCAGGTTCTCAAAAGGTAGGACTGTCAAGGGAAAGAAAAGAGTACCATCCTTTCTTTTCACATTCCCCTCTACAATTTAAGTGTTTCCTTTTTTTAATTTTCCTGCCCAGATGAAATACTAGATAGTACTTCTTTTTACTCCATTTTCTGCTTCTGTTGCCTAGTGCTACTTCAGCTGAGGTCAAAGAGATGAATGCCTAGGCTATTAATCTAGTACAAGGAGCAGCAAGTCCCCTCTCTAATGATGATGTATAATAACTATGAGTTAAGAGGAAATCTTCTGCTTTATGCTTTATTAACTACACTTCATTTTTTATACTTACCAAACTTGGTCCAACTTAGAAATTTATCAGTATTTCTTTCCCTGTTATCTCCTCTTCCTTTTAACTAATGAGGTAACCACTTAAGATAAATAATTGTTGGAAATTGGCTTGGAATATGTCTAGTTGCTCTAAGCTTAGTTTCAGTTCAGTTTTATTTCCTAAGGCTTAGGACTGTGGACCTGACTGAAATTAACAGTGAGGGGCATTATTCTAGAAGTCTACCAGTCTACTTATTCCATGAAGAGAGAGACGATCCTCATCTCATTCAGCATTGTATTTCCAAGACCAAGTACTGTTCAGGCTGAATGAATAAATAAAGGCCCTTTTCCCAGAAAGCCATCAAAAAATTATTCAAAATAGTGTTTGTGTTCATCTTTATAATCTTACTACACAGAATTAAATAAATAGCTGACTTAACTTTGAGTGATATTCTACAGGAAACTGTGAGGATTAGGACATTCACAGGGGATTCTGTGTGATTATTACTATTATTATTCTTACAAATGTTTCTGTGACAAAAAGGCATTACTTTCTCACCTAAATCATAATATACATCAGGAACTTAAAGCAGAATATTATTACTGGTGTTCCACCTTTGAACAATATCCATATCCAACTTCTACTTTGCTATGACAGTAGAGAGTTATTAGTACTTTGATTTTAATAATGTTCCGTTCCCGGAAACATATTCCTAAGAGGCTTACTATTCAGTCACTGTAAAGGGTAAATTATGTCTGTTTCCATAAGCATTAATTGACCACCATTTTGTGTAGGGTAATGTGCTAGGTCCCATGAAATTTATCCAAAGATTGGGAAAGAAACAAGCGAGTCGTCAAAGTAAGTAAAGAAAGAGAAAAAGAAACTCTCCACAACAAAAACCCCTCCACTTTCTTCAATACATTTTGGAATACTTTTATTCCAAATGATTTCTGAAATAGCTGAAAAACTTGTAGGAAGGGGAAAATGAAAAGTTTGGAAAAGTTTACTATTATTCAGTTAGAATATGCAGGCATGTATATGTTAATGAAGCAACTACCTGTAACTATAGGTAAAGTTAAAGGTAAGTTTAAACTATTCATCATTCTCTTATTTTAGCTCTTTTGTTCCCACCTAAGGATTTGGTGTGATCACATCCTAGAATTCCTTCCAGTTGTAGTAGGAAACATAGCCATTTTCCTCACAGAGACAGGAGTCCTCACTGTTGGTCCATTTTTCATTGTCCATGTTACCTTCCTCAAGTTTTCCCTAGTCTGAGCTCCAGTTATCTTCTGGTCCAAATTTGACTGCAGTCCTTTTTCATACTTTATTTTATTACAAAGTCTAGCAAATGATTAGTTCTGTCTCAACTATGTAAAAATTAGTAGAGAACCACAAATCAAAACCATAATGAGATACTACCTCACACATGTCAGAATGGCAATCAGCAAAAAGTCTACAAATAACAAATGTTGGACAGCATCTGAAGAAAAAGGAACCTTCCTACACTGTTTTTGGGACTGCAAATCGGTGCAGTCACTGTGAAAAATAGTATGGAGGTTCTTCAACAAACTGAAAAGAGAACTACCACATGATCCAGCAATTCAACTCCTGCATATATACCCAAAACAAGCAAAGACACTAATTTGAAGAGATATATGCATCCCAATGCTCATAGCAGCATGGAAACCAAGACATGGAAACAACCTAATGCCCATCAACAGATGATTGGATCAGGAGATGTGGTACATATATATATGGAATATTATTCAGCATCAAGAACAAAATGCTGCCATTTGTAGCAATGTGGATGGACCTAGAGAATATTATGCTTAGTGAAATAAGTCAGACAGAGAAAGACAAATATTGCATGACTCCACTTATATGCGGAATCGAAAAAAAAAATAACACAAATGTATATGCAAAACAGAAACAGACTTAAAGACACAGAAAACAAATCTATGGTTATCAAAGGGGAGAGGAAAGCAGGGAAGGACAATTCAGGGGGACTGAATTAGTAGATATGAACTGCTATATATAAAATAGATAAGTAACAAGGATATATTGTATAGTACAGGGAATTATGGGCTTCCCTGGTGGCTCAGAGGTTAAAGCGTCTGCCTGTAATGTGGGAGACCTGGGTTCGATCCCTGGGTCAGGAAGATCCCCTGGAGAAGGAAATGGCAACCCACTCCAGTATTCTTGCCTGGAGAATCCCATGGACTGAGGAGCCTGTTGGGCTACAGTCCACAGGGAATTATATTCATTACCTTGTAATAATCTATAATGGAGTGTAATCTGCAAAAATACCAAATCACTATGCTATGCACCTAAAAGTAACACAATGTTAATCAACTATACTTCAATATAAAGTAAATGCCAAAGGAAAAATGGTTTCTTTTGTGCATTTCTGCTCTCTGAGGTAGGGCTAATTTCATGGGAGTGTAATCAGTCTGAGCAGACATACAGACCCATACACTTGGGCTCTTGTTTTCACCATCTTGAAATTCTTAATTTTATGTTTGAACTTGTTTTTTGTATGTATACTTCAATGGGACAAGGGAGCATGCATAGGAGCAAAGAGAACATATGGAGGAAAGAAAAACTCTTGACATTTTAGTGCCTTTATAGCACAGTCTTTGTTCTTCATGAAAAAGAGGCCCAGTACTTTGATTATGAACTGAGTTCTGCAAATTATGTAGTCTTGCTCTGAGGAGAAATATCTGAAAGTGGATCCAAACTATAATTTCTCAGAGGGGGGAAAAAAATGAACAAAACAAAAGATACCCTCGTAGAACTGAATTTTCAAAATTGCTTTTGAGTACCCTCAAAAAGTTTTGCTACAGTAAATCTTTATGATAAATACAGTACCTATCTGGTAAAGTGATTTAATTATCAAAGGCTGTATTAATTACCATAATAATCTCCACTCCAGTAGGACTCTAGGTAGACAAGTCTTCTAGCCTCAGGCCTCTCCTCATTAAACTGCAATTAGCATGATAAATGGGGAGTATGATTTTGCTGCAGCCAGTATCAGCCCTACTTACTCATGAGGTGACAGAGGAAGCCATCAGAGACAAGAATTAAAGATATTTAAATAAAAATGAAAATGGTAGGGTTTCCTGTCACAGAGCCATTAGGCTTACATTGGCGTGCAGGGATACTTTACACACTTTAGCCATAAATGATAAAGACCTCAAATAAGTACCAGTGTTAGTATCAGTTAGTGCAAACTGATGACTAAAGGCAGTCTCTCCTAGGAAGGTCCTAAGCTGTGTGAGAATTCAAGATGACAACCATCTCCCTAAGCATAAATGGGCAATCTTACTAAATAAGACGGCTGTTAAGGACGCCCTCTGACACAGCGTGTGCTCGATCAAGTAATGATACATTTCACACTTGCCAATGGTAGAGCTTCAATAGTGCTGCACTACTGCATGTGTTTTGTTGTTACTGTTCTTTAGTTGCTAAGTTATGTTTGACTCTTCTGTGACCCCATGGATGTAGCCCACCAGGCTCCTCTGTCCATGGGATTTCCCAAGCAAGGATACTGGAGTGGGTTTCCATTCCCTTCGCCAGGGGATCTTCCCAACCCAGGGATCGAACCTGCGTCCCCTGCATTGGCAGGCAGATTCTTTACCATTGAGCCACCAGGGAAGCCCACTGTAAGTATTAACAAATGTTTAATTTAGAAATCATACCTTAAGAAGATGACTTCCAAGTTTATTGAAACCTAAAGCAAAGACAAATGACAAATCTGATTTTAAGTTCAGGTGATATGTTTTAACATGGGATGATATGCTATAATTTTAATAGTCAGAGTCCAGGAGAATTCCTGTATCCTTGAGGAACACTCACTTTTAACCCAAGTTTCTTTAAATGAGCTTCATTTCCCTCATATCAAATATTCTCCAAGACAAGATGTTTTAAAAATTGCCATTTTAATGAGTAAATTCTCAGGAGAAGGATACCTTACACAAAATACTGTATCATGCTCTGCTAGCATTTTAAATTATTTAAAAATCAGTACTATCTACTGTATTTATTTTACCTAAAAAGGATGGTTATTTTTACTTCTCTATTCTCATCTACATATTCCATTACCTTCAATCAAGGAAGAGAAGTATCTGTACTGGAAATCATAAAACACTGAGGAAAGAAATTGAAGACAGAAATAAATGGAATAATATTCCATGTTTATGGATTGGAAGAGTTAATATTTTTCAATGTCCATACTACTGAATGCCATTATATATTCAGTGCAACCTGTATCAAAATCTCAATGGCATTTTAAAAATAACTAGAAAAAATAATCCTAAAATTTATATTAAACCACAAAAAAGTGAATAGTCAAAAAAACAATCCTGAGAAAGAAGAAAGATGGTGGCACACTTCCTGATTTCAAACCATATTACAAAACAGTAGGTAGGGTACTGGCCTAAAAACAGACACACACACCAATGGAGGGGAATCAAGAGCTTAGAAATAAACTATGCATATGTAGTCATCTAATATTTGACAAGACAGCCAAGAATATTCAATGGGAAGAGGATGGTCAGTTCAATAAATGGTGTTGATGGAACTGGATATTCACATGGAGAAGAATGACATTAGATCACCATCTTATGCCATTCATAAAAATTAACTGAAAATACGCTAAGAACTTTAATGTAAGACCTGAAACTATGAAACTTCTAAAAGATATCACAAGGGAAGAGCTCCTTGACATTGGTCTTGATGATGACTTCTTGGATATGACAACAAAACCACAAGCCGAAAGGAAAACAGGCAGGACTACAGAAACTACAAAGTTTTTGTACACAGAAATAGAAACAATCAACAACACAAGAAGGTAACCTACAGAAGGGAAGAAAATGTTGGCAAACCATCTATCTGGTAAGGGGTTAGTATCCAAGATATATAAGGAACTCATACCACTCAAGAGCAAAAGGAAAATATGATTTTAAAATGATAAGAAGATGGACAGGCATTTTTCCAAGCAAGACATACAAATAGCTAACAAGTACATGAAAAGGTGCTCAATATTACTAACCATCAGGGAAATGTAAATCAAAACCACAATGAGATAGCACCTTACACTTGTTGGGAATCTACTGTCAAAAAGATGAGAGATAAACGCTGTCAAGGATGTGAAGAAAAGGGAAGCCTGCTGCACTTTTGGTGGAAATATAAAACCACTATAGAAAACTATACGAAATTTCTTCAAACAAATAAAAATAGAACTTCCATATGATCCAGAAATCCCATTCCTGGGTATATATCTGAGAAGATGAAATCACGGCCTCAGACAGATATCTGCACTTTCATGTCACTGTAGCATTATTCACAATAACCAAGATAGGGAAGCAATCAAGAGTTCATCATAGGGTGAAAGAAAATGTCACTCACTCATACACACACACAGAATAAAGAAGCTGAAATCCTGCTATTTGGGACAAAATAGATGGACTTACGCTGTGTGAAATAAGTTGTACAGAGAAAAACAAATACTACATGATCTCAATTTTATATGGAATCTAAAAACATAGAACCCACAGAAACAAGGAGTAGAAGGGTGGTTACCAGGGGCTGAGGGGTGGGGAAAATGAGATGTTGATTAAAGAGTATTAACTTTCAATTACAAGATGAATAAGTTTTCAGGATCTAAGATACATTATGGTGACTGTAGTTGATGGTATTGTACTGTATACTTGAAAGATGTTAAGAGAGTAGAGCTTTAATGATTTCTCCATAACAACAAAAACAAAATGGTCATTGAGTGAGATGACAGAGGTGTTACTTACTCAATGTGGTAAACATTTCACAATATATACATGTATCAAATTAAATACAACCTCAAGGTTAACATATAGATTGTTTAATTGCATTATCACTTAGGTTTTATAAATCAATATCATCAGAATAAACAAAATATTTATCAATTAAGAAAATTTCTGTACCTATTGATACTATGTCTCACTGTGAGTCTCAACTCCTAAAATATTAAAAACAGAAAAAAAAATAGTAGAATGAAGAATAAGATGGTAACTATCAAGCATGAGGAGCACTTGCTTTGGGCCAGGCACTGTGCTGATTTTAAATGTATTATTTCATGTAACCTTCATAAAAATTGCATGGAGGTTATCAATCAAGTGCACATTTTAACTATACTTTTTCTTCTACACATGAGAAAACACTTGCTCATTTGAAACATTAGACCATGTTTTGAAAATTTGCCACTTCTGGTGCCAAACATCTCTAATCACACAGTTCCTATAATTACTCTAGTTAGGGTCCTATCTCTCTATATCCTGCTGGCCTCAGTGAAGCAAAGTTCCTGCCAGAAACCAACTAGTTCTGTGTGTGTGTGTGTGTGTGTGTTTAGTTATTTTTAAAAATTTATTGGGTTATATAATTGATTTACAATGTTGTATTAGTTTCAGGTGTACAACAAAATGAATCAGCTCTACATATACATATATCCACTCTCTTTTTAGATTCTTTTCCCATATAGATCATTGCAGAGTATTGAGTAGAGTTCCCTGTGCTATACAGCAGGTCCTTATTAGTTATCTATTTTATATTTGTGTGTGTGCTAAGTCACTTCAGTTGCGTCCAACTTTGTGCAACCCTATGGACTGTAGCATGCCAGTTTCCTCTGTCCATGGCAACCCACTCCAGAATTCTTGCCTGGAGAAGCCCACGGACAGAGGAGCCTGGCGGGCTACAGTCCATGGGGTCACACAGAGTCAGACATGACTAAAGCAACTTAACATGCACACATAGTGTGTATATGTGAATCCCAATCTTCCAGTTTATCCCCTCCTCTTACCCCCTTGGTAACCATAAGTTTGTTTGCTATATCTGTGACTATTTCTGTTTTGTGGATAAGTTCATTTGTACCATAAACTGGCTTTCTTTGTATGTCTTCCTTCCATAACCTCTCACATCCTACTTTTTCTCTGGTATAGACTGAGTAACTTCATTTTCACTTTCATGCATTGGAGAAGGAAATGGCAACCCACTCCAGTGTTCTTGCCTGGAGAATCTCAGGGACGGGGGAGCCTGGTGGGCTGCCGTCTATGGGGCCGCACAGAGTTGGACATGACTGAAGCGACTTAGCAGCAGCAGAAGTGGGGTTAAAAAAAGCGGGGGACATGGTGCCAGGCATACAGTATCATTCATCCTCTGAGAGCTGTGTTTTGCTAAGTGCATGGCTTGGCACTACAGAAAATTCGCAGCTGTCACTTATTC
The DNA here is from genome assembly GCA_006408695.1 of Aepyceros melampus. NCBI lineage: Eukaryota > Metazoa > Chordata > Mammalia > Artiodactyla > Bovidae > Aepyceros > Aepyceros melampus. Next base: position 103,846 of record SJXQ01000462.1, on the reverse strand, counting down.
CTTGATCTCCATAAGGGTGATGAACCTGCATAGATAGATCTCTTGCTGCAGCAGGCCTAGAGCATATGATTTTTCTTTTTTTTTTTTCTTTCTCAATTTGCTTCAATGATTTTTTTGTGAACAGAATAAGTTCAAACGTGCTTTATTGATGTTTCCTTCTGGTCTCAAATGCATGATGCCTACCCATGTCCTATGACCATCTTTAGAAGCTCTGTCACTACATTGTGCCAGGGGACAACTCTTAGTATTGTTTACAGGCATAAATGTACTGGGAAACAAATAGAGTGGAAAGGGAAGAAAATAATGACTATGGTTGATGGCTATCCCTCCCTCTCAATGTTCCTTAAGCCAACCTTGAGTAGATTCTGGGCCCTGAGTAAAACGTTATACACTGTACTTGACTTTCTGTTTATTGTCCTTCATATGTTACCCTCTAAGGACACTGCGCTGCTTACAGTTTTTCTAACATGTCAAGCTACTTTGCATTTTGGTGCCTTGGCACATACTATTTCCTTTTTCTGGATTTTCTTTCATCCCCCTTTTTCACCTAACAAAATTAACAATACTTCAAAACCTAGGGCAGGTGACTCCTGTTAATCTACTTCACCTTGGAACATCACTCCCCATTTCAGTGATCAGCTGTATATCTAGTGCGACTGCTACATTGATTACACTGGTTCTAACTGCCCTTTTCGTAGTTATATTTCTATTTCTCCCAGAAAGTAGAATCCATACCTAGCATAACTTCCTAGCACTTAGTAGTTTCAAGGTTTATGAAAACATAGTTGTTGATTATTAACTAAAAACTTCTTCACTTACATCAATTTTAGGTTACATATTTTTCTGTTCCTGTGGATAACATAACCTTTTTCAATATGGGAACTCTGTCCCTCCTACTAGCCACACTCACTAGAACTAAAGTACATGCAATGTCCAAGAGAACTGGTGATGGGTAATTACTCTTGTCAGATGCTTTTGACTAGCATCAAAATTGGGCCCTTTATAGCACATATTCACATAAATGACAGTGTGAGTCAAACCTATCTATCTCCTTAAATAGATGGAACCATTTCCCACCCTTCAAACATTCTTTTCTCTCTTCTAAGGTTATGTCAAAAATCATCATGATTAATAGTCAACATGTCCACTCCACTCAATGCAACTTCTGAAGAATTTGTTATCTTTCTTTTAGAATTCTCTAGGTAATAAAATCTTTCCAAAGCAGCTCTATGGCTCCAAAGAAATCTTCAAGGAAAATATAGCTGTTATTAGCAGATATCTAATAAAATTATCAGTAGCATTATCATCATTACCTTCACATAATACAGTCCTCTGTGATCAATCTACTTTGAGTACAAAATCACTCATTGAGAGAAAAAGGTCACTCATTGCATTTCAGAAATCTGTCTCACAAGCTCTTTCAACATAAGCAAATAGACCTAACTGACTCATTCAAGAGCATATGTGTGTATACTGATGTTTCATGGTATTTTTCCCCTAATTTTTGACTGTATACAAAGCAAGAAAAAAGGTAAAGTAATAATTTATATCATTTAGGTATGTATTGTATATATTACATATGTGCTATATACATATTATATATCACATATGTTATTATATATAAAATATACATATTGTACATGTGTGTCTGTGTGTGTCCAGTCAGGAGACAGAAAGCACAACAGCTATTTTGAACTGAGAGAATATAGCTATTATCTAAGATAAAGAAATGTTAACTAGGTATAAAATCATTAACTAGGTAACTGACAGAAAATTCTAACATATGGCAGAGGTAAGAAGTTCAAGAGTTGCCAACCATAGGACTGGAGGAACAAAGAGAAGAGCCTGAAACTGTGGAAACAGTTGCTTAGTGGAGGATGCTCAGAGAGCTCAGTTAGTGTTGATGTCTGTAACAGTGGTAGGATGAAGCTGGCTCTATTTGAGCACTGAAAAAACAGCACTCGAGTTTCAGCTGCTCCTATAGGTGGGCATTAATCCTGTTAGGGTAAAGAAGCGTTGTCGCACTGATGTTGACAGAAAAATAGCAAATGGACTGAAGTTCCTTCCCCCTGACCCAGCCTTGTAGGCAGGCAGAGGCCATCAGTCTCCCTCCCCTATAGGGAGATCTGATCAGAGAGCAGCTGGCAACACAGACATGTGTTTTTGCAGAGTCCCAGCTCTGGCTAAGAGAGTAGAGCATGGAATGGCAAGTGAAGAGCTACAAGATGATAACTTGATAGCTGGCATGCTTCCTCTTTTTTTCAGGAAGACACTAAGGCATTCCACAGATTATTTTGATAAAACAACCAAAGTCTTTGTATGCCAAAGAGTCTCAATAGATTTAATATTAATATAGGATCTTATTTTAAATATTTGGCCTAGAATATTCTTCCCCAAAAGGAATTATTAGCCTGGGAAGATAACATCTATAAGATTTTCAACAGGCAATATTTAAAGTAAAGGATGTGATTTTCCTACATATTTCAATGCTTATTTTCTTCCTTCCTTCCCTTCCCTTCTTTTTTTTTTTTCTGATCCATTTCAGGAAGGGAGATCACTTGCTGTATGTCCCAGGTATAAATGTTATTTGTATCTCAGGTCAGAATGAGTAGGAGGGCCTTGTAAAAAGAAGTAGTGAAAATCAAGTTGATGAAGAATAGAGGTACAAAAGGATAGCATGTTAAAATTCAGTGCTGGTGAAAAGCAAACATTTGGACTATGAAATGCATTTTTGGAATTCTGCAAAGTCTCTGTAAGATGTAACATAATCAAGCAAGACTCTCAAGAACCAAATAGAATATTTAGTGAAGGGAGAAGATGCATCTTTATAAAATCGGAAGAATGACATTATATCTACTGATTAAATAGTATTTCCTATTGTAAGAGCAGATGTTATTCTAAGATAAAAAAATGAAATTTAGCATTCATTCTTTATCATGAACAAACTAATATTTATGGGGGGGGGAGATGTTCTTTCACATTCTCCTAATCAATTTCACACAGAAATGTTTCCACTACACAGAAAAACTTCACTTTAAAAAGGCAATTTGAGTAAGGCTGAAATTCTTCTATGTTGTGGCTTCTGTGATTTCTCAGATCAGCAACCATGAGCAGAAGAGAGTGCTAAATGTGAACTGTTCTCTTCTGCACCCTCATCCATATCTCTCTCTACTGTTTAGGAGCTGACAGACAGTAAATATCCACACAACAGAGCAACAGCAAATGATAGATTGACTAGAGATGAGTTTCTCTCACTTGCCAGGGAAGATTTAGAAAATATACCATAATTCTGTGTAATGCTAGAGCAGCAGGTGAATCTAGAAAATAATTTTATATTTTTATTTCAAACAGAATTTCACTTTATACTGGCAGATTACTACTCTTCTAAAGAAGACCCTCAAAATTCCTTAAAAGATCATTTTTCTTTTCCCCGACTCTTTTCTGTCTTGCTAAATTTTATAATGATTGCTCCTCAACATTCTACTAAAAGTATTGTCAATTTTATACATCTACACATCAAGAAAGAAAAGACACACCACCTAATAGCAAATTGGGCAAGTATTTAAACAGGCATGAAAAGTGACACCTAAACGTCTAATGTGAAAGTGAAGTGAAAGTCGCTCAGTTGTGTCTGACTCTTTGCGACTCCATGGACGTATAGTCCATGGAATTCTCCAGGCCAGAATACTGGAGTGGGTAGCCTTTCCCTTCTCCAAGGAATCTTCCCAACCCAGAAATCGACCTGGGGTCTCCTGCATTGCAAGCGGATTCTTTACCAACTAAGCTATGAGATAAGCCAATAAATATATGGAAAATTGTTCCACTTTATTAGAGAAACACAAATTAAAAACACCATAAAATATTATTACATAAGCAAGAGAATGACAAAATTTTTAAAACACTGATGATATAAAATATTATGAAGACATGGAACAAGTAGGATTTCTATAAACTCTTGGTAAGAGTGTATGTAAATAAACTACTTTGTGAAACTGATAGTGTTTATACAAGTGGATGGCAAGCATATCTAACTATATTTACAGCTGAAATATATGTCCCCCAATCCAGGTACTAGAGTGTTCATAGTAGCTTCATTTGTGATGAGCAAGAAAGCGTTTTAGTTGATAGAGATGGTGCCATCACTATGGAAAACAGCACGGAGGTTCACAGCCAAATGTAAGAAAAGAACTAATATATGATCCAGCAATTCCAGTTATGGGCATAAATTCAAAATAATTAAAATCAGGATATGGGAGAGACATCCAAATGCCCATGTTCACTGCCACATTATTCACAATAGCCAAGATACAGAAATAACCTAAATGTCTATCGATAGATGAATAGATAAAGAAAACATGGTATGGAATATCATTCAGCCTTAACAAAAGAAGGTAATCCTGCAGTGTATGACAACATAAATGAAACTGGATGACATTATGCTAAGTGAAATAAGTCAGTCACTGAAGTAGAAATACTTCATGATTCCACTTATGAAGCATCTAAAATAGTCAAATTCATAGAAATAGAGGGTAAAACAGTAGCGATCACGGGCTGGGGTGAGGGGGAAATGGAAAGCTGTTTAATGAGTATAAAGTTTCAGTAAGATGAATGAGTTAAGAAATCTGCTATACAAAATAAGGCCTACAATTCAGTATTGTACACTGCAAAATTTGTTAAAGGGTAGATCTCTATGTAAATATCCTTACCACAAAAAGAGGGACAGAAATCAGGAGGAATCTTTTTGAAGTGATGGATATGTTTATTATATTGATTATGGTGATGGTTTCATGGGTCTATCAGTTCAGTTCAGTTGCTGAGTCGTGTCTGACTCTTTGCCACCCCATGGACTGTAGCCTACCAGGCTCCTCGATCCATGAAATTTTCCAGGCAAGAGTACTGGAGTGGGTTGCCATTTCCTTCTCCAAGGGATCTTCCCAACCCAGAGATTGAACCCGGGTCTCCCGCATTGCCGGCAGATGCTTTACCATCTGAGCCACCAGGGAAGACAGTGTATGGATGTATGTATGGGGGTATGGATATCACCAAACTCATTAGATTGTATATATTAAATATGTCTTGTGTTTTGTATGTCAATTATACCTTGATACAGCTTTTAAAAAAATATTTCAAAAAGAGAAAGTGAATGAGAGACTGTGATAAGCAATATTTATGCATCCAGTTTCTTGAAAATAACTTTTTTACGTGGCTCAGGTTGTCATTTCTCCCCTTGCAGCAGGCTCCAGCCCAACCAGTCTTTCTGCCTCTTTGGTCTGCTCTCGCTCCCATTCATTCCTTCCTTTTCTAATAACATATTTGTATTTTGAAACATACCATTTATACAAAATAGTATGCTAATAAATGAACAGCTCACAGGATATGAACCAAAAAAATTTTAAAACTCAACACCCCTATACTCATACCACCCTGATTAAGAAGTAGACGTAAGTTTGCAGTCTTTTCTCGTCCCTCACCAATCCCAAACCCCTCTCCATCAGAGATAATCATTGTACTTAATTTTATGTTAAACATATCCTTGCATGTATTTAGATTAACAACACTGCAATGTTATAAAATGAACATGAACTAAAAATAATTTTAGCGGCATTCTGTTAGGTTTCTCTTGTTTTAAAATTTAAGTAAATGGAATCATACTAATTTATTCTACTGTGAACTTTTTCATTTTGATATGTTACTAAGATCATCTATACAGATGCCTGTATCTTTACACCATTTTGGTTTTCAGTGTTGAATAATAGCCATTGTATATCAGATGTCATTTATTCTATTTTTGATAGAAACTTGCACTGTTCATGGTTCTTTTGTTACTGCAAAGACTAATCTTAAGAGCATTCTTTTGTATATCTCTTGTATATGTATGAGAGTTTTTAGGGAATATATCTAGGAGTGGAGCCACTGGGTCATGGGGAATATACATTTTAAAATTTACTAGGTACTGCCAAAATATTTTTCAAGGTAATAAAAAGCATTTTCCTTCTATTTTATATCTTTACTTAGTACTGTCATTAATTGTACTCATTCAAGCTAATGTGTAATTTTATCTTAACATTTTCATATGTTTCAATGGCCATTTGTTATTTCTTCTTCCATGAAAATATAGACCATGTCATTTGCTCATTTTTTTTAGGGTCAGTGTCTTTTTCTTACTGATTTCTGATAGGCTTTATATACTCTGAACTCTACAGGTTTCCTTTTAGTAATCAGTGTTGCAAATATCATTCATTTCCCACTTGCCTTTTATAGCTTGCCTTTTTTACTCTCTTTTTGTATCTTTTGATGAAGGGAAGTTCTTGAATTTCATATAAGCCTGTGCTTAGTCACTCAGTTGTGTCCAACTCTTTGCTACCCCATGGGCTGAGGAACCTGGTGGGCTACAGCCCATGGGGATTCTCCAGGCAAGAACACTGTAGTGAGTTGCCATGTCCTCCTCCAGGGGATTTTCCCAACCCATTTCCCAACCCATACATTTTCTCTCCTCCAGGGAAGACCAGAATCCTGGTCTCCTGCATTGCAGGTGGATCCTTTACCATCTGAACCACCAGGGAATCCCTCATATAGACTTAATTACCAATATTTTCCTATATAGTTTATGCTTTTTATATCTTAAGTCCTTCCCTACTCAAAGGTCATAAAGATTTCTCTTTTGCTTAAAAAAATTTTTTTTCTTCCCCATTTAAGATCTTGATCGATCTGGAATTGATCTTGTATATGGAGGAAGTAGTTGTCTGCTTTCATGTACTTCTTTTCACAAATAGATAACTGCCTCTCTTTATCATTTAATGAATGGCATATCCTTGTTCCATTGTGTTAAAATGATTCTTTGTCATATATCAAGTTTCCAAACACATGTGGAACTATCTTTGGTTCATCTATCACNAAGTTCCTTAAGTAGTATAGTTTATCAGAAAAAGTTTCATTGCATATAAGAAGTTCTTTCTAATCATATAGAAACTCAGGTAATTACACCTTTGGAAAGCTTTCAATGCTCTTGTATAAACTTCATAACCTAGGACACTTTTTCCTACAATATGTATTATGGTTTTGTTAAAATTATTTCTGGGTCAACTTATATTTTGATTAAGTCAAGACATATCTAACTAGAAAATATATGAAAATATATACATGTTTAGTTCTTATTTATCAAATTTGTATCTTTGGGCCCATATTCACCAATCATTAATCTTTAACAATCTTTATTTCTATGAAATCTGTAGTTGTTTTAGATAAATATCCTATGGAGTGTATCTCTGGAGAATTCTGAAAATACAATGATTAAAAAGTACTTCTTTTAGGATTTTGTTTTTCCTGAGGTTGAAAACAGAATAATGTAAAACTTCTCTATTTGTGGAGAAGAATTTTGCACCCATGCATTTTTTCAATAGTAAATAAACATGCAGCCAAGCTAGGAGTTCATCATTGAAAAACTAACACTGACTCATTCAGAATTCAAGCCAGTTAATTGGCCAAACTATTGATTCTTGCCAATTGCAACCTCCCTGTAAATTAAGGACAACTGATCCAAATAAATATCTTGTGGCTATAGCAACATAATTTTCACAATATTGTAAGGGGGATTCAGGATAGGGAACACGTGTACACCCGTGGCAGATTCATGTTGATGTATGGCAAAACCAATACAATATTGTTAAGTAATTAGCCTCCAATTAAAATAAATAAATTAAAATTTTTTTCACAATAATGTAAATATAAATGCATTTTAAAAAGAATAAATTTTCTTCATATCATCAGATATACAGTAACAGATATGTGATGCTATCAGTCTAACATACCTCTCTGATACACACACACACACACATGAAATAAAGAACACTGAGTATAACAATAAAGCTTCACTTGTGTGGCATTTTTCTTTGTAATTTACTTAAAAAATCAGAATCTAAGATTATAACATCCAGTGCCTTTTATATACTATTTCCTCAAGGAAATCGAGTCATCATCCCTCAGTTTATGCAGGGAATTGGTTCCAGGACTCCTATGGTATTACAATCTGTAGATACTCAAGCCCTCATAGGACAGTCTGTCCTCAGTATCTATCTATCTGCATCTGAGGATGCAGAAGGTAGACTGTGCTGCGACTTTGCTTTACAGCATTAATCAGGCTTATAACAATTTGGGTGACAATTTTTTGATGGTCTCCCTTGCCAAATCTAAATTCTATGAGAGTAGGGACTGTGTCCCTTGTATTTGGTTCACGACATTGTCCCTAGTTACTGGACATTATAAGCCCTCAATGGGAAGTTTGTTGGGTGATTAAGTCCCTGTAAAATCTATCCAAAACATTTTTGAGAATGGTCATAATTCCTTGTTTTTATCTTCTCAACTATTTATACTCCAATGGATAGAGGGGCCTGGTGGGCTACAGTCCATAGGGTCACAAAGAGTGGGACATGACTGAAGCAACTTAGCACACATGCATATTAATTAATACATCAATATTTTCTTTTTTTTTTCTTTTTAATTAAATTTTATTTTTTAGTTTGTTTTGCTTTACAATACATCAATATTTTCAAGAAAAAAATGGGACTTTGGATCTATTAACGTATTACAACTCTACTGAGTATAGAAAAGGTTAATCTGTAGGAAAGCAGAGTGTTTAATATCTACCCTTGTGGTGCCATCATCTAAGGATTTCTTTCTGTTTTCCTGCATTGCTTTTCCCAAGTCTTATTTTAGAATGCAGATCTCTAGGGAGTGAATGTTCAGAGTCTAGCATATAGTAGTATAATTTAGTTTTGCCATTTCACTTTGCAATTGGGTTTCCCTGTTTTCAAGAAAAAAATGGGACTTTGGATCTATTAACGTATTACAACTCTACTGAGTATAGAAAAGGTTAATCTGTAGGAAAGCAGAGTGTTTAATATCTACCCTTGTGGTGCCATCATCTAAGGATTTCTTTCTGTTTTCCTGCATTGCTTTTCCCAAGTCTTATTTTAGAATGCAGATCTCTAGGGAGTGAATGTTCAGAGTCTAGCATATAGTAGTATAATTTAGTTTTGCCATTTCACTTTGCAATTGGGTTTCCCTGACAAAAACTCTAGACTGAAATGATCTTGGTGTGAATTTTAGTCTCTTAATTGGTACTATATATACATGAGATACAGAGGATACAGAAGATAAAAGACTCAGCTAGGGGTCATCAAAGAGGAGGGGAGAGTCATCAAAGTTTTAGGCACTTTATATTTGATTGACAACTCTCTACCTTAATGACTTTATTCAAAAACATTAAAAAATATGCAATCATCTCTCATATTAATATATACTGGAGGTGATTACAGTTGTTGTAGCTTAAACTTTCTGATGTAATTTTTTGGTTAAATGTTTTCAGCTAACAGCTCTTTATAGAAAGTGTGAGCACTCATAACCTATTCTTTTTTGCTTCTGAGATTGAGCCAAAATTCTGAGAAACTAAAAACAATCCCATTTGACATCCTCTGATATATCTGTTAAGATTACAAGGCCAAATCTCTTAGGATAATTTTGAGAAAGGAGAAATACTCTAATTCATACATTTAATGTTTGACATGTTTCCTTAAAACTGTATCAAGGAATCAATTTCATTTGTTCTTATTACTTGTTGCCTTTAAGAATGGCAACAAACTATTTTCCTAGAAGTAATTCTTTCTGGAGACAGGTTCCAGTCGATACTTCCCTTCCACTGAGTTAAGGAGAAAGGACATATGCATTTTCAAAGAACTGCAGATTTAGAGGCTAAATCTGCAAAAGACCTTACTCACCATTTCATCCAGGCAACCCAATTTACAGACGAGAAAGTCGAGGCTCAGGAAAGCAAAGTGTTACATCACTGTATTAAGTAAGGCAGACCTGTACTAGGAACCACTCCCTCCATATGGAGTGCATAGCTCTTTCCAAACTATAAACAGAGCTGCTTCTAAGGAGTGTGATGGCTTGAATGTCAGCTCTAGTTCCACCTCTGACTGGTTGGGTGACCTCAGGCATACTGCTCATGTCTCTAAGCCTTAGTTGACTCAAGTTTATGGTTATTGTGTGTACTTGGCAAATAACCAACAACACATAGTCACAGTCATGATAGTCATTGCTACTACTGTTGTTGACAGAGGCAAAGAAATGCAGATGTGATCCCAGTGCATACTCTCTCATAAATATGGGACATCCAACATTTCACAAAACTCTTACAGATGTCTTAATGTGGGTGGAACTTGTTGTCTGGCAGCCTTCTGGAATATTCTATAGTTACCTCCCCAAAAGTAGTTTGATTGAAGAACAGTAAAATGAGACCAACAAATGTGTTCCTAGGTCACTTGTCCTGACCAACAGTTAGATACTTACATATGACTGACAGGATACCTCAGAAGGGTACCTTTGTGAGATATGGTAAAAATTGGGTATAAATGGATTGATTAGAGTATGGATGATCATCACAAAGAGAGACTATGTCTCCCCTGCTACTTCACATATAAAGAGCTGTAAGACTCCTCTCCCTTGATTTGGACACCAGCACAAGGTAGCCAAAATGGAACTGACTTTATGAGTAGACACATTCCATCATCAAATCATTTTGTTCTCAGAGTCAGTTATTCTGCAAAAGTTCCATGATTAAATATTATCCTCCATATTTCTCTTTTGTATTTACCCCACTAAAATTCATTTTGATTAACTCTTATCATTCTAAATTATCAAGGTGATTTTAGACACTGGCTTGACATCCAGTGTTAGCCATTCATCCCCAGTTTTTAACAACTGAGAAGTGGCATCATATCTTTTGTGCTTCCCTTTGAGTTATATATATTTAAAAGACTAGAAGAGAAGGTAGGAATACTCTGGGATGTCTAAATATATTTCCATCACAAAAATACTGATATGGTCCATTGTCCAATGTATTTTGAACATAGCCATTTAAAACATCTACAAATCAACTCAAGCATACAATTATCTAGTTCTTACATTATCCTCTTTTTCATCAAGACAAAGTGAAAAAGAATTTGGGTTTAACCCTCTAGAAATAACAGGAAGGCTAACTTTCCAATTACTTTCCCCCAATACATGTACAACTGCTAAAATATTAACCAACTGATAATAGCCAATCAGGTCCTTAAGTTATCTTAGGTCAGGTTCCTTTTACCAAGCTCCTTTAGTTACTCTCAATATTTGTTTCACTAACTTAGAAAAGCAGAAGTTTACTAAACTCTTTTAGGTTCTTTTTCTTTTTAAATTGAAATCCATATATATACTCCCTGAAATAAGGAAATCATTGCAGTATTACTTGTCAGGTTTGCATACCAGAAATAATTTTATACTCCATTCAGTCTAGCTGCCCAACAGAACACTAGATTATCCAGTGGAGTAGACATCAGAAAAATGGCCTAAGATTCTGTTACACAGTTCTCAAAGGAAATATTTGCATGCCTCAACATCATTCTTATTCAGTAAATAAATGAGAGTCCTCATAATCCGAGAACTTCCCTGCTCACAGGGAAGCTTGCTTGTTCAACAATTTCTCTGGGAGTTTCAAGACACCCATCTGCAGCTGTTCTTTTAACTGGACTTTATTAAACACATGCTTCACAAAGAAAACTCAATCTGCTCATTCAGAGGCAGAGTAACACTGCAACACACTTCATTTGGGAAGGGGAAGAGAGAGTGACCATTAGAAAAGGATGTGGTTTCATGGGGGTCAGTGTAAGAATTAAGTAACAATCCATTTTCTGTCATCATTAAAAGCCTCAATTCATGTAAGAAATGCAACTTATTCATCACATACTGATGATTTGAAGGACTTCAGAAAGGATATCTGAAACTCAAATTTTTGCAGTTACTGTCATTTTTTTAAGCTATATATCCCAGTTATTTATATTTTGTCTCTCAGTTGCAAATGGAGCATTTTGTATTCTACAAATGCAAGGGCTGAACTCTGAAAACTATTATTTTCCAGATTCCAGTTGGCTTCTTGTTAGATTCAACTAATAGAAGACACTAGAATGAGACTGGAAAGCTGGGGTAAACACTGGTTTTGTTTCAGGTCCAGCATCAGCAGTTCCTTTCAGCTGACTTTCTTTTTAGCATTCTCATAACACCAGTCTCATTGTGCCTACTCAGAGATACCACAAGCAGCCAAGTGTCTCTACCCGCTCAGAAGTGTGATGTACACTCCCTCCTCCAAAATCCTAAGTTACTAGATGGGAATGTAAATTGGTATGTCCACTAAGGAGAACAGTACGGAAGTTCCTTAAGGAGACACATGTACCCCAATGTTCATTGCAGCACTGTTTATAATAGCCAGGACATGGAAACAACCTAGGTGTCCATCAGCAGATGAATGGATAAGAAAGCTGTGGTACATATACACAATGGAGTATTACTCAGCCATTAAAAAGAATACATTTGAATCAGTTCTAATGAGGTGGATGACGCTGGAGCCAATTATACAGAGTGAAGTAAGCCAGAAAGAAAAACACCAATACAGTATACTAACACATATATATGGAATTTAGAAACATGGTAATGATAACCCTGTATGCGAGACAACAAAAGAGACACAGATGTATAGAACGGACTTTTGGACTCTGAGGGAGAGGGAGAGGGTGGGATGATTTGGGAGAATGGCACTGAAACATGTATACTATCTTGTAAGAAATGAATCGCCAGTCTATGTTCGATACAGGATACAGGATGCTTGGGGCTGGTGCACGGGGATGATCCAGAGAGATGATATGGGGTGGGAGGTGGGAGAGGGGGGTTCAGGATTGGGAACTCATGTACACCTGTGGCAGATTCATGTCAATGTATGGCAAAACCAATGCAGTATTGTAAAGTAAAATAAAAATTAAAAAAAAAAACTAAAAATAGAGCTACTATATGGTTGGATGGCATCACAGGCTCGATGGACATGAGTTTGAGCAAGCTCTGGGAGATGGTGATGGACAGGGAAGCCTGTTGTGCTGCAGTCCATGGGGTCACAAAGAGTCAAACACAACTGAGCGATTGAACTGAATTGATGTGATGCAACAGTACCACTCCTGGGCATATGCCCAGAGAAAACCATAATTCCAAAAGATGCATGCACCTCAGTGTTCACTGAAGCACTATTTACATAGCCAGGACATGAAATCAACCTAAATGTCTACAACAGAGGAATGTTTAAAGAAGATGTGGCACATATATATGATGGAATATTACTCAGCCATAAAAAGGAACAGAATTGTGCCATTTGCAGAGGCATGAATGGACCTACAGGCTGTCATACTGAGTGAAATAAGTCAGAAAGAGAAAAACAAATATCATATATTGTTGGGAGCCAGAGTGAGGAATCCCACCCGTGACAGGGTCACGTGGCAGAATCAGATGGCAGGGCAATTTGAGTCATCGGGTTTCTCCCTGGTTTTTCCTGAACATGTACCCCCCAAAAATAAGAATTTGTCTGTTTTCCCATTATTTTCTGACTTTCTCTGGAAAGAGTTAATTCAGGGCTTTGGCCTTCTGCATTTGAAAGGAGTGTTTCAGCCCAATCCCCCTTTGATAATGCTCTAGCCTGCCTAACAAGTTCCCCTGACCTTCTACAAGCTTGTAAATTACTCACAACTTCCCAACTGTGAGGGGCACAAAAGGCTTAAAGTATCTTAAAGTTTCAGAGCCTTTTCAAATTCATATTGGTGACAGGATTTCACGGTTGACTCAATGATTGCTGCCAGACCTCCTTATTTTTTATCTATCAGGCACCCAGGAAGATGTAATCAATGTAAATGGGATATGGAAAAGGATATATGGTAGTTTTGATGTTAGCAATACTAAACTTGTGAGTAAATTACCTTTTCTTTTGCTAGAAATCACTGTACTTCCTTTTATTACAAATTGCTATATTTTTATTTAGTGTTTTCTGAGAGTGGCATTCAGGCTTTGGAAAGGTTAACACAAATGAGTCTTCTGGTTAACAAAAACCTCATCAGAAGAGAGCCATAGAAATGTTAACAGGCCTCTTGGCCAGAAGATAATGTAAACCACCTGGGACTTTTGTAATGGGAGAGTATGCAAAAAAGAAAGCCTTGTCTCAATGAGGGTCAGGACTGCTGCCCCTGCATAACTCTGCATATTCCATTATGTACAACTTGGGGTATAAAGCTGACTTTGAAAAATAAACTTCCCCTTCCCTCTCGGACAGTCTTGCACCAATGCTGGGCTTCCCCCGTGTCTCCTATTTTCTCTAATTTCTGGCTGAATTCCCATCTGGGGCATGGAGGCTCGCCATGTCTACTTACCTGTCCCGGCTGCTAAGATCTGTAAGAGAGAGAGCACAGGGCGGGGCACTCTCCGATATTCAAATGGACGCCGGTGGCCTAACGTAGATGGTGCAAGCTCCTTGTCTGGAACTTTATTGGCTTTCCACATAAACCAAGTTATTCAGCCTTCTTTTCTCCATCTTAATTTTCCTACTATACTATTTCTTCCTAATCTATTCTTATATTTCTAAATAAATAAATTTTTCCTCGCCGACGCTGTCCCCCCTTCAAATCACCCTGGATCCACCGGGGCTGGACCCTGGCAATATATTAACACATATATGTATAATCTATTTGTGAAGCAGAAATAAAGACACAGATGCAGAGAATAAATGGACACCAAGGGGGTAAAAGAAGAGCTGGATGAACTGGAAGATTGGGATTGATACACACACACACACACACACACACACACCTTTGTATAAAATAAGTTACTAATGATCACCGACTGTATAGCACAGGAACTCTATTCAGTGCTCTGTGGTGACCTAAATGGGAAGAAAATCCAAAACTGAGGGGACATATGTATGCATACATCTGATTCATATTGCTGTACAGCAGAAAGCAATGCACACTGTAAAGAAACTATGTGCATGTGTGCTGAGTCTCTCAGGCATTTCTGACTCTTTGTGAACCTATGGACTGTATGTAGCCTGCCTGGCTCCTCTGTCCATGAGATTGAGATTCTCCAGGCAAGAATATTGGAGTGGGTTGCCATTTCCTTCTGCAGGGGTCTTCCTAACCCAGGGATTGAACTCGTATCTCCTGAATCTTCTGGATTGGTAGACAGGTTCTTTACCACTGAATCACCTGGGAAACAACTATACTCCAACAAAAATTTTAAAAGAGAGATCCTAGTTTCCGGAATTTGCTGGATGGTAACCTAAGTCTGAGTTCCAATTCAGCCAGTCTCCTCCTCCCAGGTCCTAGGTTCTGGTTACCCTTAATTTCTTCCCTTTAATACTCTCAGACCTAGAGGTGGTAGATGTCTCTTGCTGTTATTATCTTTGGGTTACCTGTCTTCTTTTTGCCCTATCATCACTCCAACACCTGTATAACAATTCCTTATGTTAAATTCCTTCTGCTGAATACCTAGTGTGGTTTCTATTTAAATAAATGGATCATAACTGATGAATTATAAATGACTATTTTCCCCAAAATGTCCTTTAATAAAATTTTTGAAGTATCTGTTGTTAATAATAAATTGCTTTGTGCATATTTTTCTCTTGAAAAAAAAAATTAAGACATTCAACATTTGCAAGTGACCAAGTCACTGTAATGATTATGTGAACTCTAAAAATGTAAACACACAAACCTGTTCAATAACTATAAATATTTGATTCAGGGAAATAAATTTTGTTAAAGAAGACTCTGCAATAAAGCTTATTCCTCCTGATTATGCAAATATGTTGCCAATAAACAAAGTTTGCTGGTCACCTATCATGAGTAGTAAGTCAGTCCCAAACTGACAGTCTTGGTCTATAGGAGCAATTCGAAGATGAAACTGATGGAGACTGATGTTTGTTAAAGGCCTATGTAGTAGATGAGTACTTTTAACATATGTTTCTTTGGTTTATCATCATAGAAATGAATAAGATAACTATTATCTCTGTGTTAAGGAAGAGTAATACAGGCTAAAGAGGATAAACTACAACTTGTGTCAGTAGCTCAGTCGTGTCTGACTCTTTGCAACCCTATGGACTGCAGCCAGGCTCCTCTGTCCATAGGATTCTCCAGGCAAGAATACTGGAGTGGGTTGCCATTTCTTTCTCCAAACTATTGCTTCAGTTCAGTTCAGTTGCTTAGTCGTGTCTGACTCTTTGTGACCCCATGAACCACAGCATGCCAGGCCTCCCTGTCCATCACCAACTCCCGGAGTCCACCCAAACCCATGTCCACTGAGTCAGTGATGCCATCCAGCCATCTCATCCTCTGTCATCCCCTTCTCCTTCTGCCCTGTATCTTTCCCAGTATCAATGTCTTTTCCAATGAGTCAGCTCTTTGCATCAGGTGGCCAAAGTATTGGAGTTTCAGCTTCAACATCAGTCCTTCCAATGAATACCCAGGACTGATTTCCCTTAGGATGGACTGGTTTGGATCTCCTTGCAGTCCAAGGGACTCTCAAGAGTCTTCTCCAACACCACAGTTCAAAAGCATCAATTCTGTGCTCAGCTTTCTTTATAGTCCAACTCTCACATCCATACATGACCACTGGAAAAACCATAGCCTTGACTAGACGGACCTTTGTTGGCAAAGTAATGTCGCTGCTTTTCAATATGCTGTCTAGGTTGGTCATAACTTTCCTTCCAAGGAGTAAGTGTCTTTTAATTTCATGGCTGCAATCACCATCTGCAGTGATTTTGGAGCCCAAAAAAATAAAGTCTGACACTGTTTCCCCATCTATTTGCCATGAAGTGATGGGACCGGATGGCATGATCTTAGTTTTCTGAATGTTGAGCTTTAAGCCAACTTTTTCACTCTCCTCTTTCACTTTCATCAAGAGGCTCTTTAGTTCTTCTTCACTTTCTGCCATAAGGGTGTGTCATCTGCATATATGAGGTTATTGCTTAATGTCATATAATTGGTATGAGACAGACATAACTTTAATCCAAAGGTCTATCATCACTTATACCATACTTCATTCCTGCTTAGAAGTCATGATCTCTGGTTTTAATAACTGCATACACACACCATCACAAAAATTACTTAATATTTACACAACTGTATATATATAATGGAAAGTAACAACTTGATCATTTAGCTTGTCATCACCATATATTACCTATTTTAAAATCTAATTTGCTAGATAAAATAAAATGAAGTGTTCAAAAGGTATAAAGAAGTAACTCAATGCATCTTTCTGCTATTAGACAAGTCTTCACCTAATGCCCATGATAAAGTTACATAAATAAAAAAGAAATAATTAGTATGGGAGAAGGGAGATAAAACACTGAACAATTTAATTGGATTTTGTTGAAGTAAGAAATGACAGACTAAACTATAAATAGGGAAATGGTACAGTTATCTGGGTAGAACAGAAATAATAGCTGATCAGGGACAAAGACACAGGGATTTCAAATCCCATTTTACCACTGACTCACTTGGTAACATTTGACAAGTTATAAACTGGCTTCTTTTTACTTCTCCCAAAAGAAAACAGAGGAAAGATGATATGACAGTAAAGCTCTATATCATAGGATCATTGTAAGAAATAACTATTCAAAGAAATTATCATAAGGTACTCAGACAATATCAAATACTGCATAATAATACAGTTAGGTAGACAAAATGACTCAAATTCACAGAGTACTATAGTGACTAAGCTTTCATTTGACCCTCTGAAAATAGGACAAGATGCTACATATGAAATTAAGGGTGGAATTTACTGCTACATACATTCCAGTCATCTCAATGAAAACGTCTGGCTTATATAGGTGTGAACATACAGGAATTCTGCAAACATTCAACTGATCTAGTTCTACAGGGGCCAATCAGCTAAGTTTCAGTGAATCAGATCCCTTGAATGTTAAATTTTGTCCAACTCAGATACATTTCTAGAAACAACGCCAAAGGCTATAGACAGACACCAAGAATATAGTGTCTATGAAAGTTTCACAAGGGAGCTCCAACATACTGCAGCCAGCCCATAGCATGCTCGCAGAGAAGTACCAAACTACAAGGAATGCATTAGTTGGCATGCAGGGAAGTCCTTGACAAAAATAGTAACCCCCAAGTAATGGATAATTATAATCCAAACAGGAATATCAACAAGCCTTAACTGAAAGGTAAGCCTAAAGCAAAATGCAAGATTCAACACTCATGCAACTCACAGGGCTGAGAATCTAGTATAATTTTAGTCAGATATTGAAATTAAATAGGTGTTATAAGCTGGAAGAATGGGCTAATGGCATGAACTTAGATATAATAGAATATCTTGAGAAGTAAGGTTGCATCTAGGGCAATTTATCTAAGATATAAGAGGTAGATGTGGAGCTAAGAACTCAGTTCTGTGAAATAAATCACTTTCTAAAGAAAATCAGGCTCTAATTAGTAAGCCAGGATAGAGTCCTTTGTCCCCTTCTAGGCTCTAGAAAGGAAGAGACAGAAGTAGACAGATAAACCTCTAATCTCTCAGTGGGGGCTCAAAGAGATTAGATTCCAAAAGCGTCCCTAGGGTACTGAGAATATCTAGGGTTAGTTGCTCCCCAGTCCCTTCAAACTCCCACCCCCTGAATTTCTGAGGACCACTATAAGCCTTCCTTTTACCCTCTCACCAGGTATTTAGAGGAATTGCCTAATGATTTCTCAGTCTGGGCTGCACTGATACCAAGGTCAAGGAGAGTAAGGCTGCAGATTACTGGAAGATTAATTTGTTCAAGGGAGCTGCACAATGCAATGAAAAGGAGATTGACACATTGGATTCTTCTGTAAGTGAAGTAAACATTTATAAAATCATTTAAGTGTTCCATTGAGTTCTGAATCTCAAAATGAGAAAGTATTACCTTAAATTTATCAGACCTTTTTACAAAGAATTAACACAATTGATCTAGCAATTGGCCAAGAGGAAAGCAACATATACCTGTGGGAAATGAATGCATACAATTAATTAAAACCAGAAAAGGATTGCTAGCTGAAATCATTTGAGCAAGTTCATGTGAAGCTTGAATACAAGTATATTATAGAGGGCTCACTTTTAGCCACAGGAGAGGTCATGGCACAGAAAAATAGAAGGCAAATATCTCTTAACAAAGTAAGTTAAGATGTTTGGATTCTTCTGTAAGTGAAGTAAACATTTATAAAATCATTTAAGTGTTCCATTGAGTTCTGAATCTCAAAATGAGAAAGTATTACCTTAAATTTATCAGACCTTTTTACAAAGAATTAACACAATTGATCTAGCAATTGGCCAAGAGGAAAGCAACATATACCTGTGGGAAATGAATGCATACAATTAATTAAAACCAGAAAAGGATTGCTAGCTGAAATCATTTGAGCAAGTTCATGTGAAGCTTGAATACAAGTATATTATAGAGGGCTCACTTTTAGCCACAGGAGAGGTCATGGCACAGAAAAATAGAAGGCAAATATCTCTTAACAAAGTAAGTTAAGATGTTAACATAGTGTGTATTTACTGTGTGCCAAGAATTTTTATACTTTTCACAAGTGCTAATTTAACAAATACTCAAAACCACCCTTGGAGAAGGCAATGGCACCCCACTCCAGTACTCTTGCCTGGAAAATCCTATGGATGGAGGAGCCTGGTAGGCTGCAGTCCATGGGGTCCCTAAGAGTAGGACACAACTGAGCGAGTTCACTTTCACTTTTCACTTTCATGCATTGGAGAAGGAAATGCCACCCCACTCCAGTGTTCTTGCCTGGAGAATCCCAGGGACGGGGGAGCCTGGTCCCCATAGAGCTGCCATCTATGGGGTCACACAGAGTCGGACACAACTGAAGTGACTTAGCAACAGCAGCAGCAAAACCACCCTATGAGATAGGTATCATTTATATTCCCATATTACAGGTGAACAGACGGAATCACAGGAAGGTTAAGTGACCGGCCCTGGTCACACAGTTTATACATTGTGGTACTAAAGTTCCAACTCAGGCAGCCTGACCCAAGAGTTGATTTTCTTAACCAATACATGGTTTGGCCTATTCAAGAGCTGACTCCAGACTGACGATTCTAGCTGTAAGGCAAGTTTCTTTAATATCTGACTCCATGCTGATTATTCTTGTTCTGGAGCAAGGAGAAGTCCACACACCCTAACTAGAGAGTAGGTCCCACTCACAATTAGCGAAAAGCCTGAGAAACAACGAAGACTCAGCACAACCAAAAATAAATAAATAAAATTATTTTAAAAAGTAAATTGACTGCAAATCGATCAGGGCAAATGCTCACGGGTGTTCAGGATTCACATTCCAACGTAACCAGTAAGTATAGTGTTAAGGTCACATGGGATTCTGTGTCTCATGCGGGAAGAGTATCAGTGTCCTCATTTTTCAGATACAAAAACAGCCTGAGAATGAGGGACTGACTCATCTGAGGTCACACAAGTGGTTAGGAGCTGGGCTGTAGACCTCAAGGCAATCATCTGATCTCTGTTCTTTGCCTCTCAAGTCCACTGCCCCACTCACTTAAATTCAGTTTAAGGTTGGCAAACAGTGATGCCAAAAGAGGGAATAGAGATAAAAACATCAGAAGAAATTCTTCTTAGAACAAACTTTTCCACTGAAAGCTAGATGGTAAGAGCACTTTTTAGCTCATGATTTAGAGAAAAACTCTATTTAATACCATCTTTGACAATACTAACAATTTATAACTATGTAGTTGCAGTTATCCAGTGTAAATAATTCACTGGTGTAAGATTTACCCTGTGAACTGCAGGGACAACAGGGGAAAAAAAACTGTTGCTGTGAAGTATTTATAATTTGTGTTTATATAAGTCAGGATTCCTAGCAGGAAACACAAATCATTGTAGTTATTCTAAGAAAGAAAAGACTTAAATCAGGGACTTAGGTGTTACGGAACCGCTGAAAGCCAGAAAGGACCAGAAATCAGGGGCCATCACTTAAATTATTGGGTTAAAAACCTGCCACCATAGATGTGATCCAAGGATTAGGAGGTTGCCTCTGGCCAAATGCCTCTGCATACCCACAAAATTGGTTATTTAATTCTGAAACCCTGATTTTGACTGTCAGCTTTTTCTAAACACTCTTGGCTTCACCACCTCTGCAAGCCAGGAGAAGGAGTATGTGGAATTTGGCCTCTGCCTAAAGTCTGCATTCTAAATCTCTTAATGAATGAATCTAGTTGAAGGGAGTTAACTCATAGTTGTCTAGGAAATAGTGTTTAGTTTCTAGTCTCTGTAGAATTGGATGGTACATAGAAAAATGTGGGAATTATTGGAGCGTTCCAATCATGTTCATCATGGTGTCAGCTGTTTATAATTTAATAACAGGAAAAATACATCTTAAAGTTTTGAGAAACTGAAGTGTTAGAGTAAGATTCTTTTTGGTCAACCATTTAATGTGACGAGAGAGGGTAGAGGAAGAATGAAGAGGGAAAACATAGTCTGAGTGTTATTCCTTTCACTCCTGTTGTCCTGCTGTGTAGCAAGGCAGAGAGCCAAAACTTAAATGATGGTCTTCATAAATTACTATTTTTTTAAATATTAACATCCCTGGATAGGGCCATGTTTTAAGCACCTATCTTTTAATAGTTTTAAAGTTATTAGCAGGATTGATGGCAGGGTTCATGGATGGGTTTCAGAGACAGATTTTATCCATTTTACATTTTTGCCCAAAAGGAAATTTAAAGCTAAGTGTAACTCAGACTTAGGTTTGAATAACAGCTCCTATACATTTTGTGATCTTAGGCAAGTTGCTTGAATTGCCAATGTCATAATGATTTTGTATAAGAATGAAAACTGCATTTTTACAGGGTTTGGGGATGATGAAATTAATTTCACAGTGTTTCCAATGCTAAATGACAAGATGAAGACAACAAAGGTTTGAATCATAATTCAAAACTCAGAGAACTTACCAGGAATTAGAATAAATGGGCCATCATAGAGCAATTAGGACTGAGGTTGGGATTTTATAGGTGTAAAACTGGCAGAGAGACTTTGCAGACAGAGGAAGTAAGTGTCAGAATTGGAAGATGGAAAGGAGGTAGTGAGGGTCTGGTCTCAGAACACCTTCAGGAGTAAAGGGACAAAAAAGAAGGGGCCATTGAAACCTTCTGGTAAATGTTCATCTAATAAGACCTCCTGATGGTACTGAATAGCAGAGAAATAATGGGGAATTCTTTTCTGTGGAAGTTTTTATTAGGATATACCTGGTCTAAGTTGCTTATAGTAAATAAACCTGGATTTTTTTTTAATTTATGAGGCATATCATACTGGAAAAAGTCAGCATTAACTATGTAAATACCATAGTGTTTAATGGAGATGCTTATGACTAAAAAAACAAAAACTCTCTCTGTGTAACTCATATGTAAAATCTGATCCAAAGCCAACACCAATATAGAAAAGAAGAACTTGGCAGTTGCACTGGCAGTCTATGATTCCATGCTTCACCTGTGTCTAGCAACTCCCCATGTCCTCAGAATTATTAGTTTGAAACAGGGTAAAATCTCTAGTTCTAGAGAGTGTGACTTAAAAATCCAACCCTTTAATTTACCACCATGGCACAGATGATTCATAGAGAAGACAGTGAGTAGAACACATCCATTGAGGCAAGGACTTGATTTGACTTATGAAAGGCAGTCTTTGGAAAAGGGAGTTGTAATTCAATTTGAGAGTTTAAAATGAGAGGTTTTGGAATTGGATTTCATGTTATAAGGGAATGATAGTGGTGGATTTAAACAGGATGATATAGGTGTGTTAATCCAGTAAAACAGTACACAGGAGAACAGGAAAGAAATGAGCTTTTTGGTAAAAGATCTGGTAGATGACTGTGGTAATGCAGGCAAAAGTGGTGAGAAGACTGTAACGGCTTGAACAGATGCTTGAGAAACTATAATGAAAATAAAGTGTTCTTAGAGATTTATTAGTCATAAAAAATAAGGAGTTAAATGTAGTAGTTTTTATGCTGACTGACAGATGCTGTCTCAGACAGAAACAGTTAGTCCGGAGTGAGTTTGACATAGGATGAATTTTAAGGAGCTAGTAGAATACACAGGCACATACCCAAACTGTCTCACACATACATATACACACATAATCCATGTCTGGAGGTGTAGAGACATACAGACATGTAATTGATCTCAGAGTATAAATCAGTTACCAAAGTAATTATTAAGTCCTCTGAGAGTGACGAGGATATATAGAGAATTTATGCCTGATTGAAAGAATAACCAAAAAAAAAAAAAATCACAGATGTAGTCCCAATGATCCCTCTCCTGTTCTCCGTCCTCTGGTCACAAAGTGTGACAAATGTGTAGAATGACCGATGTCACATTCTTGATCCATTTAGAACCATGACTTTTCAGTGCCAAGACTTCAGTACATTGTTTCCTTGGCTTGTTTCAAGGGGGAAATATCTGGGATTTAGGTTGAGATTCAAACCATCATGTGAAGCAAACTATACCTTACAGTAACTCCACAACTCTAACTAGGGCATCTTTTTCTTCACTCTCTTTGTGACCATTCTTGTCTATCAAAAGCACAAATCATACTTCCCAAAGTTGTTTCATCAGATGTGGGTTTCTCTCCACTTAGTGTATGAGGTCCAATCAGAGGAGTTGGGCATTGTGGTAAGTTGAATAATGCTCGCCCAAAGATGGATGTGTCCTAATCACTGGTACCTATGAATATGGTGTCTTACATGGACAAAGGAACTTCACAGATGAGACTAAGGAAAGGGTTTTGATCTGGGGAGCATGTCCTAGATTTTCCAGGTGAATCAAATGTAACCACAAGGGTCCTTAAGACAGGAAAGCAGGAGAGTTAAAGTGATATAGAAGACGTGCTGATGGAAGCACAGACTGGAGTAATGCCATTGAGAGGAAGGAGCCACGAGCCAAGGAAAGCACGTGGGCTCTAGAAGCTGCGAAAGTCATGGGAAAAGATTCTTCTGGGGAGCCTCCAGAAGGCAGCAGCCCTGCTGACAACTTCTGTTTAGCTCAGTGAGATTGATTTTAGGCATCGATGTCCAGACTGTAAGATTTGAAATTTCTCTTGTTTAAAGTCAACAAGAGTGTGGTAATTTCTATAGCAGTGATAGGAAAATAATGCAGGCTTCTAATCATTTTTGGAGCACCTATGTCATTATAATTAGGAAGATAGTATTTAGGTAACTTACAAAAAAAGAAAAAATTTGTATAAACAGATTGTTCTGATGCAGAGAATGTTCTATCTGATCTAGGGTACACTTTACATGCCAAATACTCACATTTTAAGCCCCAAATTTAACATAATCCCTGCCACTTCCATCAAGAGGAGGAGAACATGGCATTTTTCTATAAGAAGGTTCCCAATTCACAGACTAACCCACATTTAACTTTTAGAATTGCAGCCCCCTATGTGATTACCACAAATTGAAACTACTTCAAAATATCCTCTGGGATAAATCAGAGGCATTAAGAGAAAAAGACCCAAGAAAGTATCATTAACATGGCAACTGAAATTGTACTGATGACTTTAGAGAGAATAGTTCCAGTTAGGTTGAGGTGGAAAGATCACCTCAATCGAGAAGTGGTTCTCAGTCAGGAACAATCTATCCCCCAGGATACCCTCAGCAAAATCTGGAAACACGTTTGGTTGTCACAAGTCTGTGAATGCTGCTCACATCTAGTGGATAGATGCCAGGGATGCTACTGGACATCCCACTGTAGACACAAGACAGTTCTCTCCCCGACCAGGAAAGAATTATACAGTCCAAAATATCAGTAGTGCTGAGATGGAAAACCCAGGCATAGAATAAATAAGAAAATCCATGTGACTATGCTTATTTTTCAGAAAAGAAAACATGAACTAAGAGAAAAGAAATGATCAAATGTATGCCATCTGAGTCCTAGCTAGATACCTTTCAATAACATACCCTGTCTAAAATTCATCTCGATCAATAGAGAAGAATACATATGTTCTCATATATACTGAAGGTATGTCAATGTTAAGGCCCTTTCAAGTATAAAATAAATCTCAGTGTAACCCTTCAAGAAGTTCTAATGATATTTATAACTTATAGAAAAAATAAGCCTTTGTAAGTAATTCAAGTCATCTGTATCATTAGTTTACACAAACAAATAGCTTTCATTTAAATATAAGCCTACCTTCAGAAGGAAATAAGAAGTCTAACTTCAGAAAGAAATCATTTCATCACTGGAAGATTTTATTCCAGAGGAAAAAATTAACTTCTTTGTTCATATGGATTTTGAAATTTTATTCCTATGTGGATCATTTATTTTAATCTTAGATGAATAAATTCAATGTTATCCAGTTAATTATATTTGAGGGGAAAGCAGAATCTTTGTGATATATTGTACACACTGCTATAAAACTAATACTGGGTATAAGAACATTTCGTAAGCTAATGATAGCATATAAGCCCGTAGAAATGATAAAGAGAAAAATAGACCAAATTTACTTTCTTATCCCATTTAAATAAAAGAATATTCCTCCATTCATTTAGGAAATACTTATTGATCATCAACTCAGTGTCAGGGCCTATGCTAAATGTTTAGGAAATAAAAAATGGGTATCAGGGTGCCATCCTAAAGAACTTCACAGTTAAGCGAAGAAACCAATGGGGGAGAAGAAAAATTACATTTAATAAACCTTAATAGTGATATTGCAGGGTAGTTTCCATGTGATGCTGGCTCTGAGAAGCTTAATTATGAAGGATTTCTTTTGATGGAGTGTTCTATGGATCAACACCTATGGAGGAAGGGAAGGAAGAGACATTTAACACAGGGAAAGGCTGGCTGAAACTGATGAATTGATGCTGTCAGACTGTGGTGCTGGAGAAGACTCTTGAGAGTCCCCTGGACAGCAGGGAGATCAAACCAGTCAGTCCTAAAGGAAATCAACCCTGAATATTCATTGGAAGGACTGATGCTGAAGTTAATGCTCCAATACTTTGGCCACCTGATGTGAAGAGCCAACTCACTGGAAAAGACCCTGATGCTGGGAAAGATTGAGGGCAAAAGGAGAAGGGGACAAAAGAGGATGAGACGGTTAGATAGCATCACAATTCAATGGACATGAATTTGAGCAAACTCCAGGAGAGTGTGGAGGATAGGGAAGCCTGGCATACTTACAGTCCATGGGGTCACAAAGAGTCAGACACAACAAAGGCTGGTCTGTCATTTAGTCTCAACAATGTCCTCAGCTGACCCCAGGGGGAACTCTAAAGATGACATGGCCCTTCAGAGTTGTTCTACTTTGGGACAAGTGCACATGCTCAGTCACTTCAGTCATGCCCGACCCTGCAACCCCGTGGACTGTAGCCCACCAGGCTCCTCTGTCCATGGGATTCTCTAGGCAAGACTACTGGAGTGGGTTGCCATGCTCTCCTCCAAGGGATCTTCCTGAACCAGGGATTGAACCTGAGTCTCTTATGTCTCCTTCATAGGTAGGCTGGTTCTTTACCATTAGCACCACCTGGGAAACCCAAGCTGGGACAAGAGAGTGGATCTTTATAATCTGAGTATCAATAGGTCACTGGATACTGTCTGCAGCTCTTTGCAGATAAGGGAAATTCCCAAAGAGAGGTGAGGGCTAAAGGCTGTCCATGGCAGCATTCTCCACAGATTGGGGAAATTTAGTCCTAAAGAGACTGAATAGACTCTCCACAGATAGAGTCATTCACTCCTAAATGAGAATCTAAGCAAAAAGCACAGCCTCCACAAATGGTATGCACAGAGAGTCCTTGTGGAGCTAGTTGAAGGGAATGAACTAACTGTGTGATATGGGTAGAACATATTTGTTGTTGTTCAGTTGCTCAGTGGTATCTGATTCATTGTGACCCCATGGATTGCAGCACGCCAGACCTTTCTGTCCATGGGATTTCCCAGGCAAGAATACCAAAGTGGGTAGCCATTCCCTTCTCCAGGGGATCTTCCTGAACTAGGGGTCAAACCTGGGTCTCCTGCATTGACAGGCGGATTCTTCACCACTAAGCCATCAGTAGAAAGAGCCAAGTAAAAAGTATAGGATGGGTATAATGTTACCGAACTGAAATTTGAACTGAAACTTGGACTATGGTGAGGATTGTCCAAGTAAAAAAGCTAGGGAATCACCTTCTAGGCAGAGGGAACAACATGTATAAAGTAATGGAGTCAAAAGGGAAAAACACATATAATTATTAGAGAAATGCAAAATCAGAACTAGAATGAGACATCACCTCACACCAGTCAGAATGGCCATTATCAAAAAATCTACAAATGATAAATGCTGGAGAGGGTATGGAGAAAAGGGAACCACCTACACCATTGGTGGGAATGTAAATTGGTATAGCCACTATGGAGAACAGCATGGAGGTTGCTTTAAAAAATAAAAATAGACCATATGACCTAGCAATCCCACTCCTGGGCATATATCTGGACAAAACTATAAATTAAAAGGATACATGCACCCTAATGTTCACTGCAACACTATTTATAAAAACTAAGGCATGGAAGCACTGTGTCCACTGAAAGAAGAATGGATAAGGACGATGTATATGTATATCACACACACACACACACACACACACACAATGGAATATTACTCAGCCATGAAAATCAATGAAATAATGTCATTTACAGTTACATGGATGGACCTAGAGATTATCATATTGAGTGAAGTATGTCAAATAAATAGAAACATCATATGGTATCAATTTTATGTGAAATCTTTAAAAAATGATACAAATGAACTTATTTACAAAACAAAAACAGGCTTACAGACTTACAGAAAGAACCTATGGTTACCAGAGGGGAGGGTGGGGTAGAGGATAGTTAGGGAGTTTGGGATGGACATGTACACACTACATTTAAAATGGATAACCAATATGGGCCTACCGCACAGCACAGAGAACTCTGCTTAATATTATGTAACAGTCTAACTGGGAAAAGAATTTGAAAAAGAAAAGATGCATGTATATGTTAAAAAAAAGTTCTGGTTGTGATACCATACTAGAGTTTTTCAAGGTGTTACCACTAAGAGAAAATAATACACAGGAATAGGTGGATCTCCCCATTTATTTCTTACAATTGCTTGCAACTCTACTATTATGTCAAAATAAAAGTGGAATAAAAAAAGAAAAAGCAAAGCATAATCAGAGGAAGGTCAAAGTTTAATCAAATTGGAGCTTAGAATAAATGTTAGAGGAGGAGAAGCAGGGGCCTGAGGAATAATTTTAAAACAAACTAGAATAAAAGATATAGGATTTATCCTATTGAGAAATCTAGATCTAACAAGGGCTTTAGGGGAGGAAGTAATAGGATTTTATTTAAAGAAGATAATTCTGCAAGTATGGAGTATGGGTGATTGAAACAGAGGGAAACAGAGCAGGAGAATGTACTTTCAGTAACTTGAACACTGAACTGTGATAATGAATTGAAATTGTTTTCTCTTCAGGGAGAGAAAAGTGTCTAATAGAAGATAAAAAATGAACCTTAGATTCCATGAAATTAATAAGAAATTTACCCCCTTCTACCTACATATACCTCATATGTCGCTACCTAAGGACCAGGTGCACTTCTAGTTATTATTTCATACCAACATGAAATAATGACTGTTAGCATTGAAGAACTCAAGAAGTTTTGAATATACAGATGCCTTCTAATTTAGATCAGAAGGGTAGTTTCAAATGGCAACCAGATGAACATGGAGGGCAACCAGTGATGATCCATCAACCCTATTAAATGGCAATTAATGGCATGGACTGAATGTCTTCCATTCAATGACAGGTAAACAAGCTAACGAAGTCTCCCAGCATAGGACACAAGAATATCCTATACTAGAGATGAATACTTGGGATGCAGAAAAATATTTGCTTTTATAATAAGTATACTATATAATGAATTCTCTTGTGACTTTAATAAAATAAAAAATAGTCTTTTAAACAAGAGATAAAATGAGTTAGAATAACAGTACAAGAAGAGTGTGATGACAGAAAAATTTATTAATTGATTCAATAAATATTTATTGAACAGCCTAAGGTTGGCAGATGTAAGAGGCAGATCTTGAAATGAGGATTTCCAAGTGAGTTTTTTTTGTAAATTAATTTATTTATTTTAATTGGAGGCTAATTACTTTATAATATTGTAGTGGTTTTGCCATACATTCACATGAATCAGCCGTGGGTGTACATGAGTCCCCATCCTGAACTCCCTCTCCCACTTCCCTCCCCATCCCATCCCTCAGAGTCATCCCAGTGCACCAGCCCTGAGCGCCCTGTCTCATGCATCAGACCTAGACTAGTGGTCTATTTCACATATGGTAATATACATGTTTCAATGCTATTGCTTCCAGAAAAGGACAGTGAGCAAGTGGTAGAAACCAAAGATGGAAAGGTGAGCACTCAAGCAAGATGTGAGCTTCAGGGTGAAGTGTAAGTTACACTTGCATTATTCTCAGAGTCTTCAGCTGAAATCCACCCAGAGTGGCTATATCACATCCCAGGCTGTTACAGCCCTGTGTGTGTAGCAAAGCAGCTCCAGTAGCCAAAGGTTCAGACATTATGCAGGTGTTAGAAACAAAGCCTGGAGTAGCAGGCACCCAGAAAAACAGAAGATATTCTAGGGGAGCTGAGCACCCACTGTGAGGTTACCACTGAGATGGGGACTAGGACTACAAGGGTAAACAAGGCAGAAAGGGTCCCTGCACTAATGGAACTTATATTCTAGGTTGGGAAATGCCAACTATATCAAAGGGAAAAAAGAAAAAAAAATCAACAGGATAATGACAGTCTACCTAAAGTATGATAAAGTGAATTAACATGTAAAAGAAAGAAAGGGGAGAGGGCATTTTGTATGATGAGCTCATGAAAGGCCTCTTAGACAAAGGAATATTTATTCAGAC
Organism: Aepyceros melampus; assembly: GCA_006408695.1. NCBI lineage: Eukaryota > Metazoa > Chordata > Mammalia > Artiodactyla > Bovidae > Aepyceros > Aepyceros melampus. The sequence goes on along the minus strand of SJXQ01000462.1, from coordinate 74,043 downwards.
ACATGAAGCTTGAGTCTTAATGGGGAAAAAAAGATACCAAGGAAATATTGGGGAGAAATGAAAGAAATAAAACTCCTATTCAAAGCATAAAAGAAAAAAATCTGCTGAACAAAACATAGACCCCCCCCCCAAGTCTAACATAACAAGCTCCTGTGGATAGTGACTTAAAGCCTGAGTTTTAATGGTTATATGTGTGGGAATAGGAAATAAAGCCTGGGATCCAAGAAAGCTAGGGATTTAGATTGAAGATCTCTCATATATATATATATATAACACACATATATACTTACAGTTCCTTGAAGGGCACACCTTTAGTGAGAAAATTAGCTAAAAAGTGATATTCTCTGTATTAGTCACAACTTTGCATAGAATAGTGGGGACAAACAAAACCCCCAAATGCTTGACCACTTGTTGGTATCAGGTGGGCTTGAGGCCTTAATTTAAACTATCTGTATGACTCAAAAAATCTAGGATGAAAAACTAGACTATATAATCCTAGGATGATAGAGTCTCTAGGTTCCTGGCAAAAGAAAATACAAATTCTCATTGGAACAATGTACCATAGAAATAGGTGTCAAATTCCCCCAAAACATGAGCTCACAATCAAAAGGAAATATATGAGTAAGACAAGTAAACCATGAAGAACTAAGATACAGCAAAGGGCAAAAGCAGACCCACTGAGTTTGAAGATTTTGGTTTTATAAAATATAGAATATAATGTATATTTGCTTATTGTATTTATAGGACTGAAAGATTAACAATAAAAAGAGATTATAAAAGTCACCAGTACTTCTGATGCTGTCCAGCTTGATAAACACAGGCTTATTTAGTTGCTTCCCAAATATATTTTGAATGACTGAGCAAAAACATTATTGATATACTTGCAAATCAGTTGTTGTTTGTTGAATTTAGGACCAACTCCAATCTCTCTTTAACTCTCCCTTTTTATGATAGGAGCATAAAACCTGGAAGCTACATTTCCCAGACCCCACTGCCAGCAGAGTTTCATCTAGTCAATGAAAGGCATCTGCAGGAGCCTTGGACAGTACAAGACAAAAAGCATTATTTTTCTCTGGAAACTGCATCTAGAAACATAGACATCAGGAGAGAGTAGATTTCCTGAAATCTACCCTTCTGACTTTTCTTACCACAAGATCCAACGGTTGTGTGAGCCTCTAATTTCCAATATTAAACCTCTTCCTGCTGGAAATACCTAGAGTAGCTACTGTTGTCCTGAGCAAGGCTTAGCCAGTGACTATGAGGCATAGTCGACAGGAAGTAAGAATGAACAACATATCCCCACGAGCTTTGAAGGGAGTCCTGACAACAGTGATTTATAGCCAGAGCTGAATTTTGACAATTGGATTAAATACTGAGATTAAGAAACATGGGATCAGTAATGGAACAGCTGAACAAACTGCTGAATATCTTCTGGCTGCCAAGGCAAAACAAGGATAAAGAGACAAATTCTGCAATATAATTAGTGGAGTTTTTCAACTTATAAAGATGGATCAACATAAATATTGCAAAACCTGGACAAGATGTGAGACCTCCCATCAAATTAACGCAATCACAAACACAATGATAAATTAGGCAAATGGCAAGCTTAAAGCCTAATGCAGCACCAAACTAGGCTTATTCTTATAATGAAGGACTCTGGTGGCCATGTTAACTGCTGACTGCCTTGTGATTATTTCATTTCAAGGTATTGATTATTTATAGTCTTTCAGATTTCAGGAAATGGGAACTATTTTTAGATGCTGCAAATGCTGCTGAACATGGAACCTGAAATTTTAAGAAATATACTCAAGTTTTCCTTAATACATTCACTGACAGAAACAACTCAGCTCCATAGTATTCAGGCTGTAGAGGTTTTTTTTTTTTTTTTTTTTTTTTTTTTTTTTTAAAAACAAAGAAACAGTAAAACATCTTAAGCTATTAGAGTCTTCAGTTACAAAGGACATAGAAATCACTCAGCAATAGAGTAACGAAAATCTAGGTAGGCTCTAAAGCATCTTATTTTAGAGTTTCTATCCCACATTAAACCAAATGTCTTAGAATGTACTCATATCCACAATTAATATAAATGTTTTGCTATATAATATTTAAAGACTTTTTGCAGTTTAGTTTTTCAAATTGTATGTCTTTGCATAATTTATTTAATTTATAATTGGACATGACATCTCAGAAATCATGCTGCACACTCAAGAACTCTAGCAAAATGAGGGCTTTTCTTTTCCTATTTTATTTATTTATTTTTTAGATTCTTTTTCTTAAGAAAATATTTATTTATTTAAATATAAATTTATTTCTTTTAATTGGAGGCTAATTACTTTACAATATTGTATTGGTTTTGCCATACATTGATATGAATCCACCATGGGTGTACATGTGTTCCCGATCCTGAACCCCCCTTCCCACCTCCCTCCTGGTACCATCCCTCTGTGTCATCCCAGTGCACCAGCCTCGAGCATCCTGTATCATGCATCAAACCTGGACTGGCAATTCATTTCACATATGATAATATTCATGATTCAATTCCATTCTCCCAAATCATCCCACCCTCACCCTTTCCCACAGAGTCCAAAAGACTGTTCTATACATCTGTGTCTCTTTTGCTGTCTCGCATACAGGGTTATCGTTACCATCTTTCTAAATTCCATATATATGCATTATTATACTCTATTGGTGTTTTTCTTTCTGGCTTACTTCACTCTGTATAATTGGCTCCAGTTTCATCCACCTCATTAGAACTGATTCAAATGTATTCTTTTTAATGGCTGAGTAATACTCCATTGTGTATATGTACCACAGCTTTCTTATCCATTCATCTGCTGATGGACACCTAGGTTGCTTTCATGTCCTGGCTATTATAAACAGTGCTGCGATGAACATTGGGGTACACGTGTCTCTTTCAATTCTGGTTTCCTCGGTGTGTATGCCCAGCAGTGGGATTGCTGGGTTGTATGGCAGTTCTATTTCCAGTTTTTTTAAGGAATCTCCACACTGTTCTCCATAGTGGCTGTACTAGAATCCTTGCATCCCTGGGATAATGCCCACTTGATCATGATGTATGACCATTTTAATGTGTTGCTAGATTTTGATTGCTAGAATTTTGTTAAGGATTTTTGCATTTATGTTCATCAGTGATATTGGCCTGTAATTTTCTTTTCTTTTCTTTTCTTTTCTTTTTTGTGGCATCTTTGTCAGGTTTTGGTATTAGGGTGATGGTGGCCTCATAGAATGAGTTTGGAAGTTTACCTTCCTCTGCAATTTTCTGGAAGAGTTTGAGTAGGATAGGTGTTAGCCCTTCTCTAAATTTTGGTAGAATTCAGCTGTGAAGCCGTCTGGGCCTGGGCTTTTCCTATTTTAGAGCCAGTAATTCTTTTTTTCCATATCTCAGACAATTTCATAAGCCCTTGAGAAGCTATGACTGGTATGAAATATGAGACCATCAATAAGCAATTTGCAACTTGGGCTGAGACTATGAATTCATATGGTCATCTAACTGTTGACAAGTTTTCTTCTTCCCAATACAAGATAACAGAAAGGGATAAGAAGAAAGACTTTGATTTATGTGTCCATCACCCTTCGAATTTAGACCACCTAGACCCTGCTATTGTCAATCCACCAATCTCTCCACTCCACATCCCATAAGTCAGAGGTGCTCTGCATTCTACCTACCTGACTACTATCTGACACCCAGCAATTTTGTGGCTACGTCCACAAGATTTCCACAGGCTTTAGTCACTGAGCCGGGATGGCTATTAAGATGACTGAAGTCATCACCAATGGTCTGGAGTCCAGAACATTGTCACTGCTTAGACGAAAGTGCCTGATTTATTTAACTGCCTTCCTGGATAAGACCACTCACCTTTTCTGCTATTTAACTACCCTTAGAGAGAAGGTGTTTTGGTAGGTGTCTTCCAGGATAGGATAAACTGGTCTCTGCCACTAGTACTCATGGCTTTTACGGAAGAATACCTACATGAAGATCAGTTTCAAAGGGAAATGTTCTTCTTCATCAATTTACAAAACTTTCCAGCACAACAAGTGCTGATAGGATGTCTATTCCTTCGTGAGAGAGGACTAACTTTTATCAAAAAGCTACCTTGTGCCATATACATTCTAATCTAATTAACATCAAGTTACATAAAGTAGGTGCTTCACTATCTCTATTAAAAAAAAAAAAACCAACAAAGTTATGAGTGCTTACCAGAAGCTATTTCCTCAATCCCTGGTTATGAATTCAAATCCTGCTATCAAAGCCTGTCTGGGGCCCACTACCATGTCCAGTGCCTCCAAAGTGAATGCACTTTCACATGCACTCTGTCTTTTTACCACAAAGCCAAGTCCATCATTTAAAAAGGTTGAGAGTAGTAATTAAAACAGCAGTTTTTAATTAGCCTTTTTAGATGTTCTGACATAGAAGGTACTGCATAGACTCCACGCAAGTGTCCATTAAAAACCTCTAGACTGATATAGTACATTACAGGGTAATTTCCTTCCTGAACATTGTTTAGTCAGATACAGAGAAAATTTAAATCGAGTCTGAGCCAAAGAAAAATGTTTTGCTCTTCAGCAAGTTAAGGTGTTATAATAACCTCATAAACCATTAGAAAGATAGCACTGCCATACTCATATGCTATATAAGAAACAAAGAAACTGACTTGATGACATCTATTTTAAAATTATGATTAGTGGATGAAACCAATATGTGCTACTGGAAGGCAATTATTAAGAAGCCTTGCCTACCTCTTTTTTAAAGTTATCTGCAGACATGCTATTTTACCATTTATGAATTAACCTCTTGTTTATATAACAACAATAGCAACATTTCTGATTTGTGATCTTGATGGATGTAAGAATCTTGGTTTCAAAGATGTGTAAATAAATGGTTAAAAAAAAAAAAAGAGCCCACTGCCTTAAAAAAGTGGTGAAAGCAGGAAAGGGGAGATTTCAAATCCATGAGGGCCATCAGCTTAACTCAGTATTATTTAGTATATTTATATTATTATCCATGAGATACTTTAAAATATCTTGCAAGCTTATTTTTAAATATTTACATATAATGAAATATATCAGGCTAGCCTCAGGCTGCAGTCCATGGGATCGCTAAGGGTCGGACACGACTTTTCACTTTCATGCATTGGAGAAGGAAATGGCAACCCACTCCAGTGTTCTTGCCTGGAGAATCCCAGGGATGGGGGAGTCTGGTGGGCTACCGTCTATGGGGTCGCACAGAGTCGGACACGACTGAAGCGACAGCAGCAGCAGCAGCCTCAGGCATATCTGTCACACCAAACAGTAAAAGACAAAGAAGTAATTTATACTATGTTTTATGGAAAAGCATTCTGATTTCAAATTTTATAGCCAACTAAACTTGACTTATGGTAAGGGCATCAGATAGATGTTTGCAGGTATTCAAAGGCAGACAACATAGACTATTTCATGCCATTTCTGAAGAAAACATTTGTCCTTTTTTCAACTTACAAAAAATTAACTAAAAATTAGAAGTTCAAGAAGAAGGAAAACGTGGAATAAAGCATTTGAAAATGAAAAAGCTAGTTAATACAGAAATATATAATCATTTACAATATAGTTATAATTGAAACTTAAAAGTCAATGATAACTCTTGAAAGAAAATACTTTATGTAATGTAAAAAATATACCAATAACTTCATACGTAAGATGCTTTTAACAAAGACCAAGAATGTAAACAAGCAGGGAGAGTGAAGCATGTTAAAAATCTAATCTTGGGATTTCCCTGGTGGTCCAGTGGCTAAGACTCCATGCTCCAAATGCAGGGGAGCTGGCTTTGACCCATGGTCAGGGAACTAGGCTCCCTCATGGCTCAGCTGGTAAAGAGTCTGCCTGCAATGCAGGAGACCTGGGTTCGATCCCTGGGTTGGGAAGATCCCCTGGAGAAGGGAATGGCTACCCACTCCAGTATTCTGGCCTGGAGAAGTCCATGGACTGTATAGTCCACAGGGTCGCAAAGAGTAAGACACGACTGAGGACTTTCACCTTCAGGGAACTAGATTCCACATGTGGCAACTAACAGTTTGCAAACCACAATTAAAATATCTTGCATACCACAACTAAGACCTGGCAGCCAAAAAAATAAATTAAAAATTAAAAAAAAATTTAAGTCTAGTCTCAAAGACAGATGAGGAAAATGCAAACAACAACAACAACAACAAAATCAGCTCACCATGACTAATAGATTGAAAGAAATAAGGAATGGTTATGAAATAGCTGAAATTAAGTACTAGAAAAACTGGAATGAAAAATAATTTTCAATGTAATTTGTTACATAAACAATATTTGAAGCCAAACATACAAAATAATAAGTATTTTAAAATAAAGGGTTCACAATTTATGTTATTATAAATGTTATGAACCTTTAATGGAAATTCTAACTTGGAGCTCCATATGTGTCTGGATAGGACATACAAATTGTCCGCCTTTACTTTAAAATACTGAAAAAGAAGCAAATGTTAGTCTCAGGAACCTCCATGTGCTACAGGTGAGACTGACTTGAATTACTGTCAGCAAGATGAAGTCCCTAACACATTACTCAATTTCATCAGACAAGTCTTCCAGTACTTTTCTTTACATCAAACACTAGCCCTCACCCCCAAAGAATGTGTTCAACTCACCATCCCCTAAATAAATCCTATAAGCTACTTCAGTTCAATTCAGTTCAGTCGCTCAGTTGTGCCCAACTCTACGGACACGACTGACTGACTGAACTGAACTTAGATCTCTTAAGTGATTCCCTATTTGTCCTTCGTTCATATTCCTATTCTGTCTCTCTACCCCTCTCCTTTCCCTTCCCACTCCATATGTGTGTGGGTGAGGGAAGTGTGTGTTGGGGAGGAGAGATTACATAAAATATCTTCAATTGTTCTTCAGTTAACTCCCCAATGTTCATACCCACTTTTTGCTTTTGCCCTCTACTCTGTCTGCTGATGCCAAGTCCTCAGTTTGCCTGCTAATCCTTGGGAGCCCCTTACAGCATATTATTGTCTGCTTATTCATCTTATGACTTATTCCCATCTGCTTTCAGATTCTCACATGTTCCTGGATATCCAGCCAGTTTCTCCCTCCCTCTCTTGTTTCTACCTCTCTATATATATACTCATCTATCAAATCTATGTAGATAGAAAGACATCATGGATGAGGAATGATGCTCTCCAGGTGTTAAACATTTTTCACCAAGTATTGGAATTTTTGTTAATTTCCTGCTTTTATTTTTCTTCTCTTAAAATGATGATGTATATGTTCAATAAAATATTGAAATAATTATTATTAAAACAAGAAATCCTGCAAAGACCCTCTCAGCTGGCAATTTTGCTCAGTAATTTATTCTTAAGAATAGTAAAATAAATATCCACAAGGATAGTTTTGGCAGTTGATTTTTATAATATAAAAAATCAGAGAAAAGGAAATAATTATTAATAGAGGATTGATTAAATTATGGTACAGCTGATCAATGCAATACTACATAGTCACTGAAAATTATAATCCAATTATACACTGGCATCATAATTTGAAAAGGTCTGTTGTAATATGATGGAGAAGGAAATGGCAACCCACTCCAGTATTCTTGCTTGGAGAATCTCATGGACTGAGGAGCCTGGTGGGCTGCAGTCCATAGGGTCACAAAGAGTCGGACACGACTGAGTGACTTTACTTACTTACTTACTTACCTATTGTAATATGATATGTTTTTCAGTATTTGGAAGTATATGCTTAGAAAATACCTGGAATTATAAATACTAAAACATTAGCAAAGATACTGCATGATCAATTGTTTTCTTTTTCTTCCATATTTTCTCTATCTTCTTTTTTTTTAAATATAACAAGCATATATTACTCATGTACACTCAGAAAACAAATCTATTTCTAGCTTGAAAAATACAGAAGAAGAGAGAAGGAGAATGAGAGATTGACAGCAAGCTGAAATAAATGATATTTACAATGATGATGATAAATGATTTTTATGACTAAACAATAGTATTGTGAAAGATGTTAGCACCTTAGTATTTGTCTTTACACATACATTGAATATCTGACATTTTTTAAACTGCTTTTACAAGGGCCATTATTTCTATTTTTGGCCATTGTTTTAACAAGCATATATTACTCATGTACACTCAGAAAACAAATCTATTTCTAGCTTGAAAAATACAGAAGAAGAGAGAAGGAGAATGAGAGATTGACAGCAAGCTGAAATAAATGATATTTACAATGATGATGATAAATGATTTTTATGACTAAACAATAGTATTGTGAAAGATGTTAGCACCTTAGTATTTGTCTTTACAACATACATTGAATATCTGACATTTTTTAAACTGCTTTTACAAGGGCCATTATTTCTATTTTTGGCCATTGTTTTTCCGTTAGCACTACAGATATCATTGGACATATTCCGCCTTATTTGCTGGTACTTAAAAACACATTGAAGCACCTTAACTTTTTTGCTATATTGATTATATATCAAATGTTTTACAAAATAATATTTCTTATAGAGACCATAGTTTTACAATTAGTTAAATCGCAAAAATTTCACATGATCTCAGCATTCAGACTAATTCAGGTTCATTTTGTGAGTATTCTTTTCCAGGCTTTGTTACCAGATATTGGTTCTACTCCTACTTTGGTATCAGACTGCTCATCTTATTCACATATTCATCAGTGACAACAGCAATATCACAGGTGTTAATTAGCTTTTCACCAGTCATCTGAACTTTCTTCATATATTTGATGCCATAACTTTATTTGAATGATTTTAAACATGTATTTTCATCTTCAAGTTATCTTTGCTGAAGCATTAAAGAATGTCTAAAAATCTTAGAACTCTAATAGAACAGAGCTTGGAAACTAATAGTTAAAAGGCCTTCATAAAATTTTTATAATCTCTTCATTCTTGGAATAAATGGTTTTTAGAGGTCGGGTTCATTTCAGTTCAGTTGCTCAGTCCTTTTTGACTCTTTGCGACCCCATAGACTGCAGCATGCCAGGCTTCCCTGTCCATGACCAACTCTTGGAGCTTACTCAAACCCATGTCCATTGAGTGAGTGATGCCATCCAACCATCTCATCCTCTCTCATCCCCTTCTCCTCCTGTCTTCAGTCTTTCCCAGCATCAAGGTCTTTTCCAATGAGTCAGTTCTTTGCATCAGGTGGCCAAAGTATTGGAGTTTAAGCTTCAGCTTCAATCCTCCCAATGAATATTCAGGGCTGATTTCCTTTAGGATGAACTGGTTTGATCTCCTTGCAGTGCAAGGGACTCTCAAGAGTCTTCTCCAACATCACAGTTCAAAGGCATCAATCCTTCAGCACTCAGCTTTCTTTATGGTCCAGCTCTCACATCCATACATGACTACTGGAAAACCATAGCTTTGAAGTCCACTCTTCCTTTAAGTGTTCAGGACATTGTCCTTCACTTATTTGGCAGTGTACTTTCTGTAAGTGCCATCTGTTTTATTTTTCAATTCATTTAGGCCCCTGCCATCTAGAGTGTATCTGGCTTTTCTTTGGCTGTATAATCTGTCCCTTTTCTTTGGCTGTATAATCTGTAGCCTATCCCTTCTCCAGTGAATCTTCCCTACCCAGGAATAGAACTGGGGTCTCTCACATTGCAGGTGGATTCTTTACCAACTGAGCTATGAGGGAACCCATAATCTGTCCACATGAGTGCTATTCAAAATTTTATCCCATGTCTACAGCCGGAATGGAAAATTATGCTGATAGTCCTTCATTTTGTAGTCTTCTTCTAGTGTTTCTGTGCTTACTGACAAAAATCTATTTTTCCCCATTGTTGCCACACCCTGGTAACTTTGAAAATAAATGAATAGTACTAACAACAGTATCAATACATTATAATTTTTAATATACATTGTCATGATCAATCCCTATTTCAGGCCTAGCTTTGCCCATGCAGCTGTATTTCAAAGGATGTGTTACTTACTGCCACCTCTCCACTTGCTACTCAATCATTCTCTTAAAGTTGTAGAATTATAAGAGATTGGGAAGATTGGGATTAACATGTATACACTATGTATAAAACAGATAACTAATGAGAATCTAATGTATAGCACAAAGAATCCCACTTAATGCTCTGTGGAGACCTAAATTGGAAGGAAATGCCAAAAAGAGGGGATATATGTATACATATGGCTGATTCACACTTTACTGTACAGCAGAAACTAACATGCCATTGTACAGCAAATGTACTCCAATGAAAATGTTTAAGTATGTGAAGAAAGGTACAAACAGGAATGGGGAGCAGTGCCTACAGCAATAGCAGCCCCCTGTAGAAGAGCACCCTCATTTCTAATCACTATTAATCTTGAGCTTCTGGGTAGTGGATGAGTGGGAGGGGAGATTCAGATTGTACCGAGTCAAAGAGTTTTCTATCCCTCTGCACTTGCTGACTTGTATCTTGCCTACTTTTCCAGCATCACCTTCTACCACCACTCCCACTCAAATGTCTCATGGCCCAATTGTCCTGAATTGCACACCCTTCCTTGACAGGGCATCTTACTTCCTGCTAGAGAAGCCCCTTGAGAGCTTCTGTCTTGTTTACCACTGTATCTAGCACTCAGAATGTGCCTGGTGTATATTAGGAGCACCACAAGTACATGTTAAAGAAATAAATGAATGCCTCTATGTCTCTTCTCTTGTACGTTTTTCCTTTAATACCTGTTTTCTCACTTTTCTACCGTACACAAGCCTTCTCTTTCTGAATATTACCTTATGTCATCTCCTATGAAGGACATACTGAAAGTTTCCAACAACATTACATGTCTTCTAATCTATTATAATTCATTTCACAGTATTATAATTGCTCATTTGCAAACCTAATTTCCCACTGGCCTATCAGCATCAGAGCAGTAACCATATTCTTTTCATATTTATAAACCCAAGTATGATGATACCAAGTAAATGCTTAGTAACTGATTATTGGATAGAAAGTATTCTAACCCCAGATATAATAGTATTATTTATAATAATAATAAAATAGTAAATGTTTAGTGTAGCATAGTGGTTAAGAGCCACTCAGCCAGAGCATGAATCCCAGCCCTACTTTTTTTTGTTTTAAGGAATACATTGATTTATTCTAAAATTTTGAACACAATTGTTCTCCAAAATATTGTTGATGTGAGTTACAGAATTTCTCTTCATGAAACTGTGGTTCCTAACCCTGAAATGCTACACTTTTCTGTGAGACTGGATGTGCCTCCAAAGGATCTGGCACGTCATGCACTTTTCACAAGGCTGTGCAAGTACTAATAAATCAATCCCCTGTGGGATCGAATATGCATTTGGTATGCACTTTAAGTTTCATAGATATATGGAATACTCTTTCGGTTTTGTCCTTTAATACTAAAGGAAAGGAGGAAACCTATACATGAGTACTAAAATATCTAATCTCTCCAGAAATCAAAACGGTATTAAATAATAGTTGTCCTTCAGAACCAAATATGTTAGCTGGTGAGGTTTTGTTGGTTTTTTTTTTTTCTCATTCTTTCTTTTGAAAGTGAAAGTCACTCAGTCATATCCAACTTTTGCAATCCCATGGACTGTAGCCTGCCAGACTCCTCTGTCCATGGAATTTTCCAGGCAAGAATACTGGAATGGGTTGCCATTTCCTATTCCACCAGTCCTACTCTTAATTAAATTTTAGGCCCTGGGATCTTATTTACTCTCTCTGCTCTTCTCACATATAAATAGGAAGTAACAACAGTACTTGTCTAATAGGATTAAATTAGGTAATAATATACAAAGAGTGGTTAGAATAGTGCCTGATATCTACTGAAGAAAACCTTCAGTATCTGTTAGCTATAATGTTAAATGAACTCTTACAATGTAATAGACCCAATGCAAGACACTTCATTATATAATTTATTCCTCACAACAATGTTAAGAGGCTTTCTTTTAAAGATCAGGAAACTGAGGCAAAGAAAGATTAATCAATTTTCTTAAAATCACAGAATATTTCTATTGTGGTATATTTAATTTACAATATAGTACACAGAGAATTGGGAGCTTCCCCGGTGGCTCAGATGGTGAAGAATCTGCATGCAAGGGGAGATCTGCATGCGGGTTTGATCCCTGGGTTAGGAAGATCCCCTGGAGAAGGGAATGGCAACCCATTTCAGTATTCTTGCTTGGAGAATCCCATGGACAGAGGAGCCTGGCGGGCTACAGTCCGTGGGGTCACAAAGAGTCAGAAACAACTGAGCCACTAACACTAACAGAGAATATTGTACAACACAGAATATTAAGTGTTAAAGTCTGCATAAATTCTCACTTGATATTATACAAGATCCCACAAGAGTCTGAACATGTGATAATTGATTGTCTCAGAGCTTATAGTCTATGAATAATAAACTATTTTATTTGAAAAGTGCTCTTGTGTCATGTGCGTTGTACTTGCCACACAGACAGCAAGATCGTGTTTAAGAGCTGGTTAGAGGGGCAACAGTCACACTAACACAGGTTCTAACCCTAGTTTTAACATTTTACTACCGTGGAAAATTGCTTAGCCTCTTTAAGTTTTGGGTTCCCCTTGTAAAATGAGCATAATATCATCAACCTCAGAGGGTTATTTATTCTGAGAATCAAATGAAATCAAATATGGGTAGCAAATGCTTAGCAAAATGCCTACTGCATTCAAAGCTCAATAAAAGGAAGCTCTTATCCACCACTGGTTGTCAATCCTCTTTATTTTATTAGTTTCTGTTTTGCATTGTACAAGTTTTTAATCTTATTCAGAAATTTGGGGGAGGTTAGTTCCCTGAATAGTAATATTTCTCTCTTAAGCTGAGTTAGGCCTACCTTTCTCTATGTTCCCACTACACTTAAAATAGACCTCTATTTAGAAGCAGATTCTTGGATTTCTCCCTTTATCTATGACACAGGAAGAAGAAAAAACATTTTTAAGCACCCAAATGCATAATGAGGCATCCACGTGCCACTTCAATAGCTCTAATCTGTGTCCTTGGAACTTGGGCTGCTTGCCCTAGGGAACAAGCCTATGTGCTCAGTCGTGTCCAACTCTATGTGACCCTATGGACTGTAGCCCACCAGTTTCTTCTGTCCAGGAGGTTTTCCAGGCAAGAATACTGCAGAAGGTTGCCATTTCCTACTCCAGGGGATTTTCCCAACCCAGAGATCAAGCCTGAATCTCTTCCATCTCCTGCTCGGCAGGATGATTCTTTACCAGTGTATCACCTGGGAATCCAGCCCTAGGGAATTTCGTACCAGCAATACTGCAGTCTCTGCATTAATACGTAGACAACCATGGGAGAGATGTGTGCTGGTAAACATGTGAAAAAATCTCTCAAGAAGAAAAGAAAGCCCAGTTTGTAGCCTACCAATTTTTATGGTGTAAATATTCTTGCCACAGCCGAGTTCAAATTCTTGACGTGATGTTACTGTACAGAGTTGAAATGTACAATCACTCCATTATATGTATTTCCACCGCACAGGTAAGAGAGACTTAAATAGCCTTCAGAGTACAGATAATAGTAAAATGTAATAACCTCAGATATGCAGATGACACCACCCTTATGGCAGAAAGTGAAGAGGAGCTAAAAAGCCTCTTGTTGAAAGTGAGAGAGTGAAAAAGTTGGCTT
>SJXQ01000462.1:0-60297 GCA_006408695.1 Aepyceros melampus | reverse complement strand
ACAAGCTAGAATCAAGATTGCCGGGAGAAATATCAATAACCTCAGATATGCAGATGACACCACCCTTATGGAAGAAAGTGAGGAGGAGCTAAAAAGCCTCTTGATGAAAGTGAAAGAGGAGAGTGAAAAAGTTGGCTTAAAGCTCAACATTCAGAAAACGAAGATCATGGCATCTGGTCCCATCACTTCATGGGAAATAGATGGGGAAACAGTGGAAACAGTGTCAGACTTTATTTTTGGGGGCTCCAAAATCACTGCAGATGGTGACTGCAGCCATGAAATTAAGACACTTGCTCCTTGGAAGAAAGGTTATGACCATCCTAGATAGCATATTCAAAAGCAGAGACATTACTTTGCCGACTAAGGTCCATCTAGTCAAGGCTATGATTTTTCCACTGGTCATGTATGGATGTGAGAGTTGGATTGTGAAGAAGGCTGAGCACTGAAGAATTGATGCTTTTAAACTGTGGTGTTGGAGAAGACTCTTAAGAGTCCCTTGGAGTGCAAGGAGATCCAACCAATCCATTCTGAAGATCAGCCCTAGGATTTCTTTGGAAGGAACAATGCTAAAGCTGAAACTCCAGTACTTTGGCCACCTCATGCGAAGAGTTGACTCATTGGAAAAGACTCTGATGCTGGGAGGGATTGGGGGCAGGAGAAGAAGGGGACGACAGAGAATGAGATGGCTGGATGGCATCACTGACTCGATGGACATGAATCTGAGTGAACTCCGGGAGTCGGTGATGGACAGGGAGGCCTAGAGTGCTGCGATTCATGGGGTCACAGAGTCAGACATGACTGAGCGACTGAAGTGAACTGAACCTCCCTATAGGCCTTATCTCCTAATATGGTCACATTGGGGTTTAGGACTTCAACATATAAATTTTGTTTGGGGGGCACAATTCATTCCGCTAAACTACCCTAAAATAAACTCTTTATCCTGTTTCTTCTATCACTGTCCCTCTCTTTCCTTCTCAGTAAATCATACCACTCAGTGGCTTGAGCCAAAAACTTAAGAATCATCATTGCCTTATTCTTTTCCCTCACCTTCTACATCTAGGCTCAGAGGGTAAAGCGTCTACCTGCAATGCAGGAGACTCAGTTTCGATCCCTGGCTTGGGAACATCCCTTGGAGAAGGAAATAGCAACCCACTCCAATACTCTTGCCTGGAAAATTCCATGGACAGAGGAGCCTGGTGGGCTACAGTCCACGGGGTCGCAAAGAGCCGGACACGCTGAGGGCATCTACATCTAAGCTGCAGCATTTATGTATTTCTATGTAACAAATTATCCCTAAATTTAGCATCTTACTACAATAGGTACCTTATGCTCAGTCACATCCGACTCTGAGATCCCATGGACTGTAGCCTGCCAGGCTCCTCTGTCCATGGGATTTTTCAGGCAAGAATACTGGAGTGGGTTGCCATTTCCTTCTCCAAGGGATCTTCCCAACCCAGGCATTGAACCTGAGTCTCTTGTGTCTGCTGTACTGGCAGATGGGTTCTTTACCACTCGTGCCACCTGGGAAGTCCACCAACACTTGTTATCTCACTCAGTTTCTGTGGGTGATAAACTATGAACAGCTTACGCGGATGGTTTCTAGCTCAGAGTCTCTTATGAGGTTGCAGTCAAATGTTGGCTGAGGATGTAGTCATCTGAAGGTTTGATTAGAGCTTCAGGATTGATATTAAAAATTGCTCACTTAGTGGCCATTGGCAGGAGGCCTCACTTCTTCACTGGCTATTGGCAAAAAGTACTAATTCCTCTGTAGATGGGTCTCTCCACTGGGTTGCTTGAGTGACCTCATAATATGGCAGCTAGCTTCCCCAGAGTGAGTAACCCAAGAGAGAGTGAGGAGGAGACCACATGTCTTTCATAACCTAGTCTCAGAAGCTTTACACCCTCACTTCTACCATATTCTCTTCAGTAGAGACAAATTACTGAATATATACTAAAAGAAGACAATTAAAGTCCTTTTGAAAGGAGGTGTATCAGATAATTTATGGACGTATCTTAAAATCTCCTAAACATCTCATATCTACCCAATCTTTATGCATTCTTAGACCATTATACTGGCCTCCTAAATTGTCTCCTTGCTTTCAATTTGTCTAAAACCCAGATATAATTATGTGAACCCCAGTGGCTCCCTGGAACCTGCCTGAAGAAAGCCCACATTCTTTAACATAACATTCAAGGCTCTACATAATTTTGCTAGAGACTTTTTAAAGTTTAACTTCATACTTTATTCTTCATACCTCCTCTAAACGATCCATATTCATTCCTACTTCCTTGCTTTTGATCATCTTTTTGCACTTTCTCTGCCTGGAATTTCTGTGGTTGTTCCAAATTGTTCACCTTCCCTGTATCTACACATATGCCATGTAGCTTTGCAGTTCCACTAGAAGCAGAATATATTTCTCCACCCTTCAGCTTTGGACTGAGTTATGTGACTGACCCTGACCAATAGAGCTGTGATGTAAGCAAGGGCTTGAATGTGCTTGAATAGTTGGACTTGCTCTCTTGCACTTCTGCCATGGCCATGAGACGAGCTTTCTTTGGGCTACTACTGCCCTTTCCGCCTTCATGGCAGAAAGTGAAGAGGAACTAAAGAGCCTCTTGATGAAAGTGAAAGAAGAGAGTGAAAAAGCTGACTTTAAACTCAACATTCAAAGAACTAAGATCATGGCATTTGGTCCCATCACTTCATGGCAAATAGATGGGGAAACAATGGAAACAGTGTCAGACTTTATCTTCTTGGGCTCCAAAATCACTGCAGATGGTGAATGGAGCCACGAAATTAAAAGACATTTGCTGTTTGAAAGAAAAGCTATGACCAACCTAGACAGCATATTAAAAAGCAGAGACATTACTTTGTCTACAAATGTCCATTTAGCCAAATCTATGGTTTTTCCAGTAGCCATGTGTGGATGTGAGAGCTGGGCCATAAAGAAAGCTGAGCACCAAATAATTGATGCTTTTGAACTGTGGTGTTGGAAAGACTCTTGAGAGTCCCTTGGACTGTAAAATCAAACCAGTCAATCCTAAAATAAATCAATCCTGAATATTGATTAGAAGGACTGATGTCACTGAGGCTGAAGCTCCAATACTTTGGCCACCTGATGCAAAGAGCAAACTCATTAGAAAAGACCCTGATGCTGGGAAAGATTGAGGGCATGAGGAGAAGAGGATGACAGAGGATGAGATGGTTGGATGGCATCACTACCAGGCTACTCTTTCCATGGGATTCTCCAGGCAAGCATATTGGAGTAGGTAGCCATTCCTTCTCCAAGGGATCTTCCCGACCCAAGAATCGAACCCAGGTCTCTTGCATTCCAGGCAGATTCTTTACCAACTGAGCTATGAGGGAAGCCCATTGTTATTTGTAGATGTTGCCAAAAGGCTGCATTACTAAAGATTTGGGTCTGTAGGCTCCCAGATGTGAAGATCTTCCCACAGAATCGTCAGGCCCTAAGAACTCAGGATGCAACAGGAGACTGAAAGCAAACATCAGCCTCCTAGGGTCCTTTGCAAAGTGACTGCTGGTAGTTATTGTTTAAACTTCTCTACCAACTATGTAGAAGGAAGGACGATCTCAGATGCCACTATTTAAGCATAGGTGAAAAATACAGGGATCAAGTCTATAAATGAGGCTGTATATGGTACATGCTACTTCTTAAGAGATATTTGGGGCAAAGAGCCCTTCCCCGGGGTGATTGCAGTGATCTCAGCTGTCAGCTAGCTAACTGAAACCAAAGGGGTGGGAATGCAGCAGCTCAGTCAGGAGACATGCTGTTGAGTCATGAAGATGTTTTAAAGGAAAGGAAGTGTTACAATAAATGGTGTTGGGAAAACTGGACCACTACATGCAAAAGAATCAGTTTGAACTACTTTCTTACACCATATACAAAAGTAAACACAAAACAGATTAAAAACATAAAATGTTTAAGACCTCAAACCATTAAACTCCTAGAAGAAAACAGACAGGATGCTCTTTGACACATCTTAGTTATATTGTTTGGATCTGTCTTCTCAGGCAAAGGATACAAGGGTAAAAATAAACAAATGAGACTTAATCAAACTAAAAAGCTTTTGAACAGCAGAGGAAACCACTGACTAAACAAAAAGGGAGCCTATTGAATGGGAGAAGATTTTTGTGAGCAACATATCCAATAATAGGTTAATATCCAAAATATACAAAGAATCCATACAACTGAACATCAAACAACCCAATTAAAAATGGGCAAACTGAATAGACAGTTTTCCAAAGAAGACATATGGGTGGCCAACAGACACATCAAAAGTGCTTGATGTCACTAATTATTAAGGAAATGCAAGTTAAAAACCACAATGAGATATAATCCCACACCTGTCAGAATTTCTATTATCAAAAAGACAACACATAAAAAGTGTTGGCAAGGATGTGGAGAAGAGGGAACCATCGTGCACTGTTGGTGGGATTTTAAATTGGTGTAGTTGCTATGAAAAACACTATGGAGGTTCCTTTAAAAATTAAAAATAGAATTGCCATATGACCCAGAAATTTCACTTTTGGATATTTACCCAAAGGAAACAAAAACACTAATTTGAAAAGATATATGCAGCCCTGTGTTCATTGAATCACTATTTATAAGAACCAAGATATGGAAGCAACCAAAGTATCCATCAATAGACAAATGGAAAAAGAAGATGATATATATATATATGTATATATGATGTGATATATGTATATATATGCAGTAGAATATTGCTCAGCCATAAAAAATGAAATCTTGCCTTTTGCAACAAATGGATGCATCTAAAGGGTATTGAGCTAATGAATGTCAGAGAGAGAAAGATAAATACTATATGATTTCACTTACATGTGGAATCTATAAAAACAAACAAAAGAAAATGAAAACAGACCTATTGCTACAGAGAATAAATGAGTAGCTGCCAGTGGGGAGACAGGATGGGGGAAGCAAAGTAGATGAGGGGGATTAAGAAGTACAAACCTCCAGTTATATAATAAATAACCACAGAGATGTAATACACAGCATAAGGAATGTGATCAATAACATGGTAATAAGTTTGTATGGGGAGAGATGATTACTAGACTATCGTGGTGACCATTTCATAATGCATGCAAAAGTCAAATCACTGTGTAGAACACCTGAAACTAATATAATATTATACAACTGTATTTCAATTAAAAGAAAGCAGAAGTTTTACAGTGATGAGAGCTTTCAGGTGAATATCTGAAGAAAGGTGACTCAAAACAAGACTTGGAAACCCCTAACCCTAGCAAATAAAAAGTTGAGGGCTTTGAGGGTACTCCGAAGGCAAGGGACAAACATCGACAGCATACTAAAAAGCAGAGACATCACTTTGCCAACAAGATCCATATAGTCAAAGCTATGGTTTTTCTAGTACGAATGTGACAGCTGGACCATAAAGAAGGCTGAGTGCCAAAGAATTGATGCTTTTGAATTGTGGTGCTGGAGAAGATTCTTGAGAGTCCCTTGGGCTGCAAGGAGATCAAACCACTTAATCCTAAAGGAGGTCAACCCTAAATATTCACTGAAACAATTGATGCTGAAGTTGAAGCTCCAATATATTGGCCATGTGATGCAAAGAGCTGACTCATTGGGAAAAACCCTGATGCTGGGAAAGGTTGAGGGCAGGAGAAGAAGAGGATGAGATGGTTGGATGGCATCAACTCAATGGACATGAGTCTGAGCAAACTCTGGGAGACAGTGAGGGACAGGGAAGCCTGCCATGCTGCAGTCCATAGGATCACAAAGAGTGAACAACAATGGCAATTGCATAGATCACTCATTCAATAAAAAACAAGCCTTTCAAAAAATTTTCCCAGTTTTATTGTGCTATTATTGACATATAACCTATTCAAGTTTAAAGTGTACAATGTAGGACTTCCCTGGTGATCCAATGGTTAAGAATCTGCCTTTTGGTGCAGGAGATGTGGGTTTGGTCTCTGATCAGGGAACTAAGATCCCACATACTGCAGGCAACTAAGCCCAAATGCCACAACTGAGCATGCTCACTTGAACTGGAGAGCCTACGGGTGGCCACTGTGGAGCACAGACACTCTGAAGCTTGCAGGCCACAACTAGAGAGAAACTGGCGTGCCACAACAAATGCTCACGCCACAATGAAAGATCCTACATGCTGCAGCTAACACCTGATGCAGCCGAAAATAAATAAATAAGCATTTTTAAAAACATGTACAATGTGATGATTTGAAATGGATGCTGGAAAATGATTACCATGGTAATGTTAGTTAATATCTCCATCCCCTTATATAATTATTGATACATGATATCATATGATAAATTTGGTTTTTTTCTTCTGACTTACTTCACTTGATATGATCATCTCTAGGTCAATCCATGTTGCTAAAAATAATATTATTTCCTTCTTTTTTATAGCTGAGTAGTATTCCATTATATATACATATATGCTTAGTCACTCAGTCATCTCCAACTCTGCAACCTCATGGACTGTAGCCCACCAGGCGCCTCTGTCCATGGGGATTCTCCAGGCAAGGATACTGGAGTGGGTTGGCATGCCCTCCTCTAGGGGATCTTCTCAACCCAGGGATTGAACCCAGGTCTCCCACATTGCAGGCAGATTCTTTTACCAGCTGAGCCACCAGGGAAGCCCATGAATACTGGAGTGGGTAGCCTATCCCTTCTCCAGGAATCGAACGGCAGTCTCCTGCATTGCAGGCAGATTCTTTACCAGTTGAGCTACCAGGGAAGCCTGATATATATATATATATATATATGTATTTGTGTGTGTATGTGAGATATATCTCACATTTTCTTTATTCATTGTTCTGCTGATGGACATTTAGGTTGTTTCCATGTCTTGGCTATTGTAAGCAGTGCTGCTATAAACAGTGGTGTGCATGTGTCTTTTTGAATTAGAGTTTTTTCCAGATATAGCCCACGAGTGGGATTGCTGGATCATATGGTAACTCTATTTTTAGTTTTTTGAGCATATGCCATAACTGTTCTCCATAGTGGCTGCACCAATTTACCTTCCATTGACAGTGTAGGAGAGTTCCCTTCTCTCCACACCCTCTTCAGTATTTATTATTTGTAGACTTCTTGATGATGGCCATTCTGACCAGTGTGAGGCGGTACCTCATTGTAGTTTTGATTTGCACTTCTCTAATAATTAGTGATGTTGAGCATCTTTTCATCTGCCTATTGGCCATGTCTTATTTAGAAAAATGTCAGTTTAGGAATTCTGCCCATTTTTTGATTGGGTTGTTTGGTCTTTTGTTTGAGCCGTATGAGCTGCTTGTATATTTTAGACATTAACTCCTTGTTGGTTGCATCATTTGCATTTTCTTCCAGTCCATAGTTGTCCTTTTGTTTTGTTGTGGTTTCCTTTGCTGTGCAAAAGCTTATAAGCTTGATTAGGTCCCAGTGGTTTATTTTTGCTTTTATTTCTATTACCTTGGGAGACTGACCTACAAAAACTGGCTCTGATTTATGTCAGAGAATGTTTTGCCTATGTTTTCTTCTAAGAGTCTTCTGATATCCTGTTGTATATTTAAGTCTTTAAGCCATTTTGAGTTTATTTTTGTGTATGATGTGAGAGTGTGTTCTAACTTCATTGATTTACATGCAGTTGTCCAGCTTTCCCAGCAGCACTTGCTGAAGAGACTGCCTTTTCTCCGTTGTATATATTCTTGTTTCCTTTGTTGAAGATTAATTGACATAGGTGTATGGGTTTATTTCTAGGCTCTCTCTTCTGTCTCATTGATCCATACAACTGTTTCAAGATACTGTTTTTCTTTACTTCAGATATATACTCAGAAGTGGGCTTGCTAATCATGTGGTAATTGTATTTTTTTAATATAAATTCATTTATTTTAATTGGAGGTCAAATTTTAAGGAATCTTCATACTGTTTTCCATAGTGACTGCATCAATTTACATGCCTATCAGTTGTGCACCAAGTTTCCCTTCTCTCCACAGTCTTGTCATCAATTATTATTATTTTTTTAATTTTTTTTGTCATCAATTATTGATGAGGTTTTTTTCTGGAAATTAGTTCATGTACCTGAGATTATTACTTAATGCTAAAATGAGGCAAGAATCAACATTGATTTTATTTCTATTTCTTATTTTTATAGATGTAAGTTTGAAGAAACATTATTCCTATAAGTAAGTATATTAGATTAGAAGGAAGAGTGAAGTTTTGTTCAAGCAATGTCACCTGATTTTTTAAAACTTTTTTCATGTTACATGCCCCCAAATTACATAATGATTATCATTAAAAACTTTAAAAATTGTGGCAAAATATACATCACAAAATTTACCATTGCAGCCACTTAAGGTGCACAGTTAAGTGACATTAGGTATATTCACATTGTTGAGGACCATCACCATCATCCATTTCCAGAACTTTTTCATCTTCCGCAGCTGAAACTCTACACACACTCAGCACTAAATCTCCAATTCCCCCCCTGCCCCTGGCAACCACCATTCTAGTTTCTGTGTCTATGAATTTGAATACCATAGGCACCTCAGATAAGTGGAACCACATGACATTTTTCATTTTGTATCTGGCTTATTTCACTTAGCATTATGTCTTCAAGTTTCATCCATGTTGTTGCATGTGTCAGAACTTCTTTTTGAAGGCTGAATAATATTCCATTGTATAAATAGACCACATTTGTTTATCCATTTTTCATCAGTGAACATCTGAGGTGCTCCTATGATATCATAAGTGAAACGAATTGCCAGTCCAGGTTTGATGCAGGATGCTTGGGACTGATGCACGGGGATAATCCAGAGAGAAGGTGTGGGGCGGGAGAGGGGAGGTGGGGGTCGGGATTGGGAGTTCATGTACACTCGTGGCTGATTCATGTCAATGTATAGCAAAACAAATACAGTATTGTAAAGCAAAACAAACTAAAAAATAAAAATCAATTAAAAAAAAAAAGAAAAGTGTTAGTCACTCAGTCATGTCTGACTCTTTGCAACCCTATAGACTGTAGCCTGCCAGGCTCCTCTGTCTACGTTATTTCCCAGGCAAGAATACTGGAGTGGGTTGCCCTGCCCTCCTCCAGGGGATCTTCCAAACCCAGGGATGGAATCCGGGTCTCTTGCATTGCAGGCAGATTCTTTAACATCTGAGCCACCAGAGAAGTCTTTTGGCTATGGTGAATAATGAGTGTACACATATCTGGGTCCTGCTTCTAGTTCTTTTGAGTTTAAACCCAGAATAGGAATTGTTGGATCATATGGTAGTTCTATTTTTAATTTTTTGAGGAAATGTCTTACTGTCTTCCACAGTGGCTGTACACTTTACATTCCCACCAGAAATGTACAAGAGTGCCATTGAAAAACCTGTTTAAGGATCAGTCAGGTGACAATGCAAGTAGGCCCTTCTGCAATTTGTTAAAAGCAAAGAATTGGATACCACCTACTTGAAAAGAGACTTGTTACCTGGTATTGATTAGAGTCATCTGCTTTTTTGACACTGGCACAGTTTTTCATATTGACTGTTTTCCCCGAGGTGTTTACATTCCCGGGTGAACGCACCATAGTGAGAGTTATGGTGGGTAAAGTTAGCTTTTCTTTGGTGAACGGAGTGAACGTTTATGGTAAAAACAGAGGTAGAAAGTAAAAGTGGTTTGCCCCCACCCTGGACACGCCCTCAAGTAGATAAGTTTTCAGGAAAAGTACAGAGTGAAATTGAGGATCTGGAACTTGGTTTCCTTAAAACTTCATGGAAGGACCTTCCCTGGTGGTCCAGTGGTTAAAGAATCTGCCTTGCAATGCAGGGGACACGGGTTCAGTCCCTGGTTGGGAAACTAAGATCACACATGCAGAGGGGCAACTACTGAGCCCACTCGCCTCAACTAGAGAGTCCACGCACTGCATGGAAAGATCTCCCAGGACGGAACGAAATCCCGTGCGTGGCAACTAAGACCTGAGACAGCCAAATAAATAAATATTTAAAAAACCAAACACTTCATGGAGAGTCTTCATGTACTCCCTGAAAAATACACATCCCAGGTGGAAGACCAGTGGAATCTCTTTAAAGGAGTAAGTGTAACTGGAAGAACTTGGAGAGACTGAGTAGTGTTCTAAGTCAGTGCTTCATAAATGGTAATGTGCATCAGAATCACCTGGGTGGGAAGGCTTATTGAGACAGATTGTTGAGACCCGCCAGTGGAGTTTCCAACTCAGTAGGTCTAGGTTGGGGCACAAGAATTTGCATCATTCATAAGCTAGCTAGTCCAGGCACCACACTGAGAACCACTGCTCTAAGGTAAACCACCTGAAACTTAGAAGTCCATGCCCTTACCTCTGTAAGTGACTGTCTTGCCTAGAGATTCTCCCACACTGTAGCAAATGAGTTTATGCACTTAACTGATGGTGGCAGTCTTTGGACACTGCAGGGAAGAGGCTCGCATTTGTATTACTCGTTGTCTTGTACTATATTCCCATTCCCCCACTGAAAGTTTTTCTAAAGAGTTAGGGCTTACCTCTCTATCATCTATTGCAGATGCCCAATGACTATTTGTATTGAGCTTAATACCACAATTGTCTTCCAGTGAAACTGTTTGACTAATACACTCATTAATTTAGTATTTCCAACAGGGAAACCTGGACATCATTTCTTAGGGTTGAAGTATATATTGTTTACCCTTTTGAGATAAATTCAGATATAATCAAGAACATAAAAAGAAATGATAAGATGTCATCAAAATCTAAAATTACACTTTAATCAATAGCAGTGCATTAACTGAATCTGCCCTCTTTTTCTGTGACCATGTGGCAAATGGGCATACATATACAATGGGGATTTTACAAAAATATTTAAAATCTATTGGTGATACAGATATATAAAACTATGGGATCCAGAGGACAAAAAAACATCAAGCATGTACCCTACCATCAGGAAGTTCCCAGTGTAGTAGGAAAAGGTACATTTGAACAGAAAGATCTAGGGAAAGTGCCATAAGATAGAGAAGTGAAGGAGCCTGGGAGGTCTCAGAATGAAAGTATAAACTTCAGGCTAGACTTTGGAGAGTGTGGAACACTCAGGGAAACGTCCAGGCAGACGGTGTCCTGTGAGGCAGGCCATGGAGGAGAAGTAGGAGCTGACTGTGGAGAATTGGGGAAAAGAGTGAGAAAAGAGAATTTCAGGCTGAGGAAACAAAGAGTAGGAACAAAGCCACTGAGGCAGAAAAGCATGAGAGCTCTAGGAGGAGAAGATAGGGGCTCCACGTGATTGAGGACACAGCACATGAAATGAGTAGGGACCGAGGATAGGACCAGATCACATCAGGCCTTCAATGACAGACAAGCTAAGGACGTTGGCATTTATTCTGCAAACAATGGGCAACCATTGATGGTGGGTGAGCAAGAAGTGGAATGATCAGAGATGTACTCCAGGAAGATTCATTCGAAGGGAATGTATAGGAGAGAGAAAAATGATAAAGTCCAGTGGCAAGGAGCCAAATTACAGTCTCTGAGGACAAAGCAGAGAGGACAGATGATACAAGGTTAAGAATAGACAAAATCTAGTAATTCATTTGGAGAAGGCAATGGCAACCCACTCCGGTACTCTTGCCTGGAAACTCCCATGGATGGAGGAGCCTGGTGGGTTGCAATCCATGGGATCTCGAAGAGTCAGACACGACTGAGCGACTTCACTTTCACTTTTCACTTTCATGCATTGGAGAAGGAAATGGCAACCCACTCCAGTGTTCTTGCCTGGAGAATCCCAGGAATGGAGGAGCCTAGTGGGCTGCCGTCTATGGGGTCGCACAGAGTCGGACACGACTGAAGTGACTTAGCAGCAGCAGCAGCAGCAGTAATTCATTGGATGTGACAGGTGGAGGGAAAAGAGGAATCATATATAATGCTGACGTTTTAGGCCTGGGTGACTGCTAAATGGCAGTGCCAGAAATTGGGAATTGTGGTGGTGCTAGCAGGCTTTGGTGGGAAAAGGTAAGCCAATTTTGATGCCCCAGCCCACCATTCTTTGGGTTGCCTCACAGCAGTCAGTCAGCAGTGAGGTTCAGGAAAAGCACCAAAGTTGTATTGGGTTGGCCAATAAATTTGTTCAACTTTTTCCATACAATGTGTGTGAAGCTCGCTCAGTCGTGTCTGACTCTTTGCGATCCCATGAACTGTAGCCTACCATGCTCTTACGTCCATGGGATTCTCCAGGCAAGAATATTGGAGTGGGTTGCCATTTCCTTCTCCAGGAGATCTTCCCAACCCAGGGATCGAACCCAGGTCTCCCACATTGTAGGCAGATGCTTTACCATCTGAGCCACCAGGGAAGCTTTCCATACAATAATGTAACAACAGTCAGCAGTGAGGTTCAGGAAAAGCACCAAAGTTGTATTGGGTTGGCCAATAAATTTGTTCAACTTTTTCCATACAATGTGTGTGAAGCTCGCTCAGTCGTGTCTGACTCTTTGCGATCCCATGAACTGTAGCCTACCATGCTCTTACGTCCATGGGATTCTCCAGGCAAGAATATTGGAGTGGGTTGCCATTTCCTTCTCCAGGAGATCTTCCCAACCCAGGGATCGAACCCAGGTCTCCCACATTGTAGGCAGATGCTTTACCATCTGAGCCACCAGGGAAGCTTTCCATACAATAATGTAACAGAAAAACCCGAATGAACTTTTTCACCAATCCAATAAATCAAGATTTCAGAAGTATGTGTATAAAGATGATAACTGAGGTGGGAGATGGGAGGGGACTGTCATGGCAGGAAAGGGAAGAGGTAGGTATGAGTCAAGGACTGACCCTTGGGAGACTCCGTACTTACCCTGTCAGCCTGCAAATTTTTGTTAGTGTCCTTACTTTGATTTAGGCCATGTATTTAGTCGGCAGGAGGAGAGAGAGGAAGAGACATGGAGACAATAAAGGAGTGATAGAGAGGTGGGAAGATAAAGTGAAATGCAGTTGCGGTGAAGAGAGCCTTTCAACCTGGGGTTATTGCAAGAATGAGTGGGTCCAGAAAGGCTGGAGAGAATGAAGCCTACTAAGAATTCATTGGGTTTGCCAATGAAGTCTCAGTTCAGTTCAGTTCAGTCACTCAGTCATGTCTGACTCTTTGCGACCCCATGAATCGCAGCACGCCAGGCCTCCCTGTCCATCACCAACTCCCGGAGTTCACTCAGACTCACGTCCATCGAGTCAGTGGTGCCATCCAGCCATCTCATCCTCTGTCGTCCCCTTCTCCTCCTGCCCCCAATCCCTCCCAGCATCAAACTCTTTTCCAATNGTTCAGTCATTCAGTCATGTCTGACTCTTTGCGACCTCATGAATCGCAGCACGCCAGGCCTCCCTGTCCATCACCAACTCCCGGAGTTCACTCAAACTCACGCCCATTGAGTCGGTGATGCCATCCAGCCATCTCATCCTCTGTTGTTCCCTTCTCTTCCTGCCCCCAATTCCTCCCAGCATCAGAGTCTTTTCCAATGAGTCAACTATTCTTATTAGTTGCCTTAATAATATATCTCACAATATAATTGGAGACCTGGACAAAAAAGGCAGGTTTATAGAATAATTTTGATACATCGTATGAATGAAGAATGTACAAGGTACAGCAATAGCACGGATAACATTATCATCTCTTCCTAGAGTGGCGATGAGATTGGAAGTCAAGAGGAAATTATACTTTAACTGAATCTTGAAGGGTAATACGAGTTTTCCAGGTAGCTCACAGATGCAGGGCACTGTAGAAAGAAGAAAAACATGCAGTGATAAGAAGAATAAGAGCATAGTTTGTTGAAATACTTGTCAGTAATCCCACTTGGTAGGAGTTGTAGCTGGAGAGGTTAGCAGAGTCCAGATCATAAAAGTCTTATGAATAACATGGAAAAAAGTGTTAAGGCTTATTTTCCATGAGGACATTAGTGGATCTTGAGGGATGACAGGGGGTGACAAAGGTTTGTATTATAAAAAAATTACTCTGGCATCAGCTTATATTATATACTTGACAGAGGCAAGAGACTAGTTAGGAAAGACTAAGTAGGAGAAATCTTGTCCTGTGGTTGGAACAGAGAAAGGCAGGAGTAGCAGCAGTGGGAGAGAAAGAATCCACCAGTTTTACATGGAATAGCTAAGGTGATCAATGTACTCAAGGATGTGAGGGTGAAAAAGAAAAGCATGTTTTTGATAACTTCTAGGTTTCTGAATCGAGTGACTAGATGGGTGACAGTGTGATTTTCTGAGATAGGGGTTATGTAAACAGGGAATCAGCTACATTTTGTGTTTGTATTTAATGCATACTGTTTTGTTGTGGTGATGGAATTTATGGTGGATGGATCAAAATAAATAATTAATAAGCAGTTTTCATTTTGGGATTGTTATGTGAGTGCCTGTGGGATCTCTAGTTGATATACCTCTGGATCTAGAGTTTAGGAGAATATTATTAAGATATTTGAATTAACCATGATTATCCCATCCAATCCCATGACATCAATCATGCATGTATGGTCCTCTAGAATAAACAGAGGAATCAGAATGGAAGAAACCTTAGGAAACAGTGATATTTAAGTGGATGAGAAGCTAGTGAAAGGGAATGTGGTCCATGAATAGCATGGTGTTCTGGGAGTCAATGGATAAGAGCTTTAAGAAAGGTATAGTTGACAGGGTAAGTTATATCAATGAAACACAGAGTCCCCAGGACAAAAGGAATAATATTTAGAAGCCAAAAAAATGTGACAGTCAACAAAAGAGCCCTAGAAAATATTCTTAATGACAAAATCAGTTTTATCAGAACCAAGTCCCTCACAGCTCTTTAGGAACATGGGAAACCTGTGGAAAAATCTTGTAAAAATTCTGTCCATGTTTTAACCCACACAAATTGTAATCCTCCAATAAAAGTTTCTATGATCATATCTCTCACAGTTTCTTTATTTTTAAAGTTTGACTACACTGATTGTTCTAGAAACTGAACATAAATTGTTTAATGTTGGATAATGTTTGCTTCAGGCAAGGACCTTACTGTTCATATTTCATGTTCCTTTAATTCTCTCATGGAATTTAATAAGTGGATTTGGTTTCATAGTAGAGCTTTATGAGGCTTCCCTTGTGGCTCAGGCAGTAAAGAATCTGTCTGCAATGCAGGAGACCTGGCTTCAGTCTTTGGTTTGGGAAGATCTCCTAGAGAAGGGAATGGATACCCACACAAATTTTCTTGCCTGGAGAATTCCATGGACAGAGGAGCCTGGTGAGCTACAGTCCATGGAATCACAAAGAGCCAGATATGACTGAGTGACTAACAATTTCACTTTCCAGTATTCTTGCCTAGAAAATTCCATGGACAGGTGAGCCTGCCAGGCTGAGTCTATGGGGTTGCAAAGTGTAGGATATAACTAGGCATACATACACATGCACACACAATTCGTGTATAAAACATATCACACTTATTTTTACATGCTCAGTATATATTTTGTTTAGTACTGCATTTCCATTTGCATGTGCCTCTTCTAAGACCAATTGTCTTCACGTGATCATATATTTTTGTAAAATTTCCAAAGATATTTTAACAGAAATTAATTAGACCACTGTCTTTTCCCAACTCATCTTCCCTTGAGTCATGGCTGCAGGTATGTATATTTTTAAATTATGAATGTATGATAACCCATTTACAGGATACTTGGAGAATACAGAACAAAGTTGCATATTTTTCCTATATATATATATATATATATATATATATATACCATTCTTTCCTTGGTAAAGAATCTGTCTGCAATGCCAGAGAGCCAGGCTTGATCCCTGAGTCAGGAAGATCCCCTGGAGAAGGGAATGGCAACCCACTCCAGTATTCTTGCTTGGGAAATCTCATGGACAGAGGAGACTGGCAGGTTACATACAGTCCATTAGGTTGACATGACTGGGCGACTGACACTCACTTCACTATATATTACAATTAATTTTTAAGTAGATAAGATTTTTAGTTGGTATTTAAATATCAAACTCTCAAAAATTAATAGAATGAATAGACAGAAAAGTAGAAGGATATAGTAGACCTGAAAAGCACTATGGACCAATTCAACATAATTAAGATTTATACAATTTTCACACAATAGCAGGATACAAATTCCATTCAAGTTCCCATACACTATAAACCAGGAGACACTGGAACATATCCAGGGATGTAAAAATGTAAAACAACATGCAAAAATTTCATGACCTAAAGGTATTGAAATCATACAGAGTCTGTTCTCTTATCACTGTGGAATTATATTAGCAAACAATATCAAAAGATATTTGAAATAAGAGACATATTTTCAAGTGCCATGTGATACTTACCAAGAGAGATCTTTGACACGCTTATTGAAAGCCTCAATAAAGTTAAAAACGGAAAAAATACAGAGAGTGAGTGCAGAGTAGAAAGCATTTAAATGAGAAATTAATATCAAAATGAGAAATTAACATAGCAGCTACTTAAAATCCCCATATATTTGGAAATCAAGTGTCCACTTTTAAATGATGGATGTATCTAAGAAGCCAAAACAAGGGAAATTAGAAAACATTTGTAATGGAATAAAAATGAAAAGAGAATTTATCAGAATTTGTTGCATGCAGCTGAAGCTGCTCAATGCAAATAAATATAAGGTGGCATCTTGAATAAGGTATAAAAACAAATAATGGCTACTAGCATAAAATTTTGTGAAATTTGAAAAAAAATCAATAGTTAATAATATTGTATCACATATTAATTTCTTATTTTTTTTTTACAACATGGTATTCCTTTATATTCTCAGAATTGGGTTAGAAGTTTCAAGATTAATCAAATCTTTTTTTTTTCAAAAATCGCTAAAATAATAAGGTTTCTAGACTTCTAGCAGTCATACTAGATATCAGAATAAATAGAATTATATGAAAGTTTTGAGTGACCATAAATTAGAAATCTAGCATTCTATTCATACTTAGTCAAACAAGTAGAACCAAAATGTCATACATTTTTTAGCTAAGCAAAAATTCATGTTTTCTAAAATATATATATTATACATCTATATATATGCTGCTGCTTCTGCTGCTTCTAAGTCACTTCAGTCATGTCCGACTCTGCGACCCCATAGACGGCGGCAGTCCACCAGGCTCCCCCATCCCTGGGATTCTTCAGGCAAGAAACCTGGAGTGTACATAAAAGTTTTTCTACTACACATGATAAAGGCTTTAGAAAGAACAACAATAGAAAAAAGAGAGACAGAGATTGGAAAACATAAACTGAATGAAATGCAAGCACTGACTATGAAACATGAAAACGGGAACAAGCTAGATAAAAGTAAACGACCATCATCTGGTCCAGTTGTTTTTGAACTTGGCTGCTCATTGGAATCGTGGCAGCTGCAGATATTTTTGTGGTCTGGTCAAGATAAGTTGCCACAAAAAGTTAACTTGATGAAGATCAAATAAAGCTCATTGTAAGGCACTGTATAAAGGACATTGTCATGGAACTGGTTAATTCTCACACAATATTTAAGTTTTGCATACAAAAACTTGAAATGTTTTGCAATTTTATATTTATCAGCAATTCTAATAGAGCTTTTCTCGTTTTTTAACTTGTTATAAACGTAAAATAAAATGTTATAATCTATTAATAGAGAAATAAATTTAAATATGCTTTAGTCTGACTCCTCAGAAATAGGAGCTTGAGACAGAGGGATTATGTACTACGTTATTGTTAGGGAGCGCACGCGCAGAGGGCAGACGCCAGGCACCAGGAGCAGATCAGGCGTGTTACCTGTCTGGCGGCCCCTAAGAGGGGTAAGTGGCTCTATGGTTGGAGCCTCCTCCTCATGACTGTTGTAACACGCACAATGTTTTCACAGTTGCTTGCCCTACTGCTGCTAGGAGGTATTTGTTATTGGGATGGGGAAATATTTAGCCTTACAGTGCTAACCTGGCTTAGAGATATGAACCTTTGCACCCCCTTTCTCAGCAACAAGATTGCTGGCTCTCACCACACCTGTGTGAAATTCTAGAGCAGCGTCTGCCGCTGACTCTTCTGTAACCGCTTTTTATTTGTTTTCACGAGACTTTTAGGAATACATTGTTAGCAAACAAGCGATCTAAGTAGGTTGGTTTCTTTTTTTTGAACTTTTATTTTTTTTTAATTTAAATTTATTTATTTTAATTGGAGGCTAATTACTTTACAATATTGTACTGGTTTTACCATACATCAACATGAATCCAAAGAGACACAGATGTATAGAACAGTCTTTTGGACTCTGCAAGTAGGTTTTTAAAAATTAAGAAAGGACTAGTAATTGGTAGATTTTTCATACATTTTAATCGTAACTGAACTATCCTGTACTGCTTGAAAAAAATATTTGATGTAGAGCTAGAGGTTATTTTAAGGCAATTAACTTTAAATTAGTAAAAGTTAGGCAGTAAAAAGTACTGATCTGTGAACCAGAGTACCAGGCTCCATAGTGTGAATAATTAACTGGCCTAACATTCAGGTAATCTAGATTATAATGCTACCTCCTTCCTCAAATCTTTTTGTAGCTTGTCAAGTCCACTATGTCCAATCAAATGGCTATCATTATATTGTACAAATTTGAATGGGTTATCAGAACCCAGCTGAACTAGCTGTTTAATGCCAAGGAACAGCTGCAAACAAGATTACTTTAATCAATTTATACTCATGCATATTTTAGTCACATTTAAATGGCTAGTGTTAATTTAGACATGTCTAGGAACATTTTTTTGTGTGCCTGTAACAATCAAACTAGGCAGGCAGTAGTATCTAAGGAGAATAAAAAGGAACAGTTTTGAATTACTCCTTACTTATTCTTTGAATACATAAAGTTGATTTTTTTTTTTCATTCTAAGAAACTATACCTGAATATATTAGCTGGGCTCCAGGAATGAGACATGCAAGGAGTCGCACGCTAGTCGAGACACAGTCTTAGGCTAGTCAGCTAGTCAGGCAGCCAGGCAGCTTTGAATGTGTGTGTCCCTTGTGACCCAGTATCACTCACCTTTCATGTCAGGCTTCTTATCTGTCCATGGTGTTGCTCCTCCTTCCGTCAATCTCACAGATGCTATCGTGTGGATAGAATGAACATGTGAAAATGATCCTCTGAGTGTGTGTGGAGATGTTTTGCTGTGATGCTTTCACTTTTACCAGGAAGACACTCTGAGCTAATGTCTTCTTGTAGACTTCTTGTAGCCAAGGTAAAATGTAGTAGGCCAAGAAGAATGGTTTTAGAATTGAAATGTAAACATGAGCTAATGAGTAAATTTTTTGATCTTTGGGACAGTGTTGCTAGTCTCTCCCTGAACAAGTAGAATAAATAAATTGTGGCTCCTTCATCATTAATAAACCAATAGCTTCTGCCTTGTAATGGACTGTATCTTGAAGTTAAAGATGGTCCGGTTTCCCCTGCATTCACAGGGCTGGCCTTTGCGGTTTGTCATCCGTGCACCCGGTGTTCGGCTTGTATGGGTCTCTGTTTCCCGCTATCATTTACGCCATATTTGGAATGGGGCGTCATGTTGCCACAGGTAATTTCTGCCTATTCTTATGCTTCCCATGTTACTAATGAAAGGGACTCAGAGTGATCATTTGTTAATGATAACATTTCCAACGCAGTTCTCACTTTACTATTGAAAATATTAGGGCAAATATTATCAGCAAATAATGTTAGTAATGTGGATGTGAGAGTTGGACTATAAAGAAAGCTGAGCACTGAAGAATTGATGCTTTGGAACTATGGTGTTGGAGAAGACTCTCAAGAGACCCTTGGACTGCAAGGAGGTCCAACCAGTCCATCCTAAAGGAAATCAGTCCTGAATATTCATTGGAAGGACTGATGCTGAAGCTGAAACTCCAATACTTTGGCCACCTGATGTGAAGAGCTGACTCATTGGAAAAGACCCTGATGCTGGGAAAGATTGAGGGCAAGAGAAGAAGTGGACGACAGAGGATGAGATGGTTGGATGGCATCATGGACTCGATGGATGTGAGTTTGAGTGAACTCCAGGAGTTGGTGATGAACAGGGAGGCCTGGCATGCTGCAGTCCATGGGGTCGCCAAGAGCTGGACACACCTGAGCGACTGAACTGAATATCAGTAAATATTAGGATAAGATATTGAACTTTTTGTGTCCAATACATACTGTGACTTATTGCTATATTCTTATGTAACCAAGGTTATTGTTAAAGATTCCATTCATTTTTAAGTTGTAAGAGAAGAGCAGTGTTCTCAATTTACAATGAAATGAAAATAAGCACACTGAGGAAAAGAAAAGATGGTATAAAACTTAGTCACTCAAATGCTAAAAATTATTTCCCACACA
The DNA here is from genome assembly GCA_006408695.1 of Aepyceros melampus. Classification (NCBI taxonomy): domain Eukaryota; kingdom Metazoa; phylum Chordata; class Mammalia; order Artiodactyla; family Bovidae; genus Aepyceros; species Aepyceros melampus. The sequence goes on along the minus strand of SJXQ01000462.1, from coordinate 39,981 downwards.
TTTATATTGGATTAGGGCTTCCCTGGTGGCACGGTGGATAAGAATCCATGTAGAGGACATGGGTTCAATCCCTGTTCTGGGAAGATTCCACATGCACCACAACCCCTGAGCCCACACTCTAGAGCCATGAGCCAGACTCCTGAAGTCTGCGAGCCTACAGCCTCCACAGCAAGAGAGAAGCCACTGCAGTGAGAAGTCCGCGCACAGCAATGAAGAGTAGCCCCCACTTGCCACAACTAGAGAGCTCCTGCACAAAGCAATGAAGACTCAGTGCAGCAAAAAAAAAAAAAAAAAAATAAGGATTATACAATCTTTTAGGTTTCTTCCAAGCTAGATTCTACATGCACTCTCATTAGTATACCTCTTGTCTTGCCTAACATTGCATTATCAAATAAAATGTGAATCACAAGTAATCCGATAATAGAGTAGGCTGGTTAAAAACAAAGACTTGGAAGTTAGATCGTTCTGGGTGTGTGTCACATTTGTTCTTTGCTATCTGCATGATCTTGAGCAAAGTTTTAAAGATCAATTTGCTGCTTTTTTGATAGTAAAATGCCAAAAAAAATCATGATTGTAGTGAGCATTAGATGAGATCATTGATGAGCAAATATCTAGTTTGTTACTTGCTACATAAAAAGTAATAAAAGCTGTAATTATTACAGAAAAGTCGCTCAGTTGTGTCTGACTCTTTGCTACCCCATGGACAGTAGCCTACTAGGCCCCTTCATCCATGGTATTTTCCAGGCAAGAGTACTGGAGTGGGTTGCCATTTCCTTCTCCAATGCATGAAAGTGAAAAGTGAAGGTGAAGTCACTCAGTCCTGTCCGACTCTTTGCGACCCCATCGACTGTGTCCATGGAATTCTCCAGCCCAGAATACTGGAGTGGGTAGCCTTTCCCTTCTCCAGGAGATCTTCCCAACTCAGGAGTCAAACTGGGGTCACCTACATTGCAGGAATATTCTTTACGGACTGAGCTATGAGGGAAGCCCAGATTACAAATGAGATGTGGCTAAATCTGAAGCCCAAGCTTTTCCTTTTTTCAACCAGCTGCTCAAGGATGCAGGTTTCTTTAGTGCTGATATAAAGGGAGAAAAGCACAATAATGATTTAGAAGTTGTTGAAGCCTATTATATTCAAATTTTTCCGCTCTCTAATTGCTAACAATTTATTTTCATTCTTCAAAACAGTTAACTATGTCACTAGCACCAAAAAGTAGATTCTTGTAGAGCTGACCTTGAAGCATTTCCTCTGTTAAATAAAGGATACATGAACAAGGTAAAAAAAAAATTTCCCAATACACCATAATTACTTTACAAAATCTAAAATACTTAACTTGATATACGTAAGTATGAGTTTACATAAACCACTTTATTTCCTAAGGAATCATTATAGACATTTTACCGGTGGCATTGCTGTGAAACTGCCATTTATATAACATTTTGTATTTAACAGATATTGTTAACAGCTAATAGTTAACAAATATTATTAACAGGAATCTTGTAGTCTACTAGGTTAATAATATACATTTCAAAATACATATACTTTACAGACTTTACTGTAGACACCGTGTAACAAAATAAATGCTTAAGGCATTTTATTTCTGCATCTGTATCAATACTTCTCCAAAGGACAGAGTCAGCTGGACCTTCTCATTTCTCTGTTTATCCTAAGAGATTTAGAATTTTTTAGAATAATATTAAAACATTAACACTGTGTATCTATTTATACTGAAGAAATATACTGATTATTTTTTGCTTTCTTATGATCTTAAATTTAGGAACCAAGTGAATCTCACCTAAATTTCTTGAAAATACTTAGTATAGAGAACATATTTTTCTTTTCAATAATTTGTTGTATTTTAGTATAGAAGTGTGTAAAGCTTCCTACTTCCATTTTACTATTAAAAGACTGATGTTGCTTTCATAAAGAACAGTCACTTTATCTGGGATTTTAACTCCAGTTCATGTAATCAGAATGCAATAAGGAATTAGGAAATGCAATAATAAATTATGCTTGAGGTCTGTTTAAAAGCAAATAACTTAAAAGCCAGACTATAAAGATACCAAATGTACTGCTTTTTAACAATGTGATTTTTTTCTTATTTTGATTTAAAATACATATATATTTTTTAAAGGATTAAATCACTGATATCTTCTTGTGACTTGCAGACAATGTCTTGAATAAAGAGGAAAAGAACAGAAACTTGGTTATCACTCCAGTGGAAACAAAATTGTTCAAGATAACCCTTAAGTGACAATTTATAAGATCTAATTATCTTCTAAAATTAGAGAAAAATATTTTTAAAGGGAATAATCTGTTCAGCAACTTAGAGTAAAGATTAAGGAGTTCCTCGAGGGTAGTCTTTAGAAGAAAAGTAAGCAAATATTTATTTACCAAATGGGGTAGGACTTGTGATAGATGATTTTTACATATGAAATCTCACTTAATCTCTACCCAAATTTTATAACTAGATATTTATCATCATTTTACCAGTAAGGAAGCTGAGTGAGGTTCGATAAGTTGACCAGGAATTTGAACTTAGGTTTGTCCAGTCCTGAGGCCCTGCTCCCCACGGTACTCTAAAGTGACCAGATGGGTTTAGTGGTTGTGGCTCGGATGGTAAAGATGCTGCCTGCACTGTGGTAGGCCTGGGTTGGACTCCTGGATTGGGAAGACACCCATGAGAAGGGAATGGCTACCCACTCCAGTATTCTTGCCTGGAGAATTCCATGGACAGAGGAGCCTGCAGGCTACAGTCCATGGGATAACAGAGTTGGACATGACTGAGCGAGTAACACTTTCACTCACTTTCAAAGTTACCACTTGTAGGCTTCAAGCCTAGACAGGGTGAAAAGTTGACAAAGTGAGGGAAGGAGCAGAGGAGAAGTGGGGAGGAGATCAAGACGAAGCCAGACCAATAAGAGAGAGGTCAAATGTCATTCACAGCACCCTCATGTAGTCACCACAGCCTCAGCGTCCTTGACTGTCATCAGCAGTCTCAGAAACAGCAAAGTAGCAGCCTGTGCAAAGAGGCAGTACTTCCATAGCTGTGCGGGCACAGTGTGCCCTGGACCCTGGTTGGCACAGTGTGCCCTGTACCCTTTCTGGGAATCTCTCTCTCTAGAGACACATCTTGGGATGTGACTTTTTAGATGCCCTTTTTCTCTTACCCTTCTAGCCCTTCTTATCTTCTTCCAAATCTAGGAAAGGTAGGCCTAAACTTAAAAATCAACCCTAGATCGTCTTTGTTCTCAGTTCTCTAGTCGTTTGTTCAGTGGCTTTTGTACAAATCATTTTGCTCTATGTCTTAGACTTAAAGGCCAAAAGACACACTTCTTTACTCTCAGGACTATCAAACTTTGAGAAATTTTATTGTAACATATTTGGAACAAATGTCTTATCAAGAACAGATTCTATGGCAGATATTCTTATTTGGTATTGCCTATCCTTGATGACAGAATCTTGTCTCTAATCATTAAATATGTTTGTTCTTTGATGTGTTCTTAATAATTTATGATGAGAACAGTGATCATGACAGTTGATAGTTATTGATGATTTATTGAGAATGATTTAGCTTCCTGAGAGAACTATATTCAGTTTTCTTCCATTTTTATGTACCAACTCAATGGAACAGTTAATATTGAATAATAGAGCATTTTGGTTTTAAATCTCATTATGAATTTTTTAGGTGCCATATATTGTGATATGTGGCATATATAAAAATGTGTGTGTGTGTATAATTTTTTAGTTCCTAAGTCATGTCCAACTCTTCTGACCCCATGGACTGTAGCCCACCAGGCTCCTCTGTCCATGGGATTTTTCAGGCAAGAATACTGGAGTGCGCTGCCATTTTCTTCTCCAGGTGATTACATGATTTCTTTTAAGTCTCATCACAACCCCATTGGGTGAGGAATGCTTTCTATGTTTAGATAAAGAGATTGAGATTCAGTGTGCTGGGATTTAAGGTGAGGTGTATTGGAGGCTGCCATCATCATACTGTTCTGAATCACAGCACACACTGCCTTCTCCTGTGAAACCAAGGGGTTGCTTGTGTTGGGTTCTTACTGAGGCCTTGTCTCTGTTTGGATTGGCTCTCTTACTCTATGAGGCTGCATGCCATTTGCTGAGATGTCTACACCTTGTGATGTAGACTGTTTTCCACAAAGTGTCAGTTATGGTCTGGGGCAAACTAAGGTCTTTAGGTAGTGAGCTGGAATGTTTGACAATGCTGCAATTTGTTTCTTTAATCCCTAATTGCTGCACCCTCTCTGTGGGAACTGGCATCCGCCTGCCGGTGTGGCTGCATTCTCAGACATGCTGTGCCAAGATAAGAGCATCAGAGCTCTTGGCAGAAAGAGAGGAACATGCTGAAAATGATCCTGCATTTCTGTGAGGCTAGGACAGGTCTTGGGAAATGCCTTTGAACCATATCTAGGTATGGTAGACGGAAATGGTATCTTTAACCATTTCATGGGCCACAGCATGTTGTTGTTTCTGTGCCCTGAATAGAAAGATTCAACCTGGCCTGGAAGGTCTGGGATGGATCTATGTTGAATATGGAATTTGAGCCAAACAAGGAAAGACAAGAGTAGATTGTCTAAGTAGATTGGAGGAGCAAGCATTTCAGCAATGAGTCTCAGATTCAGCAAAGGGTCCTGTTTTCCATATGAGCTTATTGAGGTATTTATCATCTTTTTCATATCCTTCTCAAACTCTAGAATATAGGCATTATTACCCTCATTTAAAAAAAAAAAAAAGCAGAGACATTACTTTGCCAACAAAGATCCATATAGTCAAAGCTATGGTTTTTCCAGTAGTCATGTATGGATGTGAGAGTTGGACCACAGAGAAGGCTGAACACCGAAGAACAGATACTTTTGAACTGTGGTGTTGGAGAAGAGTCTCGACTGCAAGGAGGTCAAACCAGCCCATCCTAAAGGAAATCAACCCTGAAGGACTGATGCTGAAGCTGAAGCTCCACCACTTTGGCCACCTGATGCAAAGAGCCGACTCATTAGGAGAGACCCTGATGCTAGGAAAGATTGAAGGCAGGAGCAGAAGGGGACGACAGAGGATGAGATGGTTGGATGGCATCACCAGCTCAATGGATGTGGGTTTGAGTTAACTCTGGGAAATGGTGAAGGACAGTGAAGCCTGGTGTGCTGCAGTCCATGGGGTCGCAAAGAGTTGGACACAACTGAGCAACTGAACAAGAGCAACAGCAACACCCCCACTTTGTGGATGGGCAATTTAGATTCAGAGTGATGTCCTTTATGTTGCAGTAGTGATAAATGGAGGACCTGGATTCAGTCCATACCAAGTCCATACTAGGATCTTTATCCCTGTCCTGCATTCGCTATATAGAGAGATGGGAAAACATATGGTGACTGCAGCCGTGAAATTAAAAGATGCTTACTACTTGGAAGAAAAGTTATGACCAACCTAGATAGTATATTTAAAAGCAGAGACATTACTTTGCCAACAAAGGTCCGTTTAGTCAAGGCTATGGTTTTTCCTGTGGTCATGTATGGATGTGAGTGTTGGACTGTGAAGAAGGTTGAGCACCGAAGAATTGATGGTTTTGAACTGTGGTGTTGGAGAAGACTCTTGAGAGTCCCTTGGACTGCTAAGGAGATCCAACCAGTCCATTCTGAAGGAGATCAACCCTGGGATTTCTTTGGAAGGAATGATGCTAAAGCTGAAGCTCCAGTACTTTGGCCACCTCATGCGAAGAGTTGACTCATTGGAAAAGACCCTAATGCTGGGAGGGATTGGGGGCAGGAGGAGAAGGGGATGACCGAGGATGAGATGGCTGGATGGCATCACTGACTTGATGGATGTGAGTCTGAGTGGACTCTGGGAGTTGGTGATGGACAGGGAGGCCTGGTGTGCTGCGATTCATGGGGTCGCAAAGAGTCGGACATGACTGAGCGACTGAACTGAACTGAACTGAAGGAGGGAATAGCAAGTAGATGGTGTGGCTGTATGTACAAGAAATATGTGTATATAAAGGTGAGTTTCTGTTTATTCCATTGAGTGAAGGGTAGAGTAGTGGGGATGTAGAGGAGAGTGCTTCTGATAGATCTGTTTTGGTTTTACAAGATAGATTCACCTTTAATGGTGGAATACAATGTTTATTCAGTCTGATAACAGAGGATTCCCTTCCCCGTCTTAGGCACTTTTGCCTTGACATCCTTAATATCAGCTAATGCAGTGGAACGACTTGTCCCTCGGAGCAGTCAGAACCTCACCACACACAGTAACACAGCGTACTGGGATTATCTGACTTTGAGATGCAAAGAATCAGTGTTGCTGCAGCTGTTTCCTTTCTGGGCGGTGTGATTCAGGTAAGTATACCGAAGCTTGTGAGTAAAGAAAGGGAGAGAGTGGGCAAGAAAAGGAAATTTGTGTGTTATTAAATTAAACTTTTCTTCTCAATTGAATTTTTCTTCCAGTTTTATTGAGATAATTGGCCACAACACTGTATAAACTTAAGGTGTACAGCATAATTATTTGATATACATACATCATGAAATTTAAGTTTAGTGAACATCCATCTCCCTGATAGCTCAGTTGGTAAAGAATTCACCTGCAATGTGGGAGACGTGGGTTCAGTCCCTGGGTTGGGAAGATCCCCTGGAGAAGGAAAAGGCTACCCACTCCAGTATTCTGGCCTGGAGAATTCCATGGGTTGTATAGTCCCTGGGGTCACAAAGAGTCAGACAAGACTGAATGACTTTCACCTTCACTTACAGCAGTGAGGTGTTAATTTCAAAGCAAGGTGGAACCATTTAAAATGTCAGTATCAGTTAGTATTTTTTCTGGGGAAACAAGCACTCAGTAAAAATTATGGCAGTTTAAAAACCAAAACAATTTTTCTCTTTTCTCTGTAACTTTTATTGTCCTCTATAATAGCACTTTGCCTTTTTTCCTTTTTCCAAGAACTTAAAGGGGTCTGGGATTACCTTTGGAAAATTTTCCAAACTTTACTTTTCTGAAGCAACCACTGGACAAGATTTCTGCTCCAGAGGACATGGGAATATACAGCTCCTTTGACAGTTACACAAGCATGGGACAACATAGCTGGGGGTATTTAGTGACATAGCCTTTTATTATTGTACTGGTACATTCTGGAAACACATAGTCTTACATCTTACAGGATGATAAAAACAAGTGCAGACCCAAATAAGAGATTCTCCACTTACTTTTGATTTCATACTAGACATTTTTTTGCATCTTTTAAATAAAGGGATCATGAGTATAGAAAGGATTTAAGATGTTAACTAGTTAACCTGCCTATTCAACAGATCATTCTTAACTCCTTCCAGAAAAAGCAATTTTATTCTGTTATAATGCTGGGGGAGGGCAATCTAAAGTTCCTTTTAATGATGTTTTGCTGTTTCATAACCATTACAGACAAGAAGCCATTACTGTTTAAATCTTTCTAGTTGTGCTTCCACCTGGTAAAGCAAAGACGCAATTCACTTGATAAAATTAGAATTAAAAAAATAGAATTAAAATCCTTTTAATTATAAACTGAAAATTCCTCACATTAAAAATAGTAATCATATTTATTACCCTACTATGTGCTAAGCTCTGTTTTAAGCTTACTGCATGTATTCATGTATTTAACCTCTGTCAGTATTTTATGAAATAGATATTCTTCTTCTCGTTATACTGATGAAGATACTGAAAACTAAAGCAACTTATTTAGAATCTCATAATTAGGAATTGGCAGGGTAGGAGTTGAGTTCAAAAATACAGTTTCTTAAGTGCTATGCTGCAGAGCTTTTTAAACTAATGCAGTGAAAGGAAGCAAGGAAACTCAGCTCACCTTTTCAAGCCAGACACCACGCTAGTGTCTCCCACACTTTATCTCCTTGACAGTAGCAGCAGCCGTATTTTAGGTGCGCTTTGTCTTGGGGGGGCAATGTCCTTGGTTCTGTAACTGTGTGTCTGCCGCTCTTGAGACCTTCAGGGTCTTTCTCATACCGCTTATATGGCACCACTTGCACTTCTTTCAAGGCTTTCTTCTCGTTATACTGATGAAGATACTGAAAACTAAAGCAACTTATTTAGAATCTCATAATTAGGAATTGGCAGGGTAGGAGTTGAATTCAAAAATACAGTTTCTTAAGTGCTATGCTGCAGAGCTTTTTAAACTAATGCAGTGAAAGGAAGCAAGGAAACTCAGCTCACCTTTTCAAGCCAGACACCACGCTAGTGTCTCCCACACTTTATCTCCTTGACAGTAGCAGCAGCCGTATTTTAGGTGCGCTTTGTCTTGGGGGGGCAATGTCCTTGGTTCTGTAACTGTGTGTCTGCCGCTCTTGAGACCTTCAGGGTCTTTCTCATACCGCTTATATGGCACCACTTGCACTTCTTTCAAGGCTCAGCTCAAAGATAATCATCTCAGAGAAATATTCATTGACGTCTCTGGACTTCCTCTAAAAGACTTTGGACGTGACTTACATGTTAGGACTTATAAATCTATCAGAAAATATTTTCCAGGTATTTGCCTCTCTATCTGGACTTAGTCTCTAGAACTGTTGAACTCTATAATTCTAACAGCTGGTATAGAATAAATGTGAGTTGAATCACTTGAATAAGAATAAAGTCAACAAAATGTTCATTGCATTATCGTGTCAAATAAGCAAAATTAAATTGAGATTTTATTTTTGTGTCTTCTAATTTATCATTTTTTCTCTCCAATGCCCCACCAAAAGATAAGGAATGGGTATATATCTGTTTAAATTGTAACACAATTCTTAATGAAAAAGGAGTAAAAAAAAATGTATTATAATTTTTTAGTTTGGTTGTCAATTTTGTTAGATCCATCTAGCTAAAAGGTGAAGACTTTTTCAGTCAAATCTCCCACCTCTTCTCACAACTATTCCCCAGCCAATGCCTGAAGAAAAATACAAATACAATCACTCCTACAACTCCCCGGCTCCTCCATGTCTTTTAATAATATCATGCTCCAATCATCCCATTTTAAAACTTAGTTGTTTTCTTTAGCTAGGGCAGAATTCCATTCCTATAGCGTGCACACATAGTCACTAAGTTGTGTCTGGCTCTTTGAACTGTAGCCTGCCAGGCTCCTCTGTCCGTGGGATATTTCAGGCAAGAATGCTGGAATGGGTTGCCGCTTCCTGCTCCAGCGACTGTGCCCAATCCAAGGGTCGAGCCTGCATCTCCTGCACTGCGGGCAGATTCTTTAACCGCTGAGCCATCGGGGAAGCCCAGTGGAAGGGCAGAATGGAAGGCCGAAGAGTCAAATTGTTGGCCATCCCTTGCAGTTCTGATTCTCACTGCCTCTTACATTAGAGGCTATTTTCTTTTCTACAAAAGTCTGAGAACTGAAAAGATTATGGTGCTGCCTTCAACATGCAATNCAGTGCTTAGTTGATGAGTCATGTCCAACTCCTTGCTACCCCATGGACTGTAGCTCACTAGCCTCCTCCGTCCATGGGGATTCTCTAGGCAAGAATATTAGAGTCGGTTGCAATGCCCTCCTCCAGAGAATCTTCCCAGCCCAGAAATAGAACCCAGGTCTCCCACATTGCAGGTGGATTCTTTACCATCTGAGCTAACAGGGAAGCCAGCCAGGGACCAGAGGTGGCATGAAAAATAATTACCCATCACTGTGTCACAGGCCTGACCAATCAGAGCAGACACCAGATGTTCTAATCAGGAAAACCACTAGCTTTAGCAACAGCAGCCGTGGAGGGATGGGGTTAACTCTGTTCATTGTATCTTCAGCCTCTGGCCCAGTGCTTAACATGTAAAAGGTGCTCAGTAGGACTTCCCTGGTGGTTGAATGGATTGCAGCCATGAAATTAAAAGGCGCTTACTCCTTGGAAGGAAAGTCATGACCAACCTAGACAGCATATTAAAAAGCAGAGACATTGCTTTGTCAACAAAGGTCTGTCTAGTCAAGGCTATGGTTTTTCCAGTGGTCATGTATGGATGTGAGAGTTGGACTATAAAGAAAGCTGAGCGCCGAAGAATTGATGCTTTTGAACTGTGGTGTTGGAGAAGATTCTTGAGAGTCCCTTGGACTGCAAGGAGATCCAACCAGTCCATCCTAAAGGAAATCAGTCCTGAGTGTTCATTGGAAGGACTGATATTGAAGCTGACACTCCAATACTTTGTCCACCTGATGTGAAGAGCTGATTCATTTGAAAAGACCCTGATGTTGGGAAAGATTGAAGATGGGAGGAGAAGGGGACAAGAGAGGATGAGATTGTTGGATGGCATCGCCGACTCAATGGAAATAGGTTTGGGTTGGGGAAGATGCTTTTGAACTGTGGTGTTGGAGAAGATTCTTGAGAGTCCCTTGGACTGCAAGGAGATCCAACCAGTCCATCCTAAAGGAAATCAGTCCTGAGTGTTCATTGGAAGGACTGATATTGAAGCTGACACTCCAATACTTTGTCCACCTGATGTGAAGAGCTGATTCATTTGAAAAGACCCTGATGTTGGGAAAGATTGAAGATGGGAGGAGAAGGGGACAAGAGAGGATGAGATTGTTGGATGGCATCGCCGACTCAATGGAAATAGGTTTGGGTTGGGGACGGACAGGGAAGCTTGGTGTGCTGTGGTTCATGGGGCCGCAAAGAGTCGGACATGACTGAGTGACTGAACTGAACTGAACTGACAGTGGATAAGAACAGCCTGCCAATGCAGGGACATGATGGGTTCAATCTGTGCTCAACTGCTGAGCCCAAATACTGCAGCTACTGAAGCCCAGGAGCTTAGAGTCTGCATTCCACAACCAAAGACGCCACCACAGAGAAGCCTGTGCACTGCAGTGAGGAGTCGCCCCCATCCTGTGCAACTAGAGAAACCCTCGCAGCAATGAAGGCCTAGAGCAACCAGAAAGAGTGAGACAATACATTTTGAAAAGATGTTCAACAGAAATCCCCATGAGTAAGTGATTGTTCTCTGCTGTTGATCCTAGACTTGCTCCACAGCTTTTTCAGACCTAATGTGTTGGACCCATTGTGACTTCCTAGCCTGCCCTGACTCAGGACATGGACACCAGTTGGCCTTNAACGAATGCAGTATTGGAAAGCAAAACAAACTAAAAAATAAAAATTAATTAATTAAAGAAAAAATAAATAAATAAATTAATTAATTAAGAAAAGTGGTTCTTACTTTTTAAAAAAAGAATCCAAACAAGATCTTCTGTTTGTGTACTTTCCTTTTCACTATAGTCCACAGCAACAAGTTAAAAGCATTAAAATAGTCATAGCATTCTTCCATTCTTGAATTGCTCACAGCCACAGTAGATACAGTGTATAATATAAATTTTAAATTCTTTTAAAATAGGACTTCCCAGCATTTCCCCCTTACCTTATTATCAGCACATGACACATGCAAACACACACACACACACACACGTTCACCCATTCTCACCCCCACAGACAAGTTCAAGAAAACACACCTACCCTCCATGGCTTCCACTCCACTCATGTCCTTGGAGGAAAGATTAGGAAGTACCAGAGAAATATGATAACCCTGTATGCGAGACAGCAAAAGAGACACAGATGTATAGAACAGACTTTTGGACTCTGTGGGAGAGGGAGAGGGTGGGATGATATTGGAGAATGGCATTGAAATATGTACAGTATCATGTAAGAAATGAATTGCCAGTCTAGATTCAATGCAAGAGACAGGATGCTTGGGGCTGGTGCACTGGGACAACCCAGAGGGATGGTAAAGGAAGGGGGAGGGAGGGGGGACATGTCCTTGGAGGAAAGATTAGGAAGTACCAGAGAAATATGATAACCCTGTATGCGAGACAGCAAAAGAGACACAGATGTATAGAACAGACTTTTGGACTCTGTGGGAGAGGGAGAGGGTGGGATGATATTGGAGAATGGCATTGAAATATGTACAGTATCATGTAAGAAATGAATTGCCAGTCTAGATTCAATGCAAGAGACAGGATGCTTGGGGCTGGTGCACTGGGACAACCCAGAGGGATGGTAAAGGAAGGGGGAGGGAGGGGGGTTCAGGATTGGGAACTCATGTACACCCATGGTGGATTCATGTTGATGTATGGCAAAACTAATATAGTATTGTAAAGTAAAATAAAAAAAAATTTAAAAATTAGAAGAATCTGGTCTTTTGGAGATTTGGGTTCCCAAGAGTATCAGAGAGAAAATGTGATATAATGGTAAGTAAAGGAATATTTAGGACTAAGGAAACATTATTATAAAAATAGAAAGATACATGCATATGTTTTAGTTTGGGCTCCCTAGAAGCAGAATCTGAGTAAGAATTTGAGGACAGGTAGTTTCTTTGGGAGGGAAATAGAAATGACTGGGGAAGGAAGACAGCCAGTAAAGAGTACATGAATGACTAGATCTACCATGTAAGACACTGGAGCTTGAGCCCTCTGGAAAAATCAGTGATGGGCAATTCAGAATTGTCACCTGTCACCCAGGAGTGAAGGAGGTAGAGGATTTATACATTAATTACCTTCAGTCATTGGCTGAGGGTTAGGGGTGGGAATGAGTAATCCCATGACACTTTTTATGGCCGGGTACAAGTGGCCATACCAGACCCTGGAAGGCAGAGAGAACCCTCAAACCAATAAATTCAGTTGATATCAGTTTGTATGAAATGGTGAGGAATACAAATGATGTATGCTACCTAAAAGGTTTGCGTCTGTCTGTATTTTAGTATATTCTAGTGTGTGAATTTTAGTATATTGGTATGTGAGAAAAATGTTCATATAAATGTGTGCCACAGAAAACAAGAGCAGGCCAACAGTGAAATGAAAAAGGCTCTCCAAATGGCAAGGGAAAAACTGATTGAAAAGAAAAACCGAGTGACTAAGCTGTACAGCATGAACACCAGATGTTGGCTTGGAAAATGCCACAATGATAAAATGTTTCTCCAGTAGACAGGAATAGCCTTAGTTCATTCCACTCATGGCAATGACTAAAACCACATGCCAGCATCACTTTGAAGAGACAGCTCTCTGGATTTAAAACATCTTGCATGTCTCAAAATTAATTAACAAAAAAAACCAGGTTAAACAAATATATCAGAGCCATCGATGATGTCGAGCAGTTTTAGAGAGAGAGATGACCTTCCATAGAATAGTAGAAAAAGTTTGTACTAGATAATATTCAGATGGAGAAGATAGTTTACTGTGTAGAAATAGTCATGTGGCTCAATAAAAGAGAGACCAACCAACTAGACAAGAAAGAACAAAGTGTGGTGGTAGATTGCAAAAATGGCCACAACTTCTCCCCTCCTCATCACTACACTCTTGCAATCAAAGTGTTTTTATAATTCTACCCACCACAGACTGGAATCCAGTGGTCCATCACTAAAACCTGGGTGGGTTCTCAGAATCTTGACCAATAGGAGAGAAACCTAAGACAAGCTGAAGCCTGCAGGACGAAGACCAGCAATGAACCAAGTTATCTTCTCACATGGCCCCAATTCCAGTCAGACATAGAAGACACACATATGTTGAAAGCTCAAGAAATATGCTCAGCCTGGCCCAGATCAGACGAATAACCGGCAGATAGTGGTCACTATGTCACTAAGATTTGGGATGGGTTTGTCATACAGCAAAAGCTTGCCAATCTCCAGAACCTGACAGAACTTGGGGGTCAACATACATTTTATGCTTTACAAATATTTGTTAATTGCTTATCATGGCTTGCTACTGTCCTGGGTTTAGGGAAGATATAAATGAGAAAAGAATAAAAGTATCTAGTCTCATGGAACTGATATTCAGATGTGAAGAAACATCTAAGCAGATAATAAACATAGAACATGCCAGAGAGTATTAAGTACCAGGAAGTAAAGAAAAACAGATATGAGAGTTAGTGAGTGGCAGAGGTCACCATTCTAGATAAGGGTTGGAAAGGGCTCTCTGTGGATGTGGCACTTGTTCTGGCCTCCAGCTGCCTCCTTGCTCCATCTCTCACTTGTCTCCCTGTAGATTACTTCCCTCCAGTCACACTGGCTTCCTCTTGGAACCAGCTGGGTACCCTGCTGCCTCAGGACCTTTGTGCTCACCATGGCTTCTATGAACACTTTAGCCAAGGAGCTGTCTTATACAGCCTTCTGAATGGAGGGAATAGTGAGTGGAGTTGCTATTCCCTGAGATGGGGAAACTGGTGAGGAGTGACTAACAACGGTTTCCCTTGTTCTCTTCTCTACAGTCTAAGCTTAAATGTCTGGCAAGCAGGGAAGATTGCACAAAAAGCCTTAACTCTGAGAATGAGCAATATCCTCCTGGCCACACGGGCAACAGAGATGGCATGAAATCACCCCATTTCCGAAGGTGAATATGGATGATTTCAGTATGCGTGCATGCGTGTGTGCTAAGTCACTTCAGTCATGTCTGACTCTTTGCGACCCTATGGAGCATAGCCCACCAGGCTCCTTTGTCCATAGGGATTCTCCAGGCAAGAATACTAGAGTGGGTTGTTATGCTCTCCTCTGGGGGATCTTCCTGACCTGGGGATTGAACCCATATCTCTTATGTCTCCTGAACTGGCAGGCAGGTTTTTTATCACTAGCGCCACCTGGGACCCCATTTGCAGTATACTCACCTTCTTAAAGTACAGAAATCTTGAGCCAGAAATGGATTCTCTTGATCAAAAGAATCTGCTATGCAATACATTCTACAGACTGAAGCTCTATTTAAACACACAGCATTACAGTTTTTCCTTCACAAGATGACCAAGGCCATTATTTATAGTCTTCATTACATTATACAGTTTGGGAAGGGGGATAAAATTCTGTATTCTATATCTTCACCCCAGGAGGTAGCACTATTATTCCTTTTTCAAAAAGAAAAGCCCAAGCCAAGAAAAGTTTACATAGTAAATTATCTGTTTAAGATTCCAAGTCATGTTCATCTCATTCCAACTATACTGTGAGTGTTAAATTCCTTCTCTGGAGCCCCCGATCAGTCCTTCTTTGGCTGAACAATTGAAAATCAACCCACTTTGTCTTTTACGATTAGAGGACAGCTCTGATGTCTTACATTTTCTTTTCTTTTACAGAATGAATGTCTCCAATTCCCTTAACACTTTTTTGGGTAACATGGTGTCCATATCTTTTCATCTCACTCAGTGATGTTTTTCTTACAGCAAGGGGCCTGGTCTGACTCATAACCTACAGCTTGAATGATAATAAGTGTAAAACTTTACTTGATCTGGACACTAGTTTTCCATTTTTGAATCTGAGATGGGAATAATTTCCTTTCCCACATCACAAGGACTCATACTAAGTTTACAGTGAATTAAGAGCCCCAGGTCTTTCATTCTAAACTGTGTTCCCCGATCTTCCTCTAAGTCTCCTGCAATGTATTTTGTTTTATTTTTAATTGACATGTGTCTTTTGCTTGGGTTCCTCTAAAAGCAGACGCATTTTAGTTCCTCTAAAAGCAGAAGCATTCCCTGGTGATGGACCAGGAAGCCTGGTGTGCTGCAGTCCGTGGGGTAGCAAAGAGTCAGACACGACTGAGCAACTGAACTGGAAAGCAGACTCTGCAACAGGCATGGAAGTATGAGTGGTGTTGTAGGAGGTGATCCCAGGAAACCTTGGAATAGAATGAGGAGATTAGGCAGAGAAAGGAAAGTATGTAATAAAACACTACGGATCACATTTCCTCTTGGGCAACCCAAGCAAAAATCCCTCTAGGGAACTCCAGGCGTGCCCTACAGAAAATACTTTGGAAGTATGGTGACTCAGCACTGAGGAATTGCATCATCTGTCTCCCGACAACTCTTACTGTGACAAATAGATCACTGTGTGATACCTCCACCCCAGC
Source organism: Aepyceros melampus (assembly GCA_006408695.1). Classification (NCBI taxonomy): domain Eukaryota; kingdom Metazoa; phylum Chordata; class Mammalia; order Artiodactyla; family Bovidae; genus Aepyceros; species Aepyceros melampus. Next base: position 24,166 of record SJXQ01000462.1, on the reverse strand, counting down.
CCCTGACAAAATGTCCACAAGGGCATGCATAAAGCACTGAGCTATTCCATCCAGGCCAAGGGAGTTTTATATTCCCAAATGCTATCAAGTAAATTCAAGTTAGCTCCTTCCTTAAGCACAGCCCCAATGACGCCTACTTTTTTAAAACAACGTTTTCTCCTGAATCCCTTATTGTTCTGAATTATACAGACTACTAGAACACTTTCTTCTGGTGAATTAGAATTAGTATCTGCTGGCCATAAGTCATCATCTAATCCCCTTGACCAGGAAAGTGACCCTGAGTTCAAGAAAACATTGCCGTGGAGCCTGCTTCCTTCTGGCATGAAGATTTCAGCTGGGAATCTTTACTGCCTCATATACGGAGAACTTCACACACATTTACCAATACTTCAAGAACAGAGTTACTTTGTGGTGAATAACTGCAGGGAGGAACAAAGGGGTTTACTGGGAAAATTTTGTTTTCACTAAGCTTTTAGAAAAGGGCTTTTAATTTTGTCCTATTTCCTCTGCTGGATGGTTTTCTGATATTCAAAGGGCACGTTGGCAAGACAAACATTAACAGGATCAATGTCTTTCTTTCAACAAGACAAAGATTCTTCTTTCTCAAGGAAAGACAAGGCTAGATAGCAGCTTAGTTTCATCAGGACCTGCATTCCAATTCAGCGAAGAAGCTGCCTCACTGTAAGCCAAGGAGGAGGAACCTCTGCCACTGCCTTTTCTAGGTGCCCCTTCACAGTTTCATAAAAGTAGTAGATCATTATACAAATCAGAATATTAGACAGCATTCAATCATGTGGTGTGTGTGTGCAATAGCTCACTCGTGTCTGACTTTTTGTGACCCCATGGGCTGCAGCTCGCCATGTTTATTTGCCCATGGAATTTCCCAGGCAAGAGTACTGGGGCAGATTGCCATTTCTTACTCCAGGAGATCTTCCCAATCCAGGGATCGAACCTACACCTCTTGCGCCTCCTGCATTGGCAAGCAGATTTTTTACCGTTGTGCCATCTGGGAAGCCCTGTTCAGTCACATACTGGTATTTAAGTTTTTTCAGTGAACTATGGGTCTCCATGAACACTAAGCTTTGAAAATATCAAATCCCCATGAGGCATTTTGTGGTTTGAGTTCTTTCATGCAAGTATTTTTTTTTTCCTAGAGCAACACATTTCTTGGTTCCTTTCAGATATTTTAGTCATTAACTTTTATCTCCTTTGCAATAAGGTTAAAAATTATTGGGCCATGATGGCACTAGGTAGGATTGTTCAATGAACAGTTGTTTAAAATATTGATGGTATCTTCATGTCCCATAATATCCAGAGAACAAGGCAGCAGTGTAGCTGGAAGAAGACTTACCAAGTTGATATAATACTTCAGCAGCTGGACTTTTATCAAATTGTCTAACTTAAATGATTTCCTTAAGACAGAAATGGAAGATACATGTTTTCCATGGGCTGTCTCCCCTCACCAACATGTGACAGATACCATAAATCAATCAGAGCCCTAATAATTTTTCTCAATTAGCCCTGTAGGCAGCCACAACTAATGGACCCCTGTGGGCAACAAAATGAATCAGCAGATCCCTGTTTATGGTGGTGTGATCCAATATCTAGATATATTTCCTAGTTGCCTGGTAGGAAATACATTCACTTTCAAGTCAAATGCACTCAGTCTATAAAGTCAAGGTACTGGTTATATATGGTGCTCAAACACTTCATCCACTTAGGAAAATATGAACTAAGAATTGTGAAGGTGTTGAGCAGCTGACTCAACTTCACAGGTGTCTCATCAACTACAGAATGTAAAATACAATTACAGCTCCAAACTTCTTCTTGGATGGAGAACTTGACATTCACTAGCATAAGCCTAAGCACATAGTCAACATCAGTAATATTTTTTAGTCAATGAGTAACTGAAAAATTCATCCTAAGATTTGAAGGACAAGGCATGCCATCTCTCCATAAAATGAGTGAGACTTAACCTCGTCCTGCCTGGTGTATACAGTGCAGCTAAAACTGACAAAATCTATATTATTTTACATGTGTCCCTTCATAAAGAAACGAAATCTAAATTGGTCCCTTGCTCTTTAAATGATATCACTTGTATGTTTTTTTATATGGGTTCACATCATCTTATAATCCTTGGTGGGCTTGACCTCAAGACTTCAAACATCTTGTCATGACTCTTTTTAAAGGAGCTCTCTGCATACCTAACAGCCTGTGGAAATCCACTCTGCCTTAGTTCCCATTGCTATCTATCAGCTAACATTGTCAAGAAACAGGCAAATCTGCAGAGAAAATTGTGCTCTTTTGACACTTTTCTCCTCCTACCTCTGTCCAACAGTTTTTCTTTGCAACACCATGTCACCAAATAAAAAACGTTTGTCTCTACTCTGTCTACCCTCCTGTAGTTTTCATCCCCCCTGCAACAATTACTGATCTAAACCAGTAATTCCTAACCTTTTCAGGCAATCTTAACAGTTCAGCCAACCAACTGATGGTACATAACCTTTTTGTTTTTCATTTCAGGAATGACACTTCATATGACAGACCAAACTTGCGATTATTACACTGGCCTGCATATTGCTGCTTCCCCTGGAAACTGCATTTTCCATTTCTGACATCATTTGTACTCTTAACAATTTCAGAGAGTCTTTTCATGTGGTTCTGAATAAATACTCCCAAGCTTTAGCAGAACAAGGGGACACAAGGTGAATCAGAAGTTGCTAATATTTAAGAGGCTGCTACTTCTTGCCCAGTTTTGTATGTGGCCACACAGGTCACTGATGCAATGCAGTATGCTATTTGGCAGATTGGTAGTGAATAGATATGACTTAGATATTGTTTATAGGGGGCAATTAGTACTTGGTGTAATCATTCAGGGCATCGGAACTTAACTGCAACTGGCATTGGTGACAGCACAGGCATGCAGCTACTCTTCCTTGAGCTTATTTTGAAATAAGAGGGATGATTTAAGAAATGTCTGATGCTACTCCTCCGACTGCTGTTGGGGCAGGGATCCACAGGGACAGGCATGTACTCCTTACCTCTTGTCACGGCTCAGAGGAGACAACCAAGAAGGGCTCCTGTCTGAAAAGCGTCAGTTAGGTAAAGCCAGGAGTGATCATCAGTGATGAGTGATAAGGAAAATCATGATGCAGAGCCAACTAGAGCTGAGGAAGTCAGCACATAGTAAGAGGAGCTGTAATTACAACACAGTAGGAGAAAATATGAATCTCAACCTATTCCACTGGAAAGTAATTCATCTCAACGCATAGGATGACTTCTCAAAGGATAAGCTAGATGTCTTGAAAGGCAAAGGATGAGGTAAGGAACAAGAGGCTGGGCAATTAACAATGTCTGACTTATAAAACAATTTTTATAACCACATAACATCCATTCTAATAACAAATAATACACACTGTAAATCTTGCATCATTTTTAATTGTTCCTCAAAAAGAAAAGGTGAGAATCTTAGCCAGTGGTATCTTAAGTCTTCCTCTTCTCCTAGCTCTGGCTTCTATGATTCATTCTTTACCCTACTTCTGTGTCCTTTGCTTATTTACACAGCAATTTAGAATGGTCTCATCTCTGTAACAGAGATAATTAAAAGCTCTACAAAACTCTCATCCTATCATCAATAGGCTTACATTCTCCAACTCTTGCATTCCATCTGGCTCCAACTTAGTTCTGTCCTCTAAAAGCAGGTTTTCTCTCTCTCAATGTATTACCTGCAAATATGGGCTGAAAATAACCTCAGTTATCTCAGGATGGTTCCTCCACCTGAGCATTAGCATATGAAATGGACTTCTCCCTCTCATTACCCTGAATTTCTGAAAGAGGCAGAGTTCTAACATGTGTGTTATAAAACCCCCCAGCAAATATCGCTGCCTCTGATTCTCCTGTCACAGAATCAAATGTGTCCTCTGGCTACACTGAAGTTCATGTGTAGCTAAAACTACAGGATCATGTTTAGGCTGAAGCAGCATGTATGGTATTTTCTGGAAAAAAAAAAAAGATAGCTAGAAAATCCTGTTGTTGTCTTCATTCCCATCACCAGGAACAGAGAACTCAAGAGCCCTCCTTTTGTCATTCATTCGATCCACAGCTCCCTGAGCCCCCAGCATGAAATTCTCTGTGTGAGTGCCTGCTGCTTCTTTACTGGTTAAGATGTATTGTGATACCACATACAGAAGTGTCCCCTATTTCTCAAAGCACCACATACAGAACACACTATGTTTGGATTCTCCCATAAATCACCCATCCAAAGGCTAAGTTCTACAATGAGTCTTTCTTATAACCTCTTATTAAAATGGTCCATGGTTCCCCGTGCTATACCTTCCCCTTTTCTGCAGAAAGTTAACCCAACTTTATCAATTACGGGTGTATTCCTGGAGACTGTGGACCAAGATGGAGATTCACCATCAAGATTCAGCTGAAGAAATCACTGCCTTGGAATGGAACGTTCCACTCCATACTTGGATGAACATTTCGTATCTCTTGTGTTTCTAATTATTCAAGGTGTCAACTGAGCTTGGCTGGGACTAAGTTCAACTTGAACTGTGTTCTGATATTTCCCTGAAACCCTTCAACATAGGATTAATTTTGCTGGCCTAAGAGGAAGGTCCCTTGGGAGTTTTTTTTTTTTTTTTTTTTCAATTGTATGATGAGATTCCTACTGTTCCTTGTTGAGATTGTTTTCCTAGCTTTCTAACACCTGCTCCTATGGTCTTTCTGCTTGTCTGGTTTATTAAATCCTGTTTGTCTAAAAGATGAAAATTATACATTAGAGAGAATGGACAAAGGTCCAGAAGTCTACCCTTGGGCCGGCCGTGGGAGCTGAGGACTTCAGAAACCCTCCTCAGACCAATGTCCATTGAACAAATTTCACCTGAATCACCTTTTCAAAATGTTATAAAGACTTCTTCCTCAGTCTTATCTTTATGCTGCCAAGAAGTGCTTTGTTTACTTTCATCTGCCCGGAATTAAAAGGTTTTGTCCAGCCCTTGATCGGTGACAACTGGCTTGTGGCCAAGCTCTGAGGATAAAAAAAGTCACCCAAGTGCTCAGGGACTGTTTCAGTTTTCATGATGTATTCTCAGTATAATGGGGCACCTCTTTCAGGCTAAATATTGGTTTCCTTCACATTTTCTCACCATAACACTAACCTGTCCACTTAGCTCTCTAACTGGCACAATTTTACCACAGAAACTTAGGAACTGTAGTGATCACTATAAGGAAATTTTGATATAAACAAGAGTACTCATTTAAGAGTAATCTTAAAACAAAAAATTTAAAAAGCCCCATGAGGAGATTCTTTGTTTAATCTGTCTAACAAAGAAATTGTCTTTTTAACCTGGGAAATATCTTTGCCTTCAGTTCCATACTTAAGGGATGAGTTAGTGCTGGCATTTTATCATACAGTTTTAGAAAGTCATATCTGTGTCATGTCAAAACCAGCTGTATGTCACTCTCTGATGTTCATTTCAAAACCTTTCCCACATTAATTTTTTTTCCCCTTTCCTTACAGAAAGAACATAATGAGCTTTTACAATGATCATTATGCATTTGTCTAGAGATATCATCCAAAGTCATTTAAAGATAACTCTCATTTCTTCTGGTTCATTCTCTATCTTTTCCCCTCTCCCAGGAAACTTTTAAAAGTCACTAATGATAAAAATCAATAAGTTACTATGCATATACACTAGGAATATCTAGTCCACATGAACTGTCAAAAATGCCTAAAAGAAAGGGTTCTTAAACTGTGCTTCTTTTTGTGGACAGAAAAGTATATTTCCATAATAGCTTTTATTAATATAATGACAAAATTATAAGGGAAAGTTTGTGTTTCAAGATAAAAGAATTTTTGTCTGATTTTTAGACTTTAAAATTAGTTTTCTATATGAAAATAAGTTAGCCCAATGATTTGGTCTGTTCAAAAACAGTTTGTGCAAAGTCACTTTAGTAGTGTCCAAATCTTTGCGACCCTATAGACTGTAGCCCACCAGTTTCCTCTCTCCATGGGATTCTTCAGATAAGAATACTCAAGTGGGTTGCCATGCCCTCCTCCAGGGGATCCTCCCGACTCAGGGATCGAACCTGACTCTCTTATGTCTCCTGCTTTGGCAGGCAGATTCTTGACCACTAGCGCCACCCAAGAAGCCCCTTTGAATGCCTACACACCTTAAAAAAGAAAATACAAAATTCAGGTTACTAAATATATATATTAACTGGCTATTATTCCCTAAAATGTCAAGAGAACATTTGGAAGATAATATAAAAAATATTAATATTTACCATTTAAAAATAAGTAATTGGAAGATTGAGATTGACGTAAGGACCTACTGTACAGCACAGGGAACTCTACCCAATACTCTGTAATGATCTATATGGGAAGAGAGTTTAAAAAAAGAATGGCTATATGTATATGTACAACTGATTCACTTTGCTGCACAGCAGAAAGGAACACAACACAGGAAATCAACTATACTCCAGTAAGGCTTCCCAAGTGGTGCTAGTGGTAAAGAACCTACCTGCCAAAGTAGGAGACATAAGAGGCTCAGATTCAATCCCTGGGTCAGTGAGATCCCATGGAGGAGGAAATCGCAAATCACTCCAGTATCCTTCCTGGAGAATTCCATGGGCAGAGGAGCCTGGCGGGCTATAGTCCATAGGGTTGCAAAGAGTCGGACATGACTGAAGTCACTTCACACACATATATACTCTCCAGTAAAATGCTTTTTTTAAAAGAAGTTATGAAAACAATATCTAATTTTTTTGTGCTCCTGCCCTCTTATTTTCCCTTATGCCTAGAGAAAAGTTGGTACTTTGATTAAGGATAAAAAATGACATTAAATTTTAATTATATAAGGTACAGCAATTTCAGAGAAATATAAATATGTACAAATAGGAAAGGGAGTGCGTCTAGGCTGTACATTATCACCCTGCTTATTTAACTTAAATGCAGAGTACATCATGAAAAATGCTGGGCTGGAGGAAGCACAAGCTGGAATCAAGATTGCCAGGAGAAATATCAATAACCTCAGATATGCAGATGACACCACCCTTATGGCAGAAAGTGAAGGGGCTAGTGCACTGGGATGACCCAGAGGGATGGTACAGGGAGGGAGGAGGGAGGAGGGTTCAGGATGGGGAACACGTGTATACCTGTGGCAGATTCATGTTGATGTATGGCAAAACCAATACAATATTGTAAAGTAATTAACCTCCAATTAAAATAAATAAATTTATATTAAAAAAAAGAAGAACTAAAGAGCCTCTTGATGAAAGTGAAAGAGGAGAGTGAAAAAGTTGGCTTAAAGCTCAACATTCAGAGAACTAAGATCATGGCATCCGGTCACATCACTTCATGGCAAATAGATGGGGAAACAGTGGAAACAGTGGCTGACTTTATTTTTCTGGGCTCCAAAATCACTGCATATGGTGATTGCAGCCATGAAACTAAAAGACACTTACTCCTTGGAAGGAAAGTTATGACCAACCTAGATAGTATATTCAAAAGCAGAGATATTACTTTGCCAACAAAGGTTCATCTTGTCAAGGCTATGGTTTTTCCAGTAGTCATGTATGGATGTGAAAGTTGGACTATAAAGAAAGCTGCACACCGAAGAATTGATCTTTTGAACTGTGGTGTTGGAGAAGACACTGGAGACTGCAAGGAGATCCAAGCAGTCCATCCTAAAGGAGATCAGTCCTGGGTGTCCATTGGAGGGACTGATGTTGAAGCTGAAACTCCAATACTTTGGCCACCTGATGCAAAGAGCTAACTCATTTGAAAAGACCCTGATGCTGGGAAATATTGAGGGCAGGAGGAGAAGGGGATGACAAAGGATGAGTTGGTTGGATGGCATCACCGACTCAATCGACATGAGTTTGGGTAAACTCCGGGAATTGGTGATGGACAGGGAGGCCTGGCATGCTGCAGCTCATGGGGTCACAAAGAGTGGGACACGACTGAGTGACTGAACTGAACTGAACACAACATAAAGGATGCAGTTTGGGGTTGATTTTAAATTGTTGCAGGCCATGAGGATGTAAATATAGTTTTATTTAATATACTGATGTGTTAATTATTTTAAGTTATTTAACAGTTAATTATCTTAAGGTAATTTGGCTAAGTTTTAAATCATTTACTACTTAAACTCATATAACTCTGCATGCATAAATGTATTCTATACAGGTATGTTAATAAATATCTCCAATAAAGTATTATATAAGGAATATATCAAAAAAAGAGTAAAATCAGAATTTGGCATTGTTATATAAAACAGCATGTGTTCTATGCCTAGATTTGTAAAGTTTCCTACTACACATAACTAAATTATTGTGTTAATTATTCTGTTACTTCTCAGTGCTTTTGGATATGCATTTAAATAATATTTTAAAAGTTCCTAATAGTCACTGTTGTTTATTTAGTTTTAACTGTAAATAGTTCTTGCTTCAGATACTCATGACATATCTTGCTGTCTCTTCTAACAAGTATTCTTGGTTTGCATTTCCAAATTTTGAATAGCAAAATGATTAAGAAGTCTTTTATGCTTAAATTCACTTCTTGTTTCCCAAAATGTCCATAAAGGAACAAAAAGACTTTCTTTTTTAATCTATTTTTAGAAACACACAAAAGGACAATACAAATATCGTTTTTCTGAAATTCTCTAAATACAAGGTTAAATTCATTATGAAAGTATTTGTCTAACAAATAACTTTTTAAAGGCAAAATAAAAGAAAGCTCACCTGCCTACTTAATTGTACCTAAAGAAATTAACATAATGCTCTTGTAATAACTCAGAATGGAGCCTTGCAGAAATTCAAAGAGCTTATTGTTAACTATCAAAGAAAAGCTCCCAATTCCAGAAAAAAAAAAAAAAAACAGGAACAGGAAGCACTGAGAAAAATTAAATGTGTCATGATGATCCCATGGAGAAGGGAATGGCAACTCACTCCATGGGTTGCACAGATTTGGACACAATTGAGCAACTAACATGGCATAAAGATAAAATGTGGTGCTCTTAGAATGACCAACTAGTAGCATCTAATCATTTAGTGTTTTTTAAAAAATTCTCCATGATATTAGCCACAATAAGAGATAAATACTCAGCCATATTAAAGTTACATCAGTAGGGGATTTTCCAGTTATTGACTAAGATGTTTTTTAACACATGTTCTATAGTCCTGTTGAAATGGTAAAGATGAAACTCAGGGAGGGACTAAATCTCTAGGCTACTTTGACCACCTCCAGTGGATTACAGACTAATGTCTCTTAAAATGGGCTAGGATAATATTATGATTCTTCTTTCTTTATTCTCAGGGTGTAAGAAGAGTATTTTTCTTGCTGGAGAGATATGGCCCTAAATCTACCTAACCTATTTCTCTCTGTGTCTAATACACACACTCCACTTGATTTTGTCAACCTTGGGGAATTCCAGTTTGACTCAAGTGACAATCATTGTATTGACACTGCTATTAAAGAATTATTTAAATTTCTACCTTTTGCTTAGAAACTATACTCCCTTCATCTACAATCCTTAGGAAAAATGAAACCAGGCTGGCTAAAAATACAATTTTAAAATGTATTTTAAAATGTAAAATAATAAAAGATATTTTGTATTATTTTAAAATAATTTTAAATATATTATTTTAAATAATAAAAGATATTATTTTTAATACTTCAAACATGATTCATCCATTTTGCCTGCCTTATATGATTTATACACAATGCATATAAATACACATGCACTCACCCTTCCTCACCCCCTTATACTCATACATATGATAAACCCTTCTCACACTGCTACACATACAAACACCAGACACATACACAAATTTCAAATGCACATCATCCACCACTACCCCAACCACACACAGATGTGCTCACATGCACACACTCACTCCTCCTCAACTGCACTGACAAAGACACATTGAGGACTTACCCCTTCTCACCACAACCCCAACACACACAGATGCTCATTCACACACCACACACACACTTCTCCCCATTGAAACTCTTGCAAACAAACACATACATGTGCTCAAACACACTAACATTTCTTCAAACATTTACACACATAGTTGTATTCTGAAACATCCCTCCTCATAACCACCCACCCCACACAAGCACATACATACCAGTTCACACACAAATATACATCTCTTTCCCTGCCACCACCCATATCCACCCCCACACACTTGCTCATCTACAAATATATACTCGTCCCTCCACACTCCTGCCACTATGAAATGAACATGCTCTCACACCAAAACCCTACACGCACACATCCATACAGGCTCACATTCACGCACACCTTCATTCCACCTCACCAGCAGCCAGCATACACACAGACACAATCACCATTCCATACACCTCTAAACGCATGCACACACTATTATATACACATTGGTATATTAGCCCATCCTACCACCACCCCTACACACATGCACACACATACACACACCTGTGCCTGAGCCTCCACCACTACAAACACACCAGAGGTGCAGGGATAGAAACAGTGCCAATATGGGCTGCTAATCATCTCTCAGTTATCTCAGGATGGTTACTCTCTTTGCACAGTAATATAGGAAATGAAGCTCTGACTGTCCTAAATTTCTGAAAGAAGTAGAACCCGTTCTAGCACATGTGTTGTTCTAAATAACTATGCGGGGCTTCCCTGGTAGCTTGGTGGTAAGAATACGCCTGCCAATGCAAGGAAACACAGGAGATATGGGTTTAATTCCAGGGTCAGGAAGATCCCCTGGAGAAGGAAATGGCAACCCGCTCTGGTATTCTTGCCTGGAGAATCCCATGGACAGAGGAGCCTGGCGGGATACAGTCCATGGGGTCACAAAAGAGTGGGTCATGACTTAGTGACTAAACAACAACAAAGAACTACCCAGCAGAAATCACTGCCTCTGATGCTCTTGTCACAGAATCAAACCTGTCCTTTGGCTACAACGAAGTTTGCCATACAGTAATTTCCTACCAGACCATGTGTGGGCTAAAGCTACATGCATTGTATTTTCCAGAAAAAAAAAATAAAGCTAGAAAAAAAATCCCGTCTTTGTCTTCACTCCCATCACCTGGAGTGTAGAATTTGGGAGCCCTCCTTTCATCTTGTCACTCACTCACTCGATCCACAGCTCCCTGAGTCCCCAGCATGGGATTCTCTGTGGACCACCTGCAAGTGCTGGGGAGGGAGGAGGACAAAGAACAGGGAAGGTGCTCCTGAGTTCATGTCTCACCTCACTGGACAGACAGGCCTGGCAAACCCACACAGCTTGTCCCAGATCAGCAGGCGAGCACTGTGGGTTTTTCATCTATGGTCTCTGGGTCCTAATGGCCCCTCTTCCTGGAGCTGCTTTGAGACATGGGGGCTGGGACTCTGAGGCCTTATTTCTGCTTTGCTGGCTGGAGACCTCTTAGGCTCTAGAGGGAACTTCATGGCTGGAGGAAGCAGGAGGTACGTACCATTCCTGTCTTCTTCCTGTGAGGATGCCTGCACTAATCCTCCCTTCTTCCTCACTGCAGTGCCAGGGCATCTTATGACAGCAGTGGAATGCCATGTGAGGTTTTTCCACCCCTGGTAGAACAAGCTTTATCACTCTCAGGAACAACAGAACTCCTCATCTTCGGGGATCTGGGTTTAACTCCATGGAGATTCTCCTCTGAGCTGCTAAATGTTAAAAATAAACTTCAAGGATTTCCACCTCTCTTTTTGTTCCCCTAGCCCCAGAGGTGGCTAGTGTTTCCTGGAGTTTCTCTTTCCCTGATTCCCTAGTGTTTTCTTTTTTTGCTGTTTAGTGTCTTCATTAGCTGTGTTATACATTAAAAAAATTTTTTTATACCTCAGTACAGATTTTTTCCTGTTAAAATACTGAGGCTCCTCACTGGATGGAGCCTGACTGATACACAATTCCAAGAGCACTCAGTCTTTATAATGGAACAGGTCCTTAGAAACCCTCTGAAGAGTCAGATTGCCACAAAAGGCCTCTGGCCACCCACACAGCTGAATTTCTTTTTTTCTTACCAAACACAAAGTCCTCAGCAATCTTTGAATGAATCGGCAAAGTCATGAGACTTAAAATCTGTGTAGTTACTTGTGGCATCCAGTAATGCACACTCAACATGATGTATGCAAATCTGGGACTCTGGGCCACCCGGCTCCAAACTGATAGTCCCATGCCCACAGGGGACACGGGTGCCTTACAATCTGTCTTCAGTGAGAATATGCTGGATGGTGGTACTAGGAGCCTCCAAGAGCCACAGCTGCTCCCTGGCTCCCACCCCTCCCTATCCTTGGGCTTCCAGTCCAGTACTGGGCTGGCCTCATCCTGGCTTGGTGCCAAATCCCTTGCCAGCTTCCTTTCCTGAAGAGCTGGAGCCTGGTCTTTCCACTTGCTCAGACTCCACCTCAATCTCAACCAACTTCCATGGAAGGAAAAATCACAACCCAGAGGTTCCTGCTGCTAAGACCCTACCGACTCTCTAATCTCTCCAGGTACAATGGCAGTTCAACTCTTAACAGAGATTTATAAAAGCCTAAGACAATGACTCTGATTCCTAAGAATCTGCCTGCCAGTGCAGGAAATGCAGCAGACATGGGTTCGATCCCTGGGTCGGGAAGATTCCCTGAAGGGCATGACAACCCACTCCAGTATTCTTGCCTGGAGAATCCCATAGACAGAGGAGTGTGGTGGGCTGCAGTCCATGGAGTCACAAAGAGTTGGACATGCTGAGCACACACACATGTAAGACCCTGACTCTCCAGCTGGCTCAATCCATCAAGGGCCCTCAGGTCTCTGTTTAGCTTCGAGCAGGAAAGGACAGAGGCAGAGGCCCAGTGGGCCTGCCAACTGGAAACACACAGTTTATATCACACTTCTTTGCTCAGTCTCCCCTTCAAATCAAAGATGCATATTTGGAGCCACTAAGATCTGTAGGGCGGGGCCATGGAAAAATTATGGATCATCTATGATCCATGCTGTTAAAAGACTGCTTTCGGGGAATATGATGTGACTCTGGCAAGTTTTTAGTGGAGTAATTTTAGCGCAAGCAAACACTGAATGAGGAGGCATTGTCCTGGGAAGAGATCCAGTCCCAAACACAATCTTACGGTAACTGAGAAGCAATGCTCATCTCACCCAAAAGATCTCATCCCACACTTAGCTCAGACAGACAGCCAATGCTATTATATCTCTGCTTACTTCCTAGGTCCCCAAAGACTTTGAGGGAAAAGTTTGGAAGGACCTTCAATAGCTGTCTCAAATTTCCCTTTTGTTTCCTTATAATCTGATCAACCATACCACCTGTTTTGTACATTTCCTTCCGCCAGAACACAGCCATGCATATTTATTAACATAATGTCTGTAGCTCCTTTCTGACTAAAAGGGCAGAGTAGAGTAGTCCCAACAGAGACCATGTGGCCCACAGTACAAAAACAGTCACTATCTGGTCCTTACAGAAAAGGTTTGCCAACTCCTATTTATCATCACTTTGGAATATATATTCACTATGTGAGGCATATATTCACTATGTGAGTGTATTAACTAACTTGACTGTGGTAATCATTTCACAGTATAAACGTGTATCAAATCATCATATTGTATACCTTAAGTATATGCAATTTTGTCAATTATTCTTCAATAAAACTAAAAAACATAGGAATTAGTTTATTTAGTTCACTAAAGCTCTGCTGCTGTTTTAGGAGCATGGTGTGGGACATATAAAGTCAAAGGCATGGCAATAGCTGACCACACTAAAAACCTACAAATTATTACTTGTCATTAGTATTTCCTAGAAATCAAAGATTGCATTGTGTGTACCTTATTAGAGTACTGTAAAGTATGCTAACATGTTATTTCCTACACTCTTTCACAATCACAGGGCTTCCCTGGATTCAGTAAAGAATCCCCTTGCACTGTGGGAGACCTGGGTTCGATCCCTGGGTTGGGAAGATCCCCTGGAGGAGGGCATGACAACCCACTCTAGTACTGTTGCTTGGTTCACAATCATAATACATATTTATTATTCTATTTTTAGAGATAAGAAGTTAGGACAGTTAAGTAATTTGAACAACTTTACATAGGTAGTTAAGTGGTGAAAGCAGGTTACAAAATCTTAAGGTAACACATTCTCAAATCTCTTTTTCCCAGTTTTACTGAGATATAATTGAGATCTCGTGCTATGTAAGTCTGAAGTATATAGCACAATTACTTGACTTACATTCATCATGAAATGATGACCACAGTAAGTTTAGTGAACATCCATCATCTCTACTGTTACAAAACTTTAGAACTAGAAAAAAATTCTTTCTTTGTGATGAGAACTCTCATAACAACTTTTATATACAATACACAGGAGTATTATTTACATTTATTGTGGTGTGCATTACATCTCTAGTATTTATTTATCTTATACCTTGAAGTTTATATCTTTTGACTGCCCTCATCCAATTCCTGCTCCCTCAGCCCCATCATAAATCTGATCCCTTTTTCTATGAGTTCCTTTGCTTGTTTTTGAAGTATAATTGATGTACACTATGTTAGTTCCTGGTACACAACACAGTCATTCAGTATTTCCATATATTCCAAAATGATTACCATGATAAGTCTAACTACTGTCACCACACAAATATATTACAGAATTACTGACTGTATTGCCCAAACTGTACACTCCATGCCTGTAACTGAGTCATTTTTCAACTAGAAGTTTGTGCGGCTTAAACACCCTCAACTATTTTTCTCCTCTTCCCATGCCCTCTGCTCTGGTAACCACCTGTTGTTCTTTGTATTTATGACTCTGTTTCTGTTTAGTTATGTCTGTCCATTTGTTTTAAGATTCCATATATAACAAAAATCATATGGGATTTGTCTTTCCCTGTATGATTTATTTCACTTAGCATAATAGCCTCTAGTTCCATGCATGTTGTTGCAAATGACAATATTGCATTCTTTTTTATCGCTGAGTGATATTCCATTGTGTGTATGTGTGAGTATATATGCACACACACATTTTCCTTTGCCATTCATCTATTGATGGGCACTGAGGTTGTTTCCACATCTTGGCTATATAAATAATGATGCTGTTAACATAGGGGTGCATAAATCTTTTCAAATTAGTGTTTTCATTTTCTTTGGATAAATACTCAGGAGTGGAATTGCTGGATCAAATGAGAGTTCTATTTTTAATTTTCAGACGCATATCCATACTGGAGATTTATAGTCTCAACAACAGTGCATAAGGATTCTCTTTTTCCCACAGGATCACCAACACTTATTTTTTGTTGTCTTTGGACTTCCCTGGTGGCTCAGATGGTAAAGTGTCTGCCTACAATGTGGGAGACCTGGGTTCGATCCCTGGGTTGGGAAGATCCTCCGGAGAAGGAGATGACAACCCACTTGAGTACACTTGCCTGCAAAATCCCATGGACAGAGGAGCATGGTAGCTTACAGTCCATGGGGTCACAAAGAGTCGGACGTGACTGAGCGACTTCACTTTCACTTTATTGATAATAACCATTCTGACAGGTGTGAGGTGATATCTCATTGTGGTTTTGCTTTGCATTTCCCTGGTGATTAATGATGTTGAACATTTTTCATATGCCTGTTGGCCACCTGTGTATCTTCTCTGGAAAAATTTCTATTCAGATCCTCTGCCCATTTTTTCATCAGGTTGTTTTCTAACACTGAGTTGTATGAGTTATCAGATAAATAATTTGCAAATATCTTGGCCTTTTTTGTTGATAGTTTCCTTCACTGTGCAAGAGATTCTGTAGTTTGATGTAGTTGCTTTATTTTCTTACACTCCAAAATCACTGCAGACAGTGACTGCAGCCATAAAATTAAAAGACATTTGCCCCTTGGAAGAAAAGCTATGACAAACCTAGGCATCACATTAAAAAGCAGAGACATCACTTGCTAACAAAGGTCCATATAGTCAAAGCCATGGTTTTTCCCATAGCCATGTATGGATGTGAAGGGAACATAAAGAAGGCTGAGTGCCGAAGAATTGATTCTTTCAAACTGTGGTGCTGGAGAATACTAGTGCAAGAGATTCTGTAGTTTGATGTAGTTGCTTTATTTTCTTACACTCCAAAATCACTGCAGACAGTGACTGCAGCCATAAAATTAAAAGACATTTGCCCCTTGGAAGAAAAGCTATGACAAACCTAGGCATCACATTAAAAAGCAGAGACATCACTTGCTAACAAAGGTCCATATAGTCAAAGCCATGGTTTTTCCCATAGCCATGTATGGATGTGAAGGGAACATAAAGAAGGCTGAGTGCCGAAGAATTGATTCTTTCAAACTGTGGTGCTGGAGAATACTCTTGAGAGTCCCTTGGACTGCAAGGAGATCAAACCAGTCAATCATAAAGGAAATCAACCCAGAATATTCATTGGAAGGAAGGACTGATGCTGGAGCTCCAATACTTTGGCCACCTGATGTAAAGAGCCGACTCATTGGAAAAGACCCTGATGCTGGGAAGATTGAAAGCAAGAAGAGAAGAGGGTGACAGAGGATGAGTTGGTTGGATGGCATCATCAATTCAATGGACATGAGTTTGAGCAAGCTCCAGGAGTTAGTGAAGAACAGGGAAGCCTGGTATGCTGCAGTCCATGGGGTCACAAAGAGCAACTGAACAACAACAACAGTCCCATTTGTTTATTTTTCATTTTGTTTCCCTTACCTGAGAAGGCACAGTCAAAAAGCTAAGAGTACTAAGAGCAATGTTAAGAGGATAGTGTCACATTTTCTTCTAGAAGTTTTATGGCTTCAAGTCTTACATTTTAAGTTGTTCATCCATTCTGAATTTATTTTTGTGCATGGTGTGAGAAAGTAATTCAGTTTTATTATTTTGTATGCAGCTCTCCAGTTTTCCCAATACTGTTTAGTGAAGAGGCTGTCGTTCCCTCATTGTATGTTCTAGCCTCCTCTGTCACAGATCTTCCAAACCTTAATGTACATAGGAATTATCTGGTGGACCTTATTCAAATGCAGATTCTGATTGAGGAAGACTAGGATGGAGTCAGATTCAGCCTCTTTAACAAGTTCTCAGGTGACGTTGTTGGTTTGTCTACCAGACTGAGTAGCAAGGGTGCACCATGCTGACCTGATTTAATTGGAAAAATTCCATCCTTCCAGATAGATCAAAGCCTGAGTGACAAGCTCAGTGACCAGAATTGGAAGGACTAATTTAATAACAGCAGCAGCAAGAATAGCTAACATTTATTGGCATGCTATTATGTGCACATAATGTGAATTGTCTCATTTTACCTCACAACCCCCCCAAGAAATAAATATCATTTTTTAACTCCATTATACAAGAGAAAACTGAAGCACAGAGAAGTTAAGTAATTTACCCAATGTCATACAAATAGTAAGTAGAAGAGGTGAAACTCAGATTTCAAGTCTCTGCTCATGATCAATACACTCTTTTGGGTCTTACTGCATATGTCCGGCTACATAATAGTGATGATATCTGTGGGTAGGTATCAGCCCCTGTCTTTCCCTCACACTCCTACCTGGACTTACCAAAAGGTGGCTCCTCCTTAGGTCCTGATCATGGTTGGTGAGCCACCAACCTTGGATCACCTCCTTCCACTGGGGCTGGAATTAGCCTTGCTGTCATTGAGATAGTATCATGTACCACATGGGCTTGGCCTCACATAAGCCTCACCTCATGCTGCAACAGTCTACACAATCAACTTTCATCCTGTTTCCTTCTGTCCAATATTTCCATTTTCCATCAGCAACAAAATCCCACCCTGAAACATAGCCTCCTTGGGTGGGATCCTGACACTTCACCAATTACGTGTTACTGAGAACTAGATAATCTCAAAGGCTCTCTGCCTGGCAACTTGCCTGAAACACAGTAGCCTCTTAGACTATTGTACTGCCAGCTGCAAAATTACAGCTATGGTATTAGAAGACCTTTGTCTACCATGGAACTGGACCTGGTCTGATAAGCATCTTTTTGGACACTGCATATTAGAAAGGCTGATTCTCTTTTGGAGTCATCCTCAATGACCAAGCGAGTTTCCCTCACCTCCACCCCACTTCCTCTCAGCTTCTTCCCCTTCCCACTGGTCCGTCTGTGAGGACCCCAGTCTGCTGGAGCCAATACATAAAAATCTCAAAAATTTCCAGGTTTTGACTCACAGCTGCTATCCAAAAAATCTGTGTCATTCCAAGTAGAGACTATTCAGACCAGACAGTCTAGAAAATACCACTTGATGTTCTCCCTGAACGATCTTTAAATAGCCCCACACGTCAATTAATTTTCTGCCATACTTCACTGGGGTTGTAATCCTTTTCAGTAAATTGAGACAGAGACTCCATAATGAGAACAAAACTACATCAAACACCATTTCAGCAAAAATTGAAAAATCAAAAGTGATAATATTTCTGAAGCAATGGCTTTGTTGAAAAGAGTAAATGCCATCAAATGCATCTATTTTCCTGTCAAGTACTATAATGAGACTGACAGAAAAACAAGATGCCAAATTAATCCACCCTTGAATGATGTTGCCTTTTCTTCCATCAATTTTCTATGCCTATCATTTAGGAATATCAATAAACTCCCGAAAAGAAGCTTTAGCAGTTGTTAACATTGTCATTTGTGTTTCTCTTCCCCTACAGTGACTCGTACTAACGACTTAAGTCACCTGTTATCTCCTTCAATGGTAATGCAACACTGCAAAGAATTGAGCATAAGCCCTTGCCCCAAATCCTTAGTCTGAATGGTTTTATCAACTACAAGCAGTCCTGAAGCCCAGAAGGAAAGCAATAAAAACTACTGTCACACTGGATTGCCTTTTTTATCCCAGATTATCACAACTGAATATGTTTATTGGAAATGGTTTCCATGTCTTGCCCTCCCCAGATTTCCCCAGCCTATTGTTAATCGCCCTTGTGTGTAGCCAGGAAATGTTTGTGTTTGCTTTGTGGAGCTCAGGAGTTAACTGGGTGACCTTGGGAAAATAACAAATGCTTGTGCCTCGGTTTTCTCACATGTAAAGTGTATTGCCTTTAAAGGGGAAAATTAGATGATAAAATTAAACAACATAAGAAAGGAAACAAGGTGCTTAGAAACCTCAAAGTCATGTAGTTCCAGATATTATTTAATAATTTATTGAGATACAAGTCCATACCATGCAATTTGTGGTCCAGTGGTTAAGACCTGCCTTCTAATGCTGGGGTTGTGGTCTCAATCCCTGGTCAGGGAACTAAGGTCCCACATGCCATGGGGTGTGGCAAAAACAAACAAATAAACAACCATTCAATGGTTTTTAGGATATTTAGAGAGTTTCACAACCATCACCACAACTGAATTTTAGAATATTTTATCACTCAAAAAGAACCTCTGTAGCGGTCACTCCCCATTATCCCTCCCATCTCACTTGCAAGTTCACCTCACCTTCTGCTGCCATCCTCAGCCCTAGAAAACCACTCATCGACTTTCTCTACATGTATTTGCCTATTCTAGACATTTCATATAAATGGAATAATAAAGTAAGTGGCCTTTTGAGACTGGCTTCTTTCACTTCCCATAATGCTTTCAAAGACCATCTACATTATGCCATTTATCAGTATCTCACTCATTTTTTATTGCTGAATAGTTTTCCATTATATGGATATAACATTTTGTTTATCCACTCATCAACTGATGAACATTAGGGTTATTTTCACTTTCTGATTACTATGAATAATACTGTTCACATCTATGTACAAGTTTGTGTGAACATGTTTCCATTTCTTTTGGATAGATACTCAAGAGGGAAAATGCTGGGTTATATGGTAACTTATTTTTAAGGTGGTTTTAGGTTAAGCATTTTGAAAAACTGCAAAAATGTTTTCCAAAATGATTGTACCATTTTACATTCCTATTAACAATGCCTGAAAGTTCAAATTTCTCCTTTTACATCCTCACCAATACTTGCTATTATGTATCTTTTTTATCTTAGCCATCCTAGTTGGTGTGAAGTGCTATCTTATTGTGGATTTGATTTCTATTTCCTTATGACTAAGAATTTTGAGCACGTCTTCAGATGTGTATAACCTGTGGTTAGCTGAGAACTTTTTCAGAACTCCATTTTAGTTTATCTGTAGTGCTTTTTAAAATTTTACTAAGATTGTTTTGCAGCATCATGTAAGTTTCACGTGTACAACTTTATATTTGGACTTCTGTATATACTTACCTGTGGTGCTTTTGAGTATATATATTTGTATGGCTGTTTAGTGGTTGTTCCAGATATTGCTTTATCTATAACTTATCATAGTATACTGGTATCACTGATGAAATTTAGAAACCTTACCTTTCTGTATGTATCTTTACTCTCCCCTATAACTCCTTTAATTATTGGTATTTTCTCTAAACACATTTAAAACCATATTGGACATTGTTATAATTTTGGCTCAATTGTCAAAAAACAATTTAGAACACTCCAGAAGAAAAGGATACTCTTGTATTTACGTATAATTTTGCTTATTGTTTTCTTTCCTCCTTCCTGATATTCCAAAGTTCCTTCTGTTATCATTCCCTTTCCATTTAGAAAATGTGCTTTAGCCGTTATTTTAGGTTAAGTCTGCTAGCAAAAACTTTTCTTAGTTTCCCTTCACTTGAGAATGACTAGATCTCATTTTCATTTCTGAAGGTATTTTCTCTGGATATGGAATTCTGGGTTGATCATTCTTTCCTTTCAGCACTTGAAAAATATTATGCATCTTCCTTCTGGCCTCCATTTGAACTGGCATTCTCCCTAGAAAATGTGTCATTTCTATCTGCTGTTTAAGAGTTTTCTATTGTCCTTAGATTACAGAAGTTTGATCTTGATGTGTCATGCCATAGATTTCCTTGGGATTAGTATGTTTGGGGTTTACTTATTTTCTTGAATGTGTAGGTTTATACCTTTTGTGAAATGGGAGATTTCCACTCCTTATTCTGTTAAATAATTGCTCATACCTATATTTGTTGTCCTCTTCTGGAATTCCAATGATATGAATATTTGAATTTTTTATACTGTCCACAGGTTCTTGAAGCTCTATTAATTTTGTCTCCGTCTGTTTTCTCCAGCTTATTAAGACTGGGTAGTGTTTAATGTTATGTCTTCAAGTTCCCTGCTTATCTCTTATTGTGTATACACGTGTATACCTGTGGAGGATTCATGTTGATGTATGGCAAAACCAATACAATATTGTAAACTAATTAACCTCCAATTAAAATAAATAAATTTATATTTTTAAAAAATAATAAAAATTAAAATATTAAAAAAATAAAGTTTTCTTCATACAGAAAAAAAATTTTATTTATTTTACCCATATAAGAATTTTGAGTATTGTATTTTTTCAGTTCTAAAATATCTATTTGATTCCTCTTTGTATCTTCTTATTCTTGCTAGGACTTTTCTTCTCATTTGTTTCAAGTATGCTTATAACTGCTCACTAAAGCTCTTTTTTCCCCCCAAAGAATGGTTGCATTCAAATTCTTTTCAGATAATTTCAATGTTTGTTTCTTTTCAGTGTTGGCATCTATTTTTTCTCCCCTAATTCAAGCTGAGACTGTTTTGGTTCTCAAGAGGATGAGTGATTTTTCAGTTCTTAGACATTTTGTATATCATGAGACTTTGGATATTATTTAAATCTTTTGTTTTAGCAGACTGCCACTGACACTATGCTGGTGTGGCAAGTTGAGCCCTGCTTCATTACTTCCAGGCAGATGTGAAGTCCTGGCTGCCTATTTGGACATCACATGCACTGTGGAGAAAGTGAGGTATGCCTCATTACTGCTAGGTGAGGGTGGAAGTCTAGGCTCCCCATGTGTGTCATGGGTTTCCAGTGACATGATGGGGGTGGGGTGGGGATGCAGAAGGAATCTGATTCCCTCTGGCCAGTGTTTAAAACATAGACTAAGAGACTTGGTCTCCTTGGACCCACCCCAGTAGTGGAGGAAGTGTATCTCATTACCAATGGATGAGGATGGAAATTTAGGTTTTATTCTTGGCCTTTGTTGATGGAGCCAGAAGTACACTGTGGTTACTATCAAAAAGATTTTTTCCCCAGCTGCTCCTTTCCTGGTCATTTGGCTAAAAAACAAACAAACAAACAAAAAAAAACTTCCCACCCCCAAACAAAACAAAATGAAACAAACAAAGAAAGTTTTTCTTGGAACTTTTTTTTTTTAATTATTGTGCTTGTTTCTGGGTTGCAGACTTCTCCAGCATAGAATCCAAGATATAAGGGAGAAAAAAGCAAACTCAGAGAACTCACCATTTTGTCATTCCTCAAATCATTCCTTAGTTGGTCTGCTTTCTCTACAGAATTCAGAGACTTATTGTTTGTCTTACATGTAAAATAAACAAAAGAGGAGGAATAGGGAGGTGTGTCTACACCACCTTGTCCAGAATCAGAAGTCTTCCCTTATTCTTTTTATAATGTGGCCACTAGAAAATATAAAATTGTATCTGTGACTGACATCATCTTTCCAGTGGACAGAGCCACTGTAGACCTTAGCTTTCTCACTTGCAAATGAGAGGGTTATAAGAGATGCTCTCTACGGTCAGTCCTTTCCACCTCTAAAATCCCATGATTCTAAGGATTCTTGGGGTTCTGTATATAATGCAAATGATGTAGATAATGCTGTTGTTCTTTCCATTTACCTCCACCATAGATATCAGAATTGAAACAGTCCCGGAAAGCCCTTCAAATGCCTCAAAATAGAGCCAAGGGATTAACTGAAGGTTATTATTATTTTTAAAATGAATGCCAATATGTTAAATTTTCATAGGAAATAGTTGGTAAGCAAGAATTCCTCCAAAGGCGCTTATTGCAGGTGCTAATCAGCTTACAATATTTTTTCTTTACTGTTTGTGCTGAAAGAAGAATTAATTACCTCCATAGCCTCACTTCATATACCTAAATAATGCATTCACTCACTCTGTGAAGAATAAACTAAATTTGATAGAGAAAGGCTTAATGGGCAGCTAAAAATAGCACTGTAATCTCCTTGAAAGAACTCCGAGCACTCTCTCTCTTTTAGAAAGACTTTCCTTTTCTAAAACAGCTAATGAATGGTTCTTGTTTCCTTGTGATTCTCTCCCTCATCCTATCCTCCCACACATTTTGAAAGACTATTAAAAGCATTTTCTTACAATATTCATGATAACCATCTTCTCGAAATCCACTGGATCATTCAGAGAACAATCCCAGTAACTTGCCCAGGAAATCCTAGTAACCTAGACTCCTTATTTAAACATTGTGACACTGCTTTTCAGACTTTCAGTATGAGATATACAGTTCTCTCCCCAACCCTGCAAAGCTCCCCAGGCATCCAGCCATGTCTCATCCCAATTTTTTCCTTGAAATATGTGTTTCTCCATCACTCCACAAAAAGAGACTTCTTGAAAGTCATTGCTAATTTCCTTCTCCCAAATTCAGTAGTCTATTTACCTCCTGTCCTTTATGAAGCATTTTACACTGTTTCCCAAGCCTTGTCAACATGTTCTCTTGCCTTCTGTCCTATTATCATGCTTTCTTTGGATTCTCTTGAAGTTCTCTTGCTTCTTCACTGGGCTTTCTGTCCTCCTAGTCTCATTATCTAACTATATGAATTCTGATGCCTAAAGGTATTTGTAAACCTCTTTCATTACTCTCTATTTCTTGGGAAGAATAGCTAAGCTATTTACCATACCTTGCATGAACTTGACTATATTCTGTAGCATCTACCAGTTTCAGTGTTTCCACATGAAAGAAGAGGAAAATACCTACTACAAACTTGCTGTGATGTACCACATTTTAAGTGTTTCATATACAGTGGGACTAAAAAATAATAGCTTCTTGGATCTCTTTTCTTTCTAGCTATTATTTCCTATGAATTACTGCTGCCACAGTCTGTTCACATCTCTCAGGCCACTGCACTTAAGGTGCCACAAACACAGTCCTACCCTTTACTCCACTGCATCTTGCTTTCCCCACATGGACCTGCTTCCCTAATTAATACTGACAGTGTCATATGACTCCTTCACTTTAGGTGCACTCCTTTTTAAACCAGATTAAATTGAAACTCATTTGAATGTCTTTATGGTCCCAGAGATCAAATTGCCAACATCCGCTGGATCATGGAAAAAGCAAGAGAGTTCCAGAAAAACATCTATTTCTGCTT
>SJXQ01000461.1:0-55175 GCA_006408695.1 Aepyceros melampus | reverse complement strand
GCTTTTTCCTGCTTCATTCCGTACTTCAAGGCCAAATTTGCCTGTTACTCCAGTAAGAAATATCTAAAAGTTAAGTATGGTTGCTGTCGGCAAAGCAGTGACTCATCATTTAATGAGGGAATTGATAAGACACCGTTTTACCAATAATAAAACTAGGTAAACAGAAAGTAGATGAGTGCTCCAAAGCACATGCTAGCAACTGTGTGTAAAAGCAGAGCTTAGGAATCATGGACTCACAGAATGTTGCTGTCAGAGGGCCTTTGGCCACTATGGGAACAGAAGTGCAGAGAAAGGGAGTGATGTGGAGTGCAGACAGCCCCTGAGGCACAGAACACTGAGCCTGAAGTCGTCTTCAGGCTGTAAACAGGCTTTGGAAAGGGTCTCAAGATGGGGGACTAGGGGATCTGTACTCAAGCCCATCACACCCTTAACTATCCACGTGACCTGAACAAGCTATTTCATCATCCAAGCTTGTTTCTGTCAAGAAAATAGGGATAACATCTCCTATCTTGTCTGCCTCCAGTGTGGACAACAGAATCAAGTGAGACTATAGGTGTGGAGGCGTTTTCAGGTGTAACATGGGGTTGCTGCTCAGTTGCTAAGTCATGTCCAAGCCTTAGTGCCTCCATGGACTGGAGCACGCCAGGCTCCTCTGTCCTCCACCGTCTCCTGGAGTTTGCTCAAATTAAGCGCATTAAGTCAGCGATGCTGTCTAACCATCTCATCCTCTGCCACGCTACACCCCTTCATGAATCACAGCCTTGTCATGGCGAAGGGGCTTATTATGTAACTCAGTGAACCTGTGAACCATGCTGGGCAGAACCAGCCAAAAGAGACAGGCCATAGCGAAGAGTTCTGATATAACATGATCCACCAGAGAAGGAGATGGCGACCCACTCCAGTATTCCTGCCTGGAGAACTCCATGGGCAGTGATGTGTGACACTGTGAGTAAAGCTTTTCCAGTCATTTTAACACAGAGAAGACCTTAGGACTGGGCATCTCTGAGGAAATGGCATCTGAGAGTATGAATGACAATAAAGAGGCGAGTATATGAAGATCAGAGGGAGGACCAAGCGGAAATGCAATGGCCCAAAGCCAGGTGCGGGTGTGTGAGCTGGAGCCGCATAAGGCGGGCCAGAGCTGCTGGTGGGAGCAAGCAAGAGAGGCAGGCAAATTCCAGGAGGGGGTGCGTTCCAGGGCTTATAAGACCTTGGAAGTTCATAAAGGAGTTTGACTTTGATTTTATTTTCTTGGGCTCCAAAATCACTACAGATGGTAACTGCAGCCACAAAAAGAAAAAAAAAATCTTTCTCATTGGAGGAAAAGCTATGACAAATCTAGACAGCATATTAAAACACAGAGATACTACTTTCCTCACAAAAGTCCGTCTAGTCGAGGCTATGGTTGTTCCAGTGGTCATATATGGCTGTGAGAGTTGGACTGTGATGAAAGCTGAGCACTGAAGAACTGATGCTTTTGAACTGCGGTGTTGGAGAAGACTCTTGAGAGTCCCTTGGACTGCAAGGAGATCCAACCAGTCCATCCTAAAGGAAATCAGTCTTGAATATTCATTGGAAGGACTGATGCTGAAACTCCAATACTTTGGCCACTTAATGTAAGGAGATGACTCATTGGAAGACTCTGATGATGGGAAAGATTGAGGGCAAGGGGAGAAGGGGACCTTCATGAATCACAGCCTTGTCATGGCGAAGGGGCTTATTATGTAACTCAGTGAACCTGTGAACCATGCTGGGCAGAACCAGCCAAAAGAGACAGGCCATAGCGAAGAGTTCTGATATAACATGATCCACCAGAGAAGGAGATGGCGACCCACTCCAGTATTCCTGCCTGGAGAACTCCATGGGCAGTGATGTGTGACACTGTGAGTAAAGCTTTTCCAGTCATTTTAACACAGAGAAGACCTTAGGACTGGGCATCTCTGAGGAAATGGCATCTGAGAGTATGAATGACAATAAAGAGGCGAGTATATGAAGATCAGAGGGAGGACCAAGCGGAAATGCAATGGCCCAAAGCCAGGTGCGGGTGTGTGAGCTGGAGCCGCATAAGGCGGGCCAGAGCTGCTGGTGGGAGCAAGCAAGAGAGGCAGGCAAATTCCAGGAGGGGGTGCGTTCCAGGGCTTATAAGACCTTGGAAGTTCATAAAGGAGTTTGACTTTGATTTTATTTTCTTGGGCTCCAAAATCACTACAGATGGTAACTGCAGCCACAAAAAGAAAAAAAAAATCTTTCTCATTGGAGGAAAAGCTATGACAAATCTAGACAGCATATTAAAACACAGAGATACTACTTTCCTCACAAAAGTCCGTCTAGTCGAGGCTATGGTTGTTCCAGTGGTCATATATGGCTGTGAGAGTTGGACTGTGATGAAAGCTGAGCACTGAAGAACTGATGCTTTTGAACTGCGGTGTTGGAGAAGACTCTTGAGAGTCCCTTGGACTGCAAGGAGATCCAACCAGTCCATCCTAAAGGAAATCAGTCTTGAATATTCATTGGAAGGACTGATGCTGAAACTCCAATACTTTGGCCACTTAATGTAAGGAGATGACTCATTGGAAGACTCTGATGATGGGAAAGATTGAGGGCAAGGGGAGAAGGGGACAACAGAGGATGAAATGATTAGATAGCATCACCGACTCAACGGACATGAGTTTGAGCAAACTCCTGGAGATGGTGAAGGACAGGGAAGCCTGGCGTGCTGTAGTCTGTGGAGTTGCAAAAAGTCAGACCCAATTTAGCGACTGAACAATGACAGCAAGCTGAGAAACCTTAATGGCTTTTCGGCGGGTGAATGGATGTAATCCACAGTACACTGTAGAAGAATCGCTCTGGAAATGGGTTGTGGGGAGCCAAGAGTGACTATAGGGAGAGAAGTCGGGAGGCTGCTCAACAGTGAAAGAGCGTCTTTCTTCAAACTCACATGGCTTTGGGTGCGCTGTATCCAGCAGGTAAGTTCTTTGTCTCTGGCAGGGAAGGAAGAAGTTTCCTCGCTGTCTCAGGCATCACATAGAGAATGCACTGTGTGTGCACGACCTTAACAAATTTAGTGGCTGCAAGACTCTGTATCACCTCGTTCAGACTGGACTGGGAACCTAGAGAATAGTTAGGGGAGAGGTAAGTGCCCTTGTAGATGCTTCCGGAAGCTTCCCAACAGACACGTCCAGGATTAAAAGTCAGTAACTTGCTTCTGGTGTTGCAAGCGACCATGTGACTGTGGCCACATCACTGCCTCAACCTGTTTGCTCTTACCCAACACAGAGATAACACTAGAAACACTGTGGAATCGAGGACACGTGGCATTTAAAAAATCATAGCCAAACTTGGGCTTCCTTGGCAGTCCAGTGGTTAAGAATGCGCCTACCAATGCGGTCACGGGGTCAGTCCTTGATCCGGGCCGAGGCCTCGGGGGGACTAAGCGTGTGCTGCGGCTTCTGAAGCCCACTCTCTTAGAATGTGTGGTCCACAGCAAGAGGAGCCACGGCAATGAGGAGCCCACACACCGCAATGAAGAGCAGCCCTACTTGCTGCACCTAGAGAAAGCCTGTGGGCAGCAACAAAGACCCAGCCAAAATAAATTAAAAAAAAAAAAAAACAAACAGTAGCTACCCTTGCATGGATACGGATGACATGCCCTGGCATTGGTCTAATACCACATTTACTCCTTTCATTAACCGTATGTATTGCATGCATGCTCAGTCATGTGCAACTCTTTGCAACCACATGGACCACAGCCTGCCAGGCTCCTCTGTCCATGGGATTCTCCAGGCAAGAATCCTGGAGTGGGTTGCCTCCTCCAGGGGGATCTTCCCAACCCACATCTCCTGCGTCATCAGCAGGCAGATTCTTTACCACTGTGCCCCCTGGGAAGCCCAGCCACAAGTTTCAGGCACTTCTGTTATCTTCACCGTTTATACGTGAGGGGACTGAGTGACAGATACGTTACACTACTTGCTCAAGACCACAAAGCAGATAGTAGGCAGAACAGGGATGTCGCCCAAGGGAGTCTGCTTCCAACAGTGACAGGTTTTCCTGTGACTGGGGACGTGCTCTATGGCACAAGGACTTATCATTCCAATTGGGGCTCAGTGGCAAAGAATCCGCCTGCCAGTGCAGGAGACACAAGAGCTGCAGGTTCGATCCTTGGGTCGGGAGGATCCCCTGGAGAAGGAAATGCAGCCAGCTCCAGTATTCTTGCCTGGAAAACTCATGGACAGAGGAGCCTGGTGGGCTGCAGTTCCTGAGATTGCAGAGTTGGACACGGTTTAGCAACTAAACAACAAACAACAAGAAGGCCAGGGGGGAGCTCTGTTCTCACACCCAATCACCCTAAGGGATCTTCAGTATGTCTGCAAAATATATCAGGAATCCTCATCTAACAAGAACTTACGTCACTCACATTTTCTTAAAAGAACTCTATAGTTTGCAATGTTTGAATTCAACTCCACTGAGGAGATGGTGTTAGCTGACACAGGGAGTGACCATCAAGCTGATTGTCTGGGGTCTAGTAGGAAATACTGATTGTAGGGGATGTTCTCGGGATAAAGAGACGCTCCAGGTATAGATATGAGCAGTCCCCTCGGTGGGCAGACCCCAGATCCCTTACGTACTTTGGATCTGCAAATGTTGTTTCCAGTTGATGACATCTGATGTGGTAAGGGCCTCTTGACAGTCGTGGAGATCCTTAGAATAGATTTGGTAGGTGTTGGTGTAATGATCCAAGTCATCGGCCATCTCCTGTGTGGTTGGGTAATATAAATATATCAAACTGATCATATCCAGTGACTGGAATACTTGTTTGGTATTTCCTGATACAGTGCTATTTTACAAACTAAACTTCGCTGTTCTTCTTGGTGTGCTATCATGATTTCCGAATCATTTTCACCATATGACTAAGTCAGGGATTTTAATGAATGATTCCACTTACAAGTAAGAAAAACTTGATGAAGGTATTTTTCTGTTGCATAACAATTTCAAATCAACCAAACACTTACCAGTTGAGAATGTATTCTTCAGTGATTCTACAATCCTCAGCAGAAGGAAGGAAATTTAGTTAAAGACAATCTTCCATTGCAAGAGTAAATGTTACTCTGTTTCAAATAGTCTCAGAATAAATGGATTATGAGGACAATATTGAAACGAACACAGGTAACCTTGCATTAGAATTCTCACATGTGATAAAGCTGTGCAGAATGAAGACCCAGGATGCCTTAAAAATGTAAACTGCATGCACTGTTTAAAAAATAATTCATATTTCTGAAAAAGCTAAAACACAAAATTTGCTAAAAAAGATTGTCTCAAAATTAATAAATAAAAGATGATGAGATTATTTTGAAGCTGAAGTAAGAAATCAAAGGACAGCTACCCAACAAGGGCAGAATAGCTGGAAATTGTTGCCCAGAAATGCTCTTCCCATTAATACCACCAACAATCTGTTTTTTAAAGATTGTATTAAAAAGTGAATATTATTCCCTTTTTAGATTTCAATAATTAAAATATCTTTACTTTTATATTCTGTTTAATTTGTTACTTTAAAAAAATCACTATACGTTTAAATTTTACTTTCAAATAATTCATCAAATGATACTATACAGTTACTTAATTTTGCATGTGGGAATTTTTATACTTTATTTTCCACATGCTTATAACATATTTATATTTGAGACAGATTAACAACTTAGTTTGAGTGATTTTAAAAGTCTAGTACTGAAAATATACTCCTAAATACAAGCATCATAATTTGTTATTTTTATTTCCCTAACGTTATCATCGGAGAAGGAAATGGCAACCCACTCCAGCGTTCTTGCCTGGAGAATGCCATGGACAGAGGAGCCTGGTGGGCTGCCGTCCAAGGGGTCACAGAGAGTCAGACACGACCGAAGCAGCTTCGCACACAACGTTATCTTATTTACCTTCACAAATGTTGGGGCGTCCCTTTCTCTGCTTAGAACGCAACCTCTGTTCTTGTCAACCTGTCAAAAACCTATGATTCTTCAAAATTCCCTTTTGGCAAAACGTCTTCCGTGACGCTGTCTGGCCCTTGCATCCTGACATCGGCAGCCTGACCGCCTCTTGGCCAGCGCTACTCCTGTATCTCAGGTATTTACTGCACCTTGTCACGCCTCGCTGTATTTGCTTTGCTTGGTCTGTTTCCCGCCAGACTCTGAGGTTCTTGAGCACAGGGGCCTGTTCACTGTCACTGCGTGTTTCTGTGTCCACAGGGTCTACCACACAGCCAGGCACGCGGTGGCGCAGAGCAAATACAGATGGGCGTTCATTCTGCCCCTGCCCCTTACCTGCTCCTGAGGGCGGATAACCACGGTCTTAAAATCAGGCCACTTGTCCACCAGGGCCTTTAGATTGAATGGGTTTCCCTGGTTCATGTGGAAGACGGTCCCGTAAACCTGCCGTATCCCAAGAAAGTGAGAGGGTCAGCTTATCAGGAAGGGGTGGTGAAGCACCGTATTTGATTAGGACAAGGCTTATTTCTATGAAATCAGGTTAAGTACCTAATAGGGCCTTTATTTTGGTCTTCAGGTTCTACTTTGTGACTCCAAATGGAAATAGATTTTGGGGTCAAACAATGAGAACATTATATTGTGTGTTAGTCGCTCAGTTGTGTCCAATTGTTTGTGACCCTGTGGATGTAGCCCGCCAGGCTCCTCTGTCCACAGGACTCTCCAGGCAAGAATACTGGAGTGGGCTGCCATTTCCTTCTCCTGGGGATCTTCCCAACCCAGGAATAGAACCCAGATCTCCTGCCTTGAAGGCAGATTCTTTACTGTCTGAGCCACCAGGGAAGATCGAAAATATTATTAGTATATTTTAAAATCCAGATAAATAAAATGAATGAATTAAAATCATCGACTAACACATTGTAGAATTTAGTGTTATATTTTTCCATTTTATTCCATTCATTTGCACACACACAGATTTCAGGGTTCCCTGATGGCTCAGTCAGGGAAACCAAAGAAACTGCCTGCAATGCAGGAGACCCGGGTTCAATCCCCGGGTCAGGAAGATACCCTGGAGAAGAGAAGGGCAGCCGACTCCAGTATTCTCGCCCAGAGAATTCCATGGACAGAGAAGCCTGGTGGGCTACAGTCCATGAGGTCACAAAGAGTCAGACACGACTGAGTGGCTACCACACACACACACAGTTCTTAAACATGAAGTTAATTACCTAATACATATTAATTCAATATCTGTTCCCCCACACACATACACATACACACTATGCTGCTGCTGCTGCTGAGTCACTTCAGTCGTGTCAACTCTGTGCGGCCCCATAGAGGGCAGCCCACCAGGCTCCACCGTCCCTGGGATTCTCCAGGCAAGAACACTGGAGTGGGTTGCCATTTCCTTCTCCAGTGCATGAAAGTGAAACGTGAAAGTGAAGTTGCTCAGTCGTGTCCGACTCTTAGCGACCGCATGGACTGCAGCCCACCAGGCGCCTCTGCCCATGGGATTTTCCAGGCAAGAGTGCTGGAGCGGGGTGCCATTGCCTTCTCCGCATACACACTATCCTATGAGCATATTTCCGCATCAATAAACACAAATCTATATAATCATTTTTAATGATGGCATAATATCCATTATATGGAAGGACTACTTCAATTTTACTATGTCTCATTGCTGGTCATTTCAGTGTTTTCTAATTTTTAACAGTTTATTTTTCAATGAACATTGCTTTTGCATAAATCTTTGCAAATATGTCTGATATTATAAATTCTAGAAGGGGAATTTCTGGGTCAAACATCAACTGTTGTTTAAATATTTTATTTTTCTTGCACATATCTCCGAATCACCTTCCATAAAGGTTGAATGAATTCCCATCTATGTAAAAATAGAGACAGCACAGTGTTAACAGCACAAGCTTCGGTGGCCAAGGTCCAAGGGCAACACTTATTAGGCAATTTCTTTAATCTTTGCAACACCTGTTCAAACATCGGCACCCTCAGAGCACTGAAGAGGCTGAGGAAGAGAGCGTCCAAGCTGGAATGAGCCCTGTGGTTGTGGGGGAAGAAAAACAGCAATGCACACCAGGGTGCACCTTAGGACTTAGATGCATTGAGACAAGATGCCTTAGCAGACGGCGTGGAAGAATGCCAAAGACCAGGGCGCAGCGAGGGAACGGCGGCTATTTCAAGGACAAGGGACCACTTCTCACCCTGCGCTTCCCTACTCTTGCCATGAAATGGTAATGTCAGACTGAGAACTTCCTGATGTTCAAGCTGGTTTTAGAAAAGGCAAAGGAACCAGAGATCAAATTGCCAACATCCGCTGGATCATGGAAAAAGCAAGAGAGTTCCAGAAAAACATCTATTTCTGCTTTATTGACTATGCCAAAGCCTTTGACTGTGTGGATCACAATAAACTGTGGAAAATTCTGAGAGATGGGAATACCAGACCACCTGACCGGCCTCTTGAGAAATCTATATGCGGGTCAGGAAGCAACAGTTAGAACTGGACATGGAACAGCAGACTGGTTCCTAATAGGAAAAAGAGTACGTCAAGGCTGTATATTGTCACCCTGCTTATTTAACTTCTATGCAGAGTACATCATGATATACGCTGGACTGGAAGAAACACAAGCTGGAATCAAGATTGCCAGGAGATTTATCAATAACCTCAGATATGCAGATGACACCACCCTTATGGCAGAAAGTGAAGAGGAACTAAAAAGCCTCTTGATGAAAGTGAAAGAGGAGAGTAAAAAAGTTGGCTTAAACTCAACATTCAGAAAATGAAGATCATGGCATCTGGTCCCATCACTTGATGGGAAATAGATGGGGAAAAAGTGGAAACAGTGACAGACTTTATTTTGCAGGGCTCCAAAATCACTGCAGATGGTGACTGCTGCCATGAAATTAAAAGACGCTTACTCCTTGGAAGAAAAGTTATAACCAACCTAGGTAGTATATTCAAAAGCAGAGACATTACTTTGCCAACTAAGGTCCATCTAGTCAAGGCTATGGTTTTTCCAGTAGTCATGTATGGATGTGAGAGTTGGACTGTGAAGAAGGCTGAGCACCAAAGAATTGATGCTTTTGAACTGTGGTGTTGGAGAAGACTCTTGAGAGTCCCTTGGACTGCAAGGAGATCCAACCAATCCATTCTGAAGAAGATTGGCCCTGGGATTTCTTTGGAAGGAATGATGCTAAAGCTGAAGCTCCAGTCCTTTGGCCACCTGATGGGAAGAGTTGACTCATTGGAAAAGACTCTGATGCTGGGAGGGATTGGGGGCAGAAGGAGAAGGGATGACAGAGGATGTGATGGCTGGATGGCATCAAGGACTCCATGGGTGTGGGTCTGAGTGAACTCCGGGAGTTGGTGATGGACAGGGAGGCCTGATGTGCTGAGTTCATGGGGTCGCAAAGAATTGGACACGACTGAGCGACTGAACTGAACTACACCAGTTCTTCTGCTATAACATTCCTGCCATCCTTGATTATGGAAATTTGTTCTATTTTGTTTTTATCTTTAAGAAAGAGTCAGGAGATTCTAACATCTCTCATATCTTACTT
This sequence comes from Aepyceros melampus, assembly GCA_006408695.1. Taxonomy (NCBI): domain Eukaryota; kingdom Metazoa; phylum Chordata; class Mammalia; order Artiodactyla; family Bovidae; genus Aepyceros; species Aepyceros melampus. The sequence goes on along the minus strand of SJXQ01000461.1, from coordinate 45,633 downwards.
CTTACATGTTGAAAATATTGGTGCTTCACATTTGAATTATATTTGGCTGAGTAAAAAAATTTTAGGTCACAATTTTATTCCTTTAAACTTTGTAGGATCCACATTGCACATTCTTCTTCTTCATGCCCACAACACTCATATTGCTGAATACTTCCCTGGTGGTTCAGACAGTAACCAGTAAAGCGTTTGCCTACAATGTGGGAAACTGGGGTTCAATCCCCGGGGGAAGATCTCCTGAGGAAGGAAATGGCAACCCACTCCAATATTCTTGCCTGGAAAACCCCATGGACGGAGAAGCCTGGTAGGCTACAGGGGGGTCACGAAGAGTCGGACACGACTGAGTGATTTCAATTTCACTTTCAATCTGGTTAAGAAGATTAAGATCTTCCTCTTTTAAAAATCTTGAAGTTATTAATACAGTTGCTATGTTTTCTAAGATTTGATTTTTAAAAGGATTAAGAGGTTTGACTCTTTGGCTTGATTCATACAAATTTTGTGAGGCAGGCAATTTCTTTTTTTAAATTTATTTTTAATTGGGATAAAGTTCGACACTTTCAAATCTTCTTTTAATTTTGAAAGTTTCTCTGTTCCTTTATTGTTTATTTCTTCTTTGTGGAATCCTATAACGTGTACTTCAAATCTCCTTTAAAAAAAATTGTCCATATTTATCATTCTCTCTTGGCAACTCACTCCAGTACTCTTGCCTGGAGAATCCCATGGAGATTGTAGAATGTAGCCTGGCAAGCTACATTCCATGGGGTCTCAAAGAGTTGGAAATGACTGAAGCAACAGCACAGCACATCATTCTCTCTATAATCTTTGTCAAATATCTATTATCCCCATTTATTTTGTTCATTTTATTATTCTCACCTTCTGTGCCCCTTACTGTATTTTCAGCTGTCTATTCTTTATTTGCTTTCAGTTTTATCTTTATTTCTTCTATTGTTCTCATCATCTATTCCCTGAACGCTTGTATTTCTGCCTTGTACTCTTTTTGTTTCATAAAAATTATTTTATTACTAATTCTGAAAAGCATATAGCCATATTTGAGCACAATTTTCTATTCCATAATAGCATCTTTAATTAGGTGATTTTCATTTGGAATGTATTTTTCCTGTTCCTTATTTTTGCATTTTTTCATAACACTGATATTGTGTTTATTCCTTATAGATTCTTCCTATTGGAATAAAGGTAGGAAGTTTTTCTCTTTTTCTTAATTATTTGCAGAAATTTTCTGTTGGCAGATGCCATGGCAATATTTTGGGCTTGCAGAAATTTTTCTTGGTATTTAATAAATTCTTTTCGCCTTAACCTCTTTCATACTAGTAGATCTAAGTATCTGTAAGATTGCTGTTTACAATGAAGACTCTCTTTCCTACTCTGGTACTTAAAACCAAACAAGATAAAGAGAAGAGACCAGTGCTAATATTGTGTATCTTATGTCTTTCCTTGTAGATATGAGATTTTGAATTTATTCTTAACACTGTTTCCTTTTCCTTTGGAGGGTTTACTCTGAAGTTCTTCTGAGATCTGAAACCTGTGGCATTCTCTCTTTTTCCCTTGCTTTTATTGTGGCAAAATATACATAACATAATATTTACCATTTTAAGTATACAATTCAGTGGTATTAAATATGTTCACAATGTTGTATACCATCATGGCAATTTGTTTGCAAAGCTTTTCACTATTCCGAAAGGAAATTCTATACTAATTAAATAGTAACTCACCAACCCTTACCCCAACTGCTGGCAACATCAATTCTCTTTTTGATCTTTACAAATTTGCCTTTTTAGGTACCTCATATGAGCAGAATTGTACAGCATTTTTTTCCTTTATTTGTTTGGTTTACATCACTTAGCACAATGCTTTCAAGGTTTATCATATCTGCAGCATGTATCAGAATTTCATTCCTTCTTATGGCTGAATAATATTATATTGCATATATATACACCACATTTTCTTTATTTATTCAAGTACTGTTGGAAACTTGTGTTATTTCCACATTTTAAAAGTTATGAATAATGCTGTTATGAACATCAGTGCATAAGTATCTGTTTGAGTCCTTGCTTTCGATTCTTTGGAATATATACCTAGGAGTGGAATTGCTTGATTGACATTTTTTTTAATGTTAATTAAAAAAAAAAAACTTTTCACTTTTGTTGATGTTCATAGTTTATGGTAATGCTTACACATATATTATATTATTGATTATATCCATAAGACAACTTATGGATTTGTTACAGAATGTGTTTATATTTCTGGTTTTTATTTTTCTTGCTGATTTGGGGTGTCAGCTACTCTACTACTTTGAACCACAGCATTTAACCAATTCTTACTGTCAACTGATTTGTCCAGAAATACTTACAATATCAATGCTAAATTGAAGTTTATTTCTATTTTTCATGTATACAAAAACTATACAGTATACAGTTTAGTACCTAAAGAAAAAAAATGAGAAAAAAAGAAAAAACAATTCAGCACCTACTGTACTCTGGGTTGGATGCTTGGGGATTTAAAATGATATATTATTACTTAATTTATTTAATTTAATCATTTAAGTAGCCTTAATATTTATTACTCCTATTTGTTAGATAGGTTACAATCTGTAACATAGAACTGAGTAATTTTTCAAAGCTAATAACATGTCTAGCAAGCTTTCTGAGAGTATACCCAGTTCTTCCTAAGTCTATAACTCATATTATTTTCTCTGTACCAAACTCCTACCCACTGTAACAGGTAGTTTAGTTTTCATTAAAATCAAATACCTCAGCTTAGATCACGAAAAATTAGAAAAGATAGGCATTAACCAATTGGTAAGTTTTAAACATAAGTGTATAATCTATTCAGTCCAATTCATTATATATATATACACTTACACATATATAACAAAACAAAAAAGTCCGAAAATATTGTTTAAGAAGAAGTAAGAGTTTTGACTTGATTTAATCTCAAGAGACCAATGTCGCACTTCAGTTCAGTTCAGTTCAGTTGCTCAGTCGTGTCCGACTCTTTGTGACCCTAATGTCACACTTAAGAAAAGCATAATGTCAGCAGTTACTTGGTAGTTATGAATTAAAAGATTGACTCAATCATTCATATTTCTCTGTTTTTCTTACATACATCACAGATAAACACTGGATGCTGACATATCTATAATAAGGACTAGCAATGAACACATATGTGAATATTAACTTTGCTATGAAGATTATGCTCATATGGGTTTAAATAAATATTCTTTCTCTTGATGGTCATTAATTAATATGCCTCAGTGAAAATATGCTTTCAATTTCAAAGTACATTTGCATGCTATATATCTTGCATGCCACAATAGGTACACTTAACCTAGTGAAACTTGCATGACTTTTACAGTAAAATTCCATTTATAAGCCACTAAAGCCACTAAAGTAATATTTGTATAGAACTATAAAGAGGATTGTAACTTTAAGTATTCTCATTTGTCTTTTTATTATACATTGATTAATTTTCAGATTTCAGTGTTTTTATAGATCTTAAGAAATATAGTCATATTTCTCATTGGAAAAGACCTTGATCCTGGGAAAGATTGAAAGCAGAAGGAGAAGGGGATGACAGCGGATGAGATGGTTGGATGGCATCACTGACTTGATGCACATGACTTTGAGCAAGCTCTGGGAGTGAAGGAGAGGGAAGCCTGGAGTGCTTCAGTCCATGGGGTCACAAAGAGTCCAACACAACTGAGTGACTGAACTGAAGAAATATAGTATGTATCTATGTACCATGTTGTTTCAGAAATAATTTAAAGCAATGTATAAGTGGAAAATAAAAAAGAAGAGTAGGGAGAATCAAAGAAAAAATAACTGACATATACACATATATAAGATCTTGATATGTTGAAGTACTTTCCCAAGAATATAACCAAAGATATGAACACCAAGGAAAATTTTTTGAGTTTAAATATATTACAGAAACAGTTTTGACACCTTAAAATTCTATATATGAAATAAAATTTAAATAAAGTAGGTTAAAAAAATATACAGATATTGCAGATAAAGTTGTCAAACATCTATAAGGAAAGACTAAATAAATAAAGCAGTTTCAGAAATTCCTAGGTGCCTGACCCAACTGCCATATTTTAGTAGTATAATATCTCAATCTATAGTAACACCATGTTTCATATTGCGGATTGACAAAGACTGATACTTTTGAAAAAATAAATCATGTGAAGGATTGAAAATAAAAACTAAAGAAAATAAAACAAAAGTGAAGGTATGTATTGATAAGATTTTCCTCAAGTAAACTTGAGTTGTATATGAGGGTAAAATTTGGAAGAAACATAGTTGTTAAAAAAAAAATTGTCAGATGGATAAATTATACATCCAGAGGATACTTTGCATATGTGTTACAGTGCATGCTCAGTCGTGTCTGTTTCTGTGTCACCCCATGGACTGCGTCCTCCAGGCTCCTCTGTTCATGCAATTCTCAAGGCAAGCATACTGGCGTGAGTTGCCATTTCCTTCTCCAGGCAGTCTTCTCTATCCAATGATGGAACCCATGTCTCTAGCATCTCCTACATTTGCAAGAGGATTCTTTACCATTGAGTCATCAGAGAAGCCCCTTGTCCAGAGGATAAACTAATACATAATCACTAAAATGTTGTTGCCAATAAAATATTAAGATACAGGAAGATATTTATTATATATTGATAAGTAGATATCTGGTTAAAATGTAGTGTAGTTTAATTTACAAATGTATACTGTTGTCTTTTTCCTATCTAAACATTTAGATATGGATTCTTATTTGGAGACTGTCTTGAGGTTGTGTGTGTACTATGTTGCTTTAGTCTGACTCTTTGTGAGCCTATGGACTGTAGCCTGCCAGGCTACACTGTCCATGTGATTCTCTAGACAAGAATACTGGACTGGGTTGCCATTTCCTCCTCCAGGGGATCTTCCTAACCCAGGTATCAACCGCGTCTTTTACATCTCCTGTATCGTCAGGCAGGTTCTATACCACTAGTGCCACCTGGGAAGCTCCTCTTGAGATTATTTATGGGTGATTTTTTTTTCACTCCTCATTTTTTATTGATATTACGCTCTTCAAATTTTCTACAGTGATCATGCACTGCATTAGTAACCAGAAAAATTATTTCTATGAAATAAACTGGTTGAAAAGTGAAAGAAAAACAAAGGTAGGGACATATATTGGTACTGAGCATTTAGCAAAACATGCAACCTCAAATGACCTAACCATTTAATCTGAACTCTTAGAAGCCAATAAGGAGTTTAACTTCATTCATAAAAGGAAAAAGGAATTGTTCAAAGGAAACCAAACAGTCATGGTATTAAGGTCAAACATGAATTATTCTAAGGTTGTTTTTTAAAAACAGCATTCTGAGGTGAATAGCAATATCTTCGGTAATATCCTTATGACAAAAGATTTAATAATATTGTACCAAATGCTCCTTTTCCTTGACCAGTTTTTGCTCATCCTTCAGATCATTAATTGGGACACTGCTTTCTCAAGCAAGGATTTCTGAAGCCTCCAGATTAAGTCCACACTTCTCTTCTTGGCTCCTAGGGCACCTTGCATTGCTCCCACAACAGCACTTTCCTTTCTAAGTTGTGTGTATCAGTATACACCTGCATACATCACCAGCCTCCATAGGAGCCAAAATATCTCTGTTTGGTTTGCTGTCATATCCCTGGTCCTTAGCCCAATAGTTAGCACATAGTAGATGCTCAATAATTGTTGAACTAGACTGAATTTCATATGACTACCTGTTATTATAAATTTCATTGTAAACTGTTGGCATCATCAAATCAGAAGACAATTTACAATAAGTAATTTGGGATATGTAGCCTTTGTAGTCTACTTTGTATGTTTACCTCTTGCCTGGTCTGGCTTGGTATTTTAAAATATCTGAGAAGGTGAATGAACTGTTTGTTCTGCATAAAATTGTTCATGTACATTGTATCTCTCAAATAAAGATGCAAAATATTCTATTTTAGTGAGTTTAAATTTGTTCAGTAACTGGCAAGATTCTGATGCACAAATATTTTTTTCTTTTTTTGGTATCAGTTATATAAAGACTCATAAGTCTTAACAGATCATGGGAGATAATGATAAACATCCATCTTGAAAGTTGTCTGGAAACTCATCAATAGGATCAACTCTTTTCTTTGAAATATTTTTATTTCATTTTTGCGCATAAGCAAATTTAGATCTGAATTATGTACCTTATTTCACTGATGCAATGGCTACATGCATCAAATGAAAGTTGCTGCTGCTGCTGCTACTGTCGCTTCAGTCATGTCCAACTCTGTGCGACCCCATAGACTGCAGCCCACTAGGCTCCCCCGTCCCTGGGATTCTCCAGGCAAGAACACTGGAGTGGGTTGCCATTTCCTTTTCCAATGCTCAGTTGTCTTTGCAATCATTAGAAATGTGATAGGTAAAAAAATACTCAATCATTTAATTTATGGCATTATGCTTTTTATAAAGCAGTCAAAATTTTGAAATCATCTAGTAAAATACTGTCGTGGTTTAGTCGCTAAGTCATGCCCAACTCTTGCTATTCTATCGACAACTGTAAGCCTCCAGGCTCCTCTGTCCATAGGATTTGCCAAGCAAGAACACTTGGGTGGATTGCCATTTCCTTCCCTAGCGGATCTTCCCAATCCAGGTATCGAACCTGGGTCTCTTGCGTAGATGGCAGATTCCTTACTGACTGAGCTACCAGGGAAGCCCCTAAATTTACTCATAAAATTACTAATTTTAACTCTGTGAGAAGGCAGTGGCACCCCACTCCAGGACTCTTGCCTGGAAAATCCCATGGATAGAGGAGCCTGGTGGGCTGCAGTCCATGGGGTCGCTAAGAGTCGGACATGACTGAGCGACTTCCCTTTCACTTTTCACTTTCATGCATTGGAGAAGGCAATGGCAACCCACTCTAGTGTTCTTGCCTGGAGAATCCTGGGGATGGGGGAGCCTGGTGGGCTGCCGTCTATGGGGCGCACATAGTTGGACACGACTGAAGCGACTTAGCAGCAGCAGCATGCACCAGAACGGGCTTCCCTGGTGGCTCAGACGGTAAAGCATCTGCCTACAATGCGGGAGACCTGGGTTTGATCTCTGGGTCAGGAAGATCCCCTGGAGAAGGAAATGGCAACCCACTCCAGTATTCATGCCTGGAAAATCCCATGGACCAAAGAGCCTGGTGGGTTACAGGCCATGGGGTTGCAAAGGGCCATGGGGTTGCAAAGAGTCAGACACGACTGAGCAGCTTCACTTCACTTCATGCCCCAGAACCAATCAAATGCTGTGGCTTGAACTTCATCATGTGGACTACAATTGGTGAACCTAAATAAAGATCAATATTATCCTTATAATTTTAATATTAACCAGGTGACAAATGTCCCCGAATATAAGAATCTCTTGCTAACTAGCTATACAAAAATGTTAAGACACATTTGAACTGCTAATAAGACTGACACTATTAACTCAAGTGACAAATGTAGATATTTCAGACTTCTATCAAAAAAGCTAGATAGTAAAGAGATTAATTAGAAATAGAATTAAAACCTATCATCAGTGCTTATTCAAATGTGTTTGACAGTTTATCAATTTCCATGAGCTTAATCTTTGTGTAAACCTACAGTGTATCCTTCACAAAACTGAAGTAGAACCATTGTTGCTCACATGTTAACTGTAGTGTAAGAATGATCTCTATAACCCACTGGGTATATTTAATTACTTTGCAAAGGATTATTGGTTTTAGACATCAGCACTCAATCCATAATGATTGATGATATTATTCTTCACTTTATTAATTCAATTTATAACAGTTGTTTTCAGTAGTTAATGTTATCATAGAATTTCATTTATTTAATAAGCTTGAAGAATATTTACTACTTTCTCCTTATTCTATGTACTGAGACACAAACGGCTAAATGACTCTTTCAAAATCCAGAGGTAGTTAGTGATAAAACTGGGAAAACTTCTTCATTCTCTTAACTCTCAATTTAGTACATTTATTCCCACAAAAGAAATTTTAAAATTTAGATGCAAATTATTTACTAATGCATAAATATATGTTTATAGAGATTTACTGAATCCTTGGGATATAATATTCCATAGACTTATTTTTGAGTCATTAAACTCAGTTTTTAATTGTAGACAGATAAAAGAGAGATATATCTCTGCATTACTCAGGACAATTTTTAATAACATCATTTCAAGAGGAAATGACTTGAAGGATAGCAGTCCTAAGAAACATCAGTATAAGTTGGTGTCTTCTCAAAAAACCATAGCCTTTGCATGTATTAGGTTCTTAAAATGAATTTATTTTCCATGTTAAACAAATCAGTATTTACATTTTTATTATTTACCCTAAAATGTAATGCCAAAATAAAATCATATTTGTTTTTCCATTTTTGTACTTCTGAATTGCTCTGATATTTAACTTTCCAAAGTATCCAGTCAGATATAAAGTGTTTAAATAACTGCCATCTCGTGACCACCATTCATGATACTACTGCTGTCTGTCAGATGATACAAGGTATATACAATACCTTAACAGATTCTTTTTAAAATTCAGGATGAATGAAAATTTAAATCAAGGAATCAGTCATTGTGGGGAGCACAGTATACTGTTCAACTATTTTTTCACCTTTAAAACTCATTTTCATAAACTGTAGGAGGCATATTTTGGTAACAGATAAACTATCAAAATCCATCTTTATATGAAAGAATGAGATATATGAGGGAAAGTGCTTGTAAAAGTCAACTGCTTCCTGATGTTTCCCTCAGAATTTCAAGTTGTTCAATACAATTTGTGGAAAATATGATGGCAAATTTTATGTAATCTCTCTGAAAAAGCATTGGTTAATTCATTTTTGACTAAAGGCCAAATAATTTATTAATTTCCAAGACATAAACACTATTCCTTGCACAGCAGCTGTTGGATTATAGCCAACAATCTGAATTTACTTATGTAGCTTAAAAAATACAGGTCCCTATATTCCTAACCACAGCTTTTCACAATCAAAACTGCCATTTCTTCACATAATTACATCTAAACACATCACTAGCCTCTAATAATTGTCTCCATGCTTTTTTCTTTTTAATTCTTACAATTGAAATCCATAACTTAGCTCTAAATTTTTCTTCGTGTTCTAACATTTTAAAAGCAACATGCTGTATTCACCATTCTCTGTTAACTTCTTTGACTCCATGAATTTCCTCCTCTACTTTTTGCTCTTTCCTTGTTCCATAGTTACCTTTAGTCTTCTGTGCCAATTAGTCTATGTCCAGAATATCCCATTAATTTTCTTGTCTTTCCTGTAACTTTTCTATCCAGAATAGTTTCTGCCTTCTTTCATTGATCAGTTCCTCTTGCAGGTTTAATCCTGGAAGACAACTGTTTCCGTTATAGATCTTGTATTTTCTTACATGTGCTTAAGACCCAGAGCAAAAAACAATATCCAGCAGCAACTTCTTATATTTATAGCATCATTCTTATGTCTACTTATTCACTGAATAGACACCTTTCTAGATGGGGGTGAAAAAGATCAATACAATATTATCCTGTCCCACATGGAGAACTAGTTTAGTAAGGAAAACAGTTGTAAATAAATAAGTGCAACAATACAGGTTTCAGTCAAGAAACTAATGAATCAAACATTTTACATGCATCTGATTGAGGGCCTGCATAAGGCAGGCAACGTACCAAGCCCTGAGAGATGATAAGAAATAAATAAATAAATAAACATGGTTTATTCTCCCTTGTGGAATTTATATCTCAGTGAGGAGATAGAAATTGAATGTAGTCATTTAAATAGCACTTTGGAGACTGCTAATTTATCACCTCTATTTCTTTAATGCTGGAACTACATTCTCATGCTTCATATTCTGAAGATAAATATGGCATTAAACAGAATGCTTTGACCTACATTTTATGTATATCAGGGTTCCTGTAATAATGGACTGAAATCACAATGATCATTACTCCCTGGCTATTATTTGCTGCAGCTGCATCTGTGAGCTGAGAGGCTTCCAACCGTAAGGCCATGTGAAACTTCATTTATCTTCATTCTGCAGGGTAATATTTTATCTCACCAATACCCCCGTATTGACAAAGTTTACAGGGACCATTTTTTTCCTTATAAATCTCTGGGCATTGGACATATTGAAACAAATTTTTCTAATCTATAGATATCATTATTTGCCAAAGAAAATCAAGGATAATGACAAAGTTTTCTTTTCTAGAGGAAAGAAATCTCAGTGGATTAAAGCAATAATGCTTCATAAAAATGCTGTGGAATTCTAAAGGAAAATCAGCTAATGAATCAAAAACACAACAATTTTATATGCATTATCTGCTTTGATTTTTACAACTTTTTGGGAAAGGTAAGACAGGTGTTACAATCTTCATGTTAATAGGGAGAAATATGAATGATTCAAGATCATTGTCCACAAGGGTCCTTTGGATTCCAAAGTGAGGGCTCTTCTACTACAAATGGAAAGAGGGATAGGAATGCTTCTGGATAAGAGAGAATGTCTACTTTGTGTCAGGAACTGTAGTGGTGAATTAGCATATTATTTCACTTAATTGAACAAAAGATATGAGAGTTTCAAGGATGGCTGACAAGCTGATGCTTTTGAACTGTGGTGTTGGAGAAGACTCTTGAGAGTCTCTTGGACTGCAAGGAGATCCAACCAGTCCATCCTAAAGGAGATCAGTCCTGGGTGTTCATTGGAAGGACTGATGTTGAAGCTGAAACTCCAATACTTTGGCCACCAGATGCGAAGAGCTGACTCATTGGAAAAGACCCTGATGCTGGGAAAGATTGAAGGCAGGAGGAGAAGGGGATGACAGAGGATAAGATGCTTGGATGGCATCACCGACTAAATGGACATGGGTTTGGGTGGACTCCAGGAGTTGGTGATGGACAGGGAGGCCTGGCGTGCTGCTGTTCGTGGGGTTGCAAAGAGTCGGACATGACTGAGCGACTGAACTGATACTGATACTGACAAGCTGATATCTAAAGAAGCCTTTCAGAATAAGACTATAGGAATGTGCAAGTAGGCCTAAGGTAGGCCATCTGATTCTGTGTTCATATCTGTTTGTGCCACCTAAGTGCAGGGCATCTGTGACTGGACCTCAAAATTTTGGTGCATCACCTACTATAGTGATGACAATGAACAAGAGATATAAGTAGATTAGCCTGGCAAGACGATCTAGGTTCTAGTTTCAAATCCCCAGCACATTCATACACACACACACACACACACACACACTCACTACTAGCTTTATAACTTTGAAACACTCAGTTCTCATGATTTTCTATTCTCATTAATATAGTCATTTTTACCAGTAATATTATATTTATTATTTATTTATTTAAAAAAAATTTTGACTGCACTGAGTCTTCATTGCTGTGTGTGGGCTTTCTCCAGTTGCAGTGAGTGGGGCCTCTCATCAGTGCTGTGCACAGTCTTCTCATTGCACAGGCCCTAGGTGCATGGCCTTCAGTAATTGGGGCGTGGAGGCTCAGCAGTTGTGGTGCCTGGGCTTAGTTGCCCAGTGGCATGCAGGATTTTCCTGGCCCAGGGATCAAACCCATGTCCCCTGCATTGGCAGGTGGATTCTTAACCACTGGGCCACCAAGGAAGTCCTTTACCAGTGATAGTGTATTGGCATTATAGTTACCATAAGAAGCCTAAAGTCACTGACTCATTGGATTCACTCACTTCTGAACATAGTTTAACTGACAGGGGTTAGAGAGAGGTTTGCTTAGGGGCAAAACACCATCTGCTACAAAAAGAAAACACATTTATTTTGTTCCCAATCTCTTGTCCCTTTGAAGGCATATAGGCAACTTCTGATCCTGATGAAGAAATGGTGGCAAGGAGATAATTCCTTGGTGCCAACTCTCATTGTTGGCTCTGCAATCCATTTAATTATACACACGATTCTCTTCTTTGTTAGCAATAAAGCTAATAACTAGGCTGGCTTATCCAGGGTATTTCAGCAGCATTCTAGGATTGCTGTTCCACTTTACCTTTGCAGAATTCTGCTAAACCTCAGACTGGCTATATTACCAAGATGCACCAATCAAATCTTGGTAGAACTGATAAAAAGTTTTCCAAATAAATACCATAGAAAAATAATTCTACTAATTTGGCATAAAACTGTAAGATGTTTTGACTTTATGATAGTTGCTAGTCAGAAGCTCACTATTGTTTTCCATGCAGAATTTCAAAATTGACATTGATCTTGTCAGTGACATCCTACAATTTATTTTTCTTCCTTTAACATGAAAAGAGTACTTTGAGTGGTGAGCAGACACAACTGTGGGACATTTATGTGGCAGAGTCCTATTGATATTTGAGCCTCAGCATATACACAACATCCTTCGTTACTCTTTATCTTTGTACTTTTTCTCCTTTTCTTTCTCTATGTGTTGATTTCATGGGTATCCTTGATGGGAGAACAAGAGGATGTTTTTCAAAAGATGAAGTATCAGTGGAGTCTTAACATCCTTTACACAGCAGGGAAACCAAATAAATACAAGTTATCTTTTTCAATGTTGTGCCTAACTGTGCTCTCAAGAATGCTAATTAATAGAAAAATCTACCAGAAATAGAGGTATAAGCATTAGACTTTGAAAATGAACCTGGAGTCACATATGTATTTGTTAATGGATAAAAGAAAAAAATGCTTTCAGGAAGGATTGCTGAGTCTTTATAAGGTGTTTTTAAGACAGATTGAATGTAAAAGGTTCATATGTACTGGATACATTTTCTCAGTTCTTGTTCAAAAACAGCAGTTTTTGAAATGAATGACACCAGCCTAAGATATTATATAATGTGATATCCTAAAAATAAAATATCTGAACATCAAATTTCCTCAGTGTCCTGAGGTTCCCAAGATGAGTAGAAAAAAGGCTCTAAAATAGGGCATGGGACAGTGAGCTGTGAAAAGAAAGTAAAAACATACAAAACAAGGGCAAAGAAGCTTAGAAAGCACTTTAATCTACTCATTTCATCTACATTTCTGCTGGAAGTAGTGTTTCAATTAACTAATCAATCTGCTCTCTCTTTGATCTCATAATGCATTTGTCTTTTATTATTTTATTTAAATATTAGTTTTCTTACATTTGTATTTCATCTCAGGATAGTGTTTGCAAATTCACACAGAGTTTGAGGTTTCATATCCTATTATGCAAAGATTCTAAAGCTATACATTTATATCTGCCATTTTCTCATTTATCCCATGAACTGAAGTTACAGGGACTTAAGCAAGAATGTACACACATCCTAACTCATATTATTTAACTCTTCTCATGCCATCTCCAGGCTATTGTCACCCATAACCCTGCCTTGATTACTTTCCACATTTATATTCTTGAAATATATTAGACTGAGATTCTGTGATGTTGCATATTAAATTTCTTATCTTTAATAAGTATAACTGGGTTTAATAAATATGAAATAGAGGAAGGAAAGGGATATAATCTCTCAAATTATATCTCTTAGGTAGCAAAAGCAATTTGTGACCTATTTCTTTTCTTTTGCAGAAGTTAGCTATTTCTTCAAGAATTCTTTCAAGATGCTCTGTGTATCAATACTAACCATCATTACAGTACAAGAATTCTGTTCATGTCCCAGATTCCCAGATAGAGTTTTACAGGCTTTTTACTTTGCCTTTTCTTTTTTGATGCTGTTTCTGAACACCATCAGTCCTGAGCATCTATAAGTAATTCCTGCTATGAGTGGTAGGAGAGGAAAGGAAAAATAATTGTTTATTTTTCCCTTGTAATTTTCACTTTGCTTGTTCCATGCCTTAAGGGGCATCAGTCTAGGAGACCTGAAGGTTGATTTCTTGCTTAAAGAGCTTTCAAAGTTAATCTCTCCTATTATCTCTCTCACAACACTGCATTTTTTTCCTATAGGACACTTACCATAATTTGTAAAACTGTGTATTGGGAATGGCATGAAGAGAGAAAACTTGTTTGAAGGAGAATTCCAAATAATAAACATGGACATTCTCCCCTCCAGGAGGTGAAGCTTAATATCCTCTGAGTGTAGTTGGACTCAGTGACTCCTCGCCGATGAAGATAGTAACCTTCCAGTGGAGAAAACGGGCTCTACTTCTTGGACAAGTTAACATTACCAAAGATGTCCTGCTGAGAATGTGTATTCTCTGGTATAATATGATGAAAGTGTACTTTACTTCCATTGCATTCAAGTCCCCTATAATAAAAAGGACATCTTTTGTGGGTGTTAGTTCTAGAAGGGCTTATAGGTCTTCATAGAACTGTTCGACTTCAGCTTCTTCAGTGTTACTAGTCGGGGCATAGACTTGGATTACTGTAATATTGAATGGTTTGCCTGGGAAACGAACAGAGATCATTCTGTCATTTTTGAGATTGCATCCAAGTACTGCATTTCAGACTCTTTTGTTGACTATGATAGCTACTCCATTTCTTTGAAGGAATTCTTGCCCACAGTAGTAGATATAATGGTCATCTGAGTTAAACTCACCCATTCCAGTCCATTTTAGTTCGCTGATTCCTAGAATGTCGATGTTCACTCTTGCCATACCCTGTTTGACCATTTCCAATTTGCCTTGATTCATGGGCCTAATATCCAGGTTCCTATGCAATATTGCTTTTTACAACATCAGACTTTACTTCCATCACCAGTCACATCCATAACTGGGTGTTGGTTTTGCTTTGGCTCCATCTCTTCTGTATTTCTGGAGCTATTTCTCCATTGTCTCCAGTAGCATACTGGGCAAATACTGACCTGGGGAGTTCATCTTTCAGTATCCTATCTTTTTGCCTGTTCATACTGTTCTTGGGGTTCTCAAGGCAAGAATACTGAAATGGTTTGCCATTCCCTTATCCAGTGGGCCATATTTTGTCATAAAAAGCAAGAGAGTTCCAAAAAACAAAACAAAACAAAACAAAACAAAACCTACTTCTGCTTTGCTGACTATGCCAAAGCCTTTGACTGTGTGGATCACAACAAACTGTGGAAAATTCTTAAAGAGATGGGAATACCAGACCACCTGACCTGCCTCTTGAGAAATCTGTATTCAGGTAAGGAAGCAATAGTTAGAACTGGACATGGAACAACAGACTGGCTCCAAATCCGGAAAGGAGTAGGTCAAGGCTATGTATGTCACTCTGCTTATTTAAATTATATGCAGAGTATATCACGAGAAACGCTGGGCTGGATGAAGCACTAGCTGGAATCAAGATTGCTGAGAGAAATATCAATAACCTCAGATATGCAGATGATACCACACTTATGGCAGAAAGCAAAGAAGAACTAAACAGCCTCTTTATGAAAGTAAAAGTTGGCTTAAACTCAACATTCAGAAAACTAAAATCATGACATCTGGTCCCATCACTTCATGGAAAATAGATGGGGAAACAGTGTCAGACTTTATTTTTTGGGGCTCCAAAATCATTGCAGATGGCGACTGCAGCCATGAAATTAAAAGACACTTGCTTCTTGAAAGAAAAGTTATGACTAACCTAGACAGCATATTAAAAAGCAGAGATATTAATTTGCCAACAAAGGTCCGTCTAGTCAAGGGTATGGTTTTTCCAGTGGTCGTGTATAGATGTGAGAGTTGGATTGTGAAGAAAGCTGAGTGCCGAAAAATTGATGCTTTTGAACTGTGGTGTTGGAGAAGACTTGAGAGTCCCTTGGACTGCAAGGAGATCCAACCAGTCCATCCTAAAGGAGATCAGTCCTGAATATTCATTGGAAGGACTGATGCTGAAGCTGAAACTCCAATACTTTGGCCACTTCATGCGAAGAACTGACTCCTTGGAAAAGATCCTGATGCTGGGAAAGATTGAAGGCAGGAGGAGAAGGGGACGACAGAGGATGAGATAGTTGTATGGCATCACTGACTCAATGGACATGAGTTTGAGTAAACTCTGGGAGTTGGTGATGGACAGTGAGGTCTGGAGTGCTGCAGTCAGTCCATGGGGTCACAGAGAGTCAGACAAGACTGAATGACTAAACTGAACTGAACTATATTTTATTCCTGTAATATTCTTCCCCGTAACCCACAACCTCAGTCTAGTCATGAGGAAAACATCATACAAACTCAAATTGAGGGACTATCTACAAAATTTTTTACCAGTATTCTCCAAAAGTATCAAGATCATGAAAAGTAAGGTAAAATGTCACAGATGGAAGATGATAAGGAGACATCATTCAATGCACTGTAGTATCCTAGATTGGGCATGAGAATAGAGAAAGGACACTCGTGGAAAAACTGGAAAAAAAAAAAAAAACACAAAATCTCTGGTTAATAGTATTTGCCTATGCTAATTTCTCACTTTTAGCAAACATGCCATAGTTATGGACGATGTTAATAGTAGGATATTAAAATATCCTATTAAATGTACTATTAAGTAGAATTACTATTTAATGTACTATTAAATTGAAATGTACTATTGAAATGAGCAGGGCCCTGTGGGGCTCCTGCACACAGAAGCCTTTCTGTGTTCCCCATTTTCATCTGTAGGGAATAGACACATAGCTTCCATTACCTTCCCTGTGTTGCAAAAGGCAGATTCAAACAGTTGCTAATTAGGGAAAGGAAGGAATGCAGAGACAAAGGAGAAGCAGTTAAGAAACAATAGTACAGCCTTGGGGCACAGTCCAGGTTTTCCTCAAGGGATACATGAAACAATGTCTTTAAACTCTTCTCAGTGCTTCACAGGTGGTGTTCCCAGTGGTGAAGAACCCGCTTGCCAATGCAGGAAACAGAGACTCAGCTTGGATCCCTGGGTCAAGAATATCCCCTGAAGGAGGACATTGCAACTCACTCCAGTATTCTTGCCTGGAGAATCCCAGGGACAGAGGAGTCTGGCAGGTTACAGTCCGTAGGGTCACAAAGAGTCGGATACAACTGAAGCGCCTTAACATAGCACACAGCAGAACTAAAACTGCCATCAAATGAAAGATGTTTCAGAAAGAAGGTCACAGTTTGATAACCTAGAGAAGTTCATCATGGGACCACCTGGGGCCAGATTAAAGGAACTACAGAAACTCAGGAGAATACCATCTGAGGCCAGATTAAAGGAGTGCAAGCCCTTCACATACCCTGCTCCTTATCAGCACTTAAGCCTTGAACTGTCACTATAAAAGTCCTCACCAAACCCTCCTGGGTTGGGACACACAATTCTGAAGCATGAGCCGCTGCGACCCCTTTGCCTGGCAAAATAATAAAGCTGTTCTTTTTACTTCACCCAAAACTGTCTCCAAGATTTGATTCAGCACAGGTGCACAGAGGACAAGTTTTTGACATTAAATTCTCTCCTTCTTTTGTATAAATCTGAAATTATTTTACAATAAGATTTTTAAAGGAGAGTGAAAATATTTATTGGGTACAGATTTGTTTAATGTCTACCTTGCTCATGATACTGTAAGCTTTAAGAAGCCAAAGAACATGACTACTATATAAATTTTTTTTGTTTGTTTTTTCCCCTAAGGCCTGGAAGTGTACAGTTTCCTGGTAAGACCTCAGGAAATTGTGGTGTTAGTCACTCAGTCATGTCTGACTCTTCACTATCCTATAGCCCATCAGGCTCCTCTGTCCTTGGAATTCTTCAGGCAAGAACACTGGAGTGGGTAGCCATTCCCTTCTTCAGGGGATCTTCCTGACCCATGGATCAAATCTGGGTCTCCTGCATTGCAGGAAATTCTTATCACCTGAGCCACCAGGGAAGCCTGCTTGTTGTCTGAATAAGTGTGTAACTGATTCGATGGACATGAATTTGAGCCAACTCCAGGACATGGTGAAGGATAGTGAAGCCAAGTGTGCTGCAGTCCATGGGGTTCAAAGAGTAGGACATGACTTAGTGACTAAACAACAACAAAATAAGTATAAGTGCATGCCAGGCTTTCTCCAATATCTGCCACTCGCTGACTTTACCAGTATTTATACCCACACTGGGGTGAATTCAAGACAACATAAGTATCATATGAGAGCAAATACATTCTCTCATTAGAAAAAAATGTGTATTTGGTCCTATAGTTTCTGTCACAGAACTAGGTTCATATGCCTGACATATAGCAAGCTAAACGCTAAAGGATTATAGCAGAGAAACGGTTAAATCACAAGGCAGCCAAGCAAGGGGGTAGGGAAGTAAATTTCAGATATGAGATGGGTTAGGGCTATTTTGGTGGCTCAGATGATAAAGAATCCACCTGCAAAGCAGAGACCTGGATTTAATCCCTGGGTTGGGAAGATTCCCTAGAGGAGGGCATGGCAACCCACTAGTGTTCTTGCTTAGAGAGTCCCCACAGAGGAGCCTGGCAGGCTCCATGGGGTTGCAAAAAGTTAGACATGACTGAGCACACACAGCATGGGATAAGAGGCAGAGTGGTCTAATGTGTGGGCAAAGTTGATTGCAGGCAAGAAAAGTGAGGTAATCAGTGGCCTGTGCAAGCGTGGTCTAGCTTCATGGCTCTGTAGAACACAAGTTCAGATCATGTTCTGAGGGTGGAGTACTGGGTCCTCTGAGGGCAAGAGGTCACCCATGGGACACTCACATAGGCCCATTTGAATGGTTGGTGATCTCAACAGGTCTGAACTGGGCAAGAACTAGCTAAATGTTCCTTAAAATCAACTTAACCATTATTATGAGGAGGTGGGAGTTTACTTCAAAATCAATTGAAAGCCAGTGACTAAAAGTAAATTAGGGCACTTCCCTGGTGGTTCAGTGACTAAAACTCTGCTCCCAGTGCAGGTGGCCTGGGTTCAATCCCTGTTCAGAGAACTAGATCCCTGACCTCAACTAAGATCTGGTACAGACAAATAAATAAATAAAAGCAAGTGAGGTGGATTATACTTGGTGGTTGTAAGCAGGGTCACCCCTGCTTTCATTTTCATTGATCACATTTTAAAATTTCTATTTCTAAAGGAAATTTCTTTGGCATGTTGATGGAGCTCAGGATAAGCTGTTCTACAATATGACAACTTGGGATTGAACCCAGGGATCAAACATGACAATTTGGTTGGTTGCTAAGTCATGTCTGACTCTTGTGACCTTGCACTGTAGCCAGCCATGCTCCTCTGTCCATGGGACTTTCCAGGCAAGAATAATGGAGTGATTTGCCATTTCCTTCTTCAAGGGATCTTCCTAACCTGGGATCGAACCCAGGTCTCCTACACTGCAGGCAACTATTTACCATGCTATGACAACTTAGCATGATAAATATTTGAAGCTGAAGGAATCTAGAAATGGCATATTCAGGGAGGACTTTCTGACCTTCCCTTGAAGTAGGCCTTAAAACTCTCTTGTGAGAAGTGATCTCCCAATACTCAGAAGAAAGGAACATTCTTATCTTTGAAGATGAAGGGAAAAAGAGAGAACTCAGAACAAAAAAGCCTTGCTAAGCTTCCCTCAGTTTACTATACTTAGCTCACCTTTATCTTTTCACATCTTTCTAGGACTTTCCATTATTCATCAAACTTAGCATGAAAACACTCATGTTTAACTATTTTTCTGGTCCTTTATTTTCTTCTGAAGCCTCCTTCCTCATAATACTCCTTATGAAGTATTATGTCACAAAATATTTATGTTAAATCTGTATGCTTGTCTCTTGTTAGTCTGTCTTCTGTTAGGAGGAATACAACTAAGAACTTAAACAGGTAGGGAAAAAGAATGATTTTTTTCCCCACTATATTGTTTTAATCCAAATACTAAAAGCCAGATCTGACAATTAAGTCTGCCATTTGAAATCTCAGCATTTTAGAGCTAGAAATGCATTCAAATAATAAGAACTTACTTTATCTTTAAACAAAACAGTTAGTGAAATTCAAAAGAGGGACAAGAGCTCAGCTGCTCTATTTTACTTTATTCTACTCATCTGACTTCCTATTTATACTCGTAGAACTTCAGGAGACCTGGGGCTCTGTGGAACCCAGTTTGAAAATCAGGGCCTTCATTTTACTGATAGGGAACACTAAAGCCCTAAGAAGAAAAATGATTTGGCCAAATATCACTTATAGAAATTTTGATAAGATCAGGAGAAAACCAAAACTTTTTTGAGAATCATTCCTAATGAATTCAGTTAAGTTGCTTAGATGCAAATTATGCATTTTCTCTATCATATTGAAAGTCACTTATTTTCCCTAAAAAAAGAGAGACATTTTTGACCAAATAAATAAGCAAAATTATATTCTCCATCTGTCCATCTTCCTCATGGTTTTCTTATTTGTTTTATGAGAATTTTTTTTTTCTTCTTTTCAGAACCCACAATATATATCTACGGGCAGAGAGAAGTTGAGGTCTTTCATGTAAGCTTTGTAAGTTTTTCAAATCTTAGTTTCCATGATGATGGTCACACTCATATGAAGACTTACAAATTTCTCTAAAAGTTGATCTACCTTGCGTACAATGACGTTAAATGTTGAGAATGACATTTATATGAAGATTTGTGAATCTTCCTGAAAATAGACCCTTCCTAGTATATAATTAAATACAAGCTTAAGGGAAGAAAAAAAAAAAAAGTGTGTACTCATCCTTATCAGGTAACTCAGAAAGAAATAAACGACTTCAAGGCATGAACTATGTTAACTGAAAGTAACAGTATAATATAGTAGAAACAGAGAAGGCAATGGCACCCCACTCCAGTACTCTTGCCTGGAAAATCCCGTGGACGGAGGAGCCTGGTAGGCTGCAGTCCATGGGGTCGCTGAGGGTCGGACACGACTGAGAGACTTCACTCTCACTTTTCACTTTCATTCACTGGAGAAGGAAATGGCAACCCACTCCAGTGTTCTTGCCTGGAGAATCCCAGGGATGAGGGAGCCTGGTGGGCTGCAGTCTATGGGGTCGCACAGAGTCGGACACAACTGAAGCGACTTAGCAGCAGCAGCATAGTAGAAAACTTACTTCAGTAGAGCATCAGGGAAATCTGGACTCTACCTCTGATTGCTTCATACATTCTACATATTCATTTTGAAATTTCTGAGGTTTGAAGGGGGCGAAAAGGAAAAGATGAGGTCCTTTTCAAATGTATGGTTAAATCTCAATTTACAATAACATTTTGCAGGAAGTGAAATGAGAGCTGCTTTTATAGAGGCGTTTCCTCTACTTTTCCAGACCACCTGGAATACTTCATACATGTCTAAAGAATTCTGACACCTGATTTTCACCTTCATGTCATTGCAGCTTTCCTATACTAATGAGGCTTTTCTGTTAAGTCTTTTCCTGCTAATGATGTCTAAAAACCAAAGGCCAAGTAATGAGCAGATCAATAGCTTCCATTAAGGTCTTGTAGAAACTCTTCTAATTTTATCTCCTATGGTGTGACCTCCAATTTGCATAAAAGAGATACTACTTAAACTTACAGGCGGGATTGATTGACTGAACCTGACAAAGGTGGGAGAGCAAATGCCTAATTTAAATCACATCCAAAAGATGAGGAGATGATTAAGATCTGTGCTATAATTACTCTCATAATTCTTATTTCTGCTGTTCTTTTTTTAAAATAAATTTTATGTACTCATGTATTTATTTGGCAGTGCTGGGTCTTTTTTGCTGTGTGAGCCTTCCTCTAGTTTCAGTGAGTAGGGGCCACTCTCTAGTTGTGGTACACGGGCTTGTCATTTCAGTGGCTTCTCCTGTTGCAGAGCACGGGCTCAAGGGAACTCAAGCTTCAGTAGTTGTGGTTCCTGGACCTTTAGAGCAGAGGCTCAAAAGTTGGGGCACACAGGCTTAGTTGGTTAGCAGCATGTGAAATCTTACCGGACCAGAGATTGAACCCGTGTCTCCTGCATTCGCAGACAGATTCTTTACCACTGGGCCACCAGGAAGCCCTCTCCTAGTTTTTAAACTTAACTCTCTCATTTAATTTTCAAATTAATATCCCCTAATTTTTTTTTCCTTAGGTCAAGGAATAAATATGACTAAAATAATTCTAAATCAAAGGGCAGAGAACAAAGCAGCAGGCATTTCAGGTACTAGAAGCAGAATAAGAAATGCTTTATTGCAATATATTTTGTTGCCCAGAGTCCAAAATTTTACATTCTGGTTTGTAACATCCTCCTAGGGCATTCTTCCTATATTTCAACAGTCAATTATTTTAATGTGTTTGAGTTGGCCTTAGAAATCCCTCTACCTCATTCACTTTCAGCTGCCCCCTTATTCTTATATCATACTTTCAGTGTTTTCTTTGCTGACCAGGGACACATCTCTTCTTTCTTGGTGCCTCTCTTTCCAGATAATTCTCTCACACATATCTCTTTTTGTGGAAAATGTCTATTTTACAGTCTAATTTTTAATACAATAAGATCCTGAAATGTTTTTTTTGTATTTCAAGTGTTCCTATTTATTTTATCTTTCTCTATTTTTCCTGTTACAATCACTGAATGAATGTCCAAGGTTTAGAGAAAGTACCTCATTGGGCACGAAGAAGTGAAGTGAAGTTGCTCAGTTGTGTCCGACTCTTTGCGACCCCGTGGACTGTAGCCCACCAGGCTCCTCCGTCCATGGGATTCTCCAGGCAAGAATACTGGAGTGGGTTGCCATTTCCTTCTCCAGGGCATCTTCCTGACCCAGGGATTGAACTCAGGTCTCCTGCATTGCAGGTGGAGGTTTTAACCTCTGAGCCACCAGGGAAGCCCTCATGGGGCACAGTGGCATTAAATTGATATTTAAAATAATAGCATCTAATATACACCAGGTGCTTACTATGTCTTGGGGTAAATACTTACTTAAATCATCTGACTATTTTCATAACATCTTTATTAAGTAAACACCCAATCTGTCCCCATTTATGATGAGGAAGCTAAGCCTTATTTAAAAAAAAAATCGACAGAGTAAATTTGAAGATCTAATTGGTTTTATTTAATGACTCATAAACTGGGCAGCATCCCATCTAGTCAATGCAGGAGTTGGAGATGACTGAGCAACTAACACATACACATATACAAGGGGTTGCTCCAAGGGTGGAGCAAGAAGTTATGAGCACAGGAAAAGAAAGAATTGTTTCTGGCCAGGCTATCTTCTTTTGGGGAAATGGAAAGGCAGGGGTCTTTACCATGCAGATTATTTCCTGTTAACCAGGAAATTTTAGATTGACTCTTTTCAAGGTCACATTTCTGGGATGAGTTGAAACTGCAATTAAACATTGTTTTGCTGTCATATGCGGCAAATGACTCCATTTTGGCCTTGTTATTTCTTTCTAACAATTCTTACCTTTGATCAAACTCTCTGCCTGAGAGATGTGATCAAAATTGACAGCATTAAAGACAATCTCAGCTACTGCTCTATAGTTCTTACAGGTTTTTCTGATCCTTTGTGTGGTATCACTAGGCCTGATGTTTTTGCTTAATCCCTGTGATATTCTCAGGTCAGGGCTTCAGGTTTGCAATCTTTAAATTAGTTATTCTCTTGGCTTTTTCTTGACATTCCAGTATTATGGAGATTATGTCTAGTGGTCAGCAGCTACAAAAATGCATTTAAAGCTTTTGATAAAATACACTGTGCCAGGAAGAATATACGTAGGATAATTCCAAAAGTTTGGAGTGGGCTTCAGAGCTATGATCTCCAAGAAGTGAAGTGAAAGTTGCTCAGTCATGTCTGACTCTTTGCAACCCTATGGATTATACAGTCCATGGCATTCTCCAGGCCAGAATACTAGAGTGGGTAGCCTTTTCATTCTCCAGGGGATCTTCCCTACTCAGGGTTTGAACCAGGGTCTCCTGCATTGCTGCTGCTACTAAGTCTTTTCAGTTGTGTCCAACTCTGTGCGACCCCATAGACGGCAGCACACCAGGCTCCCCAAGTCCTTGGGATTCTCCAGGCAAGAACACTGGAGTGAGTTGCCATTTCCTTCTCCAGTGCATGAAAGTGAAAAGTGAAAGAGAAGATGCTCAGTCGTGTCTGACTCTTAGTGACGGACCGCAGCCTACCAGGCTCCTCCATCCACGAGATTTTCCAGGCAAGAGTGCTGGCGTGGGTTGCCATTGCATTGCAGGCAGATTCTTTACTAACTGAGCTATCAGAGACTCCCTGAGCTCCAAGATCTTAACCAATTAAAGAAGACCCTATTGAAGTTTCTGTAGTGGCCTCCCTAGTGGCTCAGATGGTAAAGCGTCTGCTCACAATGTGGGAGACCTGGGTTCAATCCCTTGATTGGGAAGATCCCCTGGAGAAAAAAATGGCAACCTACTCCAGTACTCTTGCCTAGAAAATTCCACAGATGGAGGAGCCTGTTAAGCTACAGTCCATGGGGTCACAAAGAGTCGGACACGACTGAGCAACTTCACTTATTGAAGGTCATCCTTTTAAGCCAATGGCTTGCTCAATGATCTTATGTAATTGAGTTTCAACTTCCCAGAATTTTCGATCTGGGTCCAATACAAGATGTTGGCCACAGCACAGACATCTCCTTGCTTTGCTAAAAGATAACCAAGGGCTATCCTGTTGTTGGAATTTCCCAGGTGGCTCAGTGGTAAAGAATCCACCAGCCAATGTTTGATCCCTGGTAGAGGGAGATCCCCTGGAGAAGGAAATAGCAACCCACTCCACTATTTTTGCCCGGAAAATCCCGTAGACAGAGCTTCATGGCAGGCTTATAGTCTATGGGATCACAAAGAGTTAGACATGATTTAGCAACTAAACAACAACAGAAAATCCTATCATGAGGAACAACTTTCACCAGAGAGTCTATGGATGCTTTGGGGGCAACAATTTTCTTAGCAATGGAATGTGCAATGTCTATAAGAGTCAATGAATGATTTCTGATCATATTTTCATTTGTATTTACTCCTAATCAGGGACTAGATTTACTCTTGGGAATTTCTGCAGTTACCCATTTAATCCAGGGATTAGTCAGGTTTTTAGTGCATATGGGAAAAGAATTTCCTACGGCTTCCCAGGTGGCACTAGTGGAAAAGAATCCACCTGCCAGTGCAGAAGAGATAAGAGACCTAGGTTCTATCCCTGGGTCTGGAGAATCCTCTGGAGAAGGAAATGGCAACTCACTCTAGTATTCTTCCCTGGAGAATATTATGGAAAGAGGAATTTCCTAGCTAGCTTGAGATAAATTCATTCTATGATTTGGAAAGAAAGTTTCTTCTGGTGAAATCCGTTAGTGAGTAGGGGCAAATCTGATCGATATCAGCATGGGAATGTGGGAGTGAATAAAGGGTCTTGTCTTTCTAGGACAATGTGAGAATAAAGGAAAGAAAGAAAAGAAGAAAAGTGTTCATGTTCAGTAGAAGTATAAAGTCTTGACCTGTCATCTGGGACAAAAGGAGTCTACCTCAATGTCTATTTTTCCTCTCATCAATTTGATTCAGAGGTCTCCAGAATTCCTATAGGTGTTATGTGAAATCTTTAGCTATGAGATGTGAACCAAGGCTCACAGCCTTCTAGTTTTGTAGTAGTGGGATCAGTGGGGCACTTGCAAGGTCTTTTCCAATGGAGTTACATGAGTGTCTTAGTTCTGAGTGAGTGGGTGAAAATTGCTAACATTGCTTTGGTGAATTGTAGCCAGATACTTGAGGAAACTAGAATTCAAACTTCAGTCCAATTTAAGGTATACAACAAGACCTCAAAGACAAATAAGACTAGAATCTAATATCTAAAAAGGTTCAAACATATTTTTTCTCTGTACAATTATCTTTTCATTTTAACCATAGATAATCACAGTAAAATGAATTTGTTTGACAAGGAATATGAAAATAAGAATACTGACTGAGAGTTTCTGAATTCTGAGGAACAAGGTAGGAGAAGATGTAGATGTTTTACTTCTTTATGTAAAGGTATATCTTACCAAAGTGTTGATAGTTGTAAAGATTTCTTTAAATCTGGAAAAAAGTTAAGAACCTGTACTGTTTTAAACACAAAGTCATAAAAACTATAATCTTCCTCATCAGTTCATTTAATTCCATGTATTAATTATTATTGTGTTTTATCCAGTTTTTAAATTATTTTGACCTTGACTAATGATTGAGGGTGAGAGGGACAGTAATAATTCATGGATGTTTGCAAACTTTTCATTAAGACTTGTATAAGTTCCCAGTAAAGTGGGAGCTTTGATCACTGGAAATTTACCACAAACGAGAAAAAAAGACTTTCTAACTTTCTTTGCCACTGTGATGGCATTAACTTTGTAACAGGGAAAGACTTTAACTCATCTGGAAGCTATATGTACAATAACAACAATATATTGATGTAGTTATCGACCCATACTAAGCGGGAGTTTAATGAAGTCCAGTTGCAGGTGTTCAAAGGATCTATGGAGAAGAGGTCTGAGGACTCTAGAGATGAAAATAATTTTTCTTAAATGCACTATGGTGGGTGAAGGAATACAAAACTCAGAAGATGGGCTTTCTAAGGCACCAGAAGAAACCAAACAGCTGTCTTGTAGTTTCCTGGCCAAGCCCTAAATGTTCATTAATTTACAGTTATGTTTACTTATCCTAATTTCTCTAATTTAGGAGCAGACTATTGCCATGTTACTAGGACATCAGATTGGCTAAAGTCTGACAATTGAGTAAGTGGTCATTTTTGCAAATGCAGAACAAATTTTACCTACTTTTTCCATAATCCTAATAGATTCTCTTGTTGCTGCCTTTGCATGAAAGTCAGCTAGGATATTTCCCTGATATTCAGATTCAGTCCATTTAGTGTGAACCTCAATTTTGTCATCACATTACTTTCAGAAAGAGAAGAGCACTGAGAAGATCACCTATTTGTGGTCCATTTCACCATTGTCCCAGAGAACGTCATACATTATAAGACAATGGCTAGAATTACAAATGATAACATTATACCAAGGCATATCATCTTTCTAGGAATTTCACACAATTTCTAAACACTTCCATACCTATGGCAATACAAAATAAAGAAGGCCTACCATTTACTTTAAAATTATATTGAATATTTACTAAACACATATTATACCAATAACATATTATACCAAACAGATATTTAGCATTAGAATATATTTAAGTATTATAGATCACAACTGTCCTAGAACAATGCTTGATATATAACAGCCATCCACTACATATTTGTTGAATATATAGCTCGAAAACTTCAAATGCATGAATCAATTTGAATCAGTGAAAAAGTAAGCCTTTAATATCAAATAGTGATCTGAAGGTATCTAGAAGGTAAAACTATTACTGCTTGTGAGTCATTGTTAAACAATATGGGAGGATGACCCATATGTTACAGCAAACATGGGAAATACCTTTTAATTTTACCTGTTTTATTTTTGAAATTTAAATCATTTTAATTGTCAAAAAATATGCAAGGCTCTTTTACTTGAAATGTAAGGAAAGTAATATCAATTGTTGATCTTATTGCACTCATAAGAGCAATAAGAACAATTATACATAAAATTTGAAATGTCTTGCCCACTCTCTACCATGTAAAGTGCTAAGTCGCTTAGTCGTGGCTGACTCTTTGTGACCCTATGGACTATGGCTCACCAGGATCCTCAGTCCATGGGATTCTCCAGGCAGGAATACTGGAGTGGGTTGCCCTGCCCTTCTCCAAGGGACCTTCCTGACTCAGGGAGCAAACCACATCTCCTGCAGCTCCTGCATTCCAGGTTGGTTCTTTACCGCTGAGCCACGACCATGCAATAATCCCATTTAATTAAATTTGTCATTTATTTTTAAATACCTTTTTCTATTCTTTTTCAAATTCTTTTCCCATTTAGGTTTTTATAGAATACCATGAAGAGTTCTTGGTGCTATATAGTAGGTCCCTACCAGCTATATACTTTAAATATAGCAGTGTATACACATCAATTCTAAACTCCCTGTCTATCCCTTTCCCTAACTCTTGCCCAGTTGTAATCATAAATTCATTCTCTAAGTCTGCAAGTTTGTTTCTGTTTTATAGATAAGTTCATTTGCATCTCCCCTCCTTTTTTTTTTTTTTTAAAGATTCTGCATTTAAGTGATATCATACATTTGTTATTCTCTGTCTGACTTACTTCATTTACTATGATTATCTCCAGGTCCATTCATGTTGCTACAAATGGCATTATTTCAATATTTTTTATGGCTGATTTTACATTGTACTTATGTACCATATCTTCTTTATCCATTCATCTGCCAATGGACATTTAGTTTGCTTCCATGTTTTGGCTATTGTAAACTATGCTGAAATGAACATTGAGGCAGATGCATACATTCAAATCAAGTTTTTCTCCAGATACATGTCCAAGAGTGGGATTGCTAGATCATATGGTAGCTCTATTTTTAGTTTTTTAACAAACTTTCATATTTTGCATATTTTATTTGGCAATGCTTTCTTATATCAAATAAGCTTAGATAGTTGAATAAATAATTTGGGATGTTCCCAGAGATTCTCTGAAAAATTCCCAAGTTAGTTTGCAGTCAGAAGACTTCATGTAAAATTTGATTTGGGGAAGTTTGTCAAAAATGTCAAACTTCTAAAAACTTGATGAAATAGGATCACAGATTATGATGACATAATACTTAATATCTATTAACAAAACTTAGCTTTTTTAATATTAAGAAGTTAATATTAAGCTTTCTTAAGTAATCAAAGAGCTGATAAAAACAGGAAACACAGATGTTTTTATCTTGATGTGACACAAAACCTTTGTTTCCTAGGCCAATCACTTAAAAGATAAGGAAAATCTTTGTTTACAATTTCTTATTAAGAGGTGATCAACAATCTAAGAAAAATTGTCCTTTCAGGAGATAAAAGAAAACTGGAGTTTAGTTTTATATAATACAAAAAGCTATTTCCAAAAACCCTTTAATAGCAACACTTTTTTAAAGCCAACTTGACCATGCAAGGCAAGATTCTCTCTCTCCGAAACAACCAAAAGTTTTAGATTAGATAAAACTACTCTAGTGTCTCTTAACAAGTATGTACCTCCATAGTGTTGGTCGCTCAGTAATGTCCAACTCTTTAGGACTCCATGGACAGTAGTCCAACAGGCCCCTCTATTCATGGAGCTCTGCAGGCAAGAATACTGGAGTGGGTTGCCATTCCTTTCTCCAAGAGATCTTCCTGACCCAGCCACTGAACCCATGTCTCCAGCATTGCAAGCAGATTCTTTACCATCTGAGCCACCATGGAAGCACATACTTTTTCTTAATCAAAAACATATCTTGCTTCCCTTGCAAGGAAACAACAGAATTGTTTCCTTTATTATTTCTAGTAGTTTCAATTATATACATTAAGTTTTTTAACCTTTAGAAACTTTTAATTTCTAGTGAAAAATAAGAAATAAGCAATTATAAACTGTGGATTGGCAGATTTATACTTCCTATAATTCCTGGAAAATGTTCTTTTTTCATAGAAAATATCCAATGTGACCATAAAATATTTACAATAGATCCAACTTTATCTTTTGTTTGTCCACAATAGGAAGCCAAAAGTAGATAAACCTTGTAGGGCAAGGGAGTTAGAGAAGGCGAGGTTTGGAAAAAGAATGAGACCTGCACTTACAGGAACAAGTCACCATTAATGAGGCAAGAAGGGGCAGCAGTCAGATTAGTGAGCTGCTGCACTAACCCGAGTGGAAATCTGCTGTCTTAAGGGGGCCTGTTCTTCTCCAAGGTTGTTCAGAGTAGTTATCTCTTAAACAGCTGGGGCAAGGAATTCTGGAGATTAGCCAGAGGTTGGAGTGGCTGGGAGCTGGGCGTAATCAAACTTAATGTCCATTTTTTTCTTTAGGTGAGAGAGTTCTTTGTTTTGCATAGCATGGTGGGGAGAACTTGGAGGAGAGTTTTAACTCCAGGCTATTTTGAGCCATGTAACTTTCCCTCAAACATAATTTAGTAATTAATGTTTCATTATTTTATCTTGCAATACCATTCAGAGGTAGAAAAACATCAGACATCTACAACACACACAGACACACATACATACACACACACATATATAGATAGATAGATAGATAGATAATCAGGAACAAACACAGAAGCTTCATAGCTTCCATTCTAAAAATTTAATCTTAGGATGAATATGGTAATACAAAACTTGTAACAGGGAAGAAAGAAGTCTGACTCCATGTTGGATCTATTTCTTTTTAAACTTTGCTTTCTGTTGTTTCCTTACTATAATTACTAAAAAAATTGTCTATAGCTATACCCATAC
Organism: Aepyceros melampus; assembly: GCA_006408695.1. Lineage (NCBI taxonomy): Eukaryota > Metazoa > Chordata > Mammalia > Artiodactyla > Bovidae > Aepyceros > Aepyceros melampus. The sequence continues at coordinate 15,505 of SJXQ01000461.1, read as the reverse complement.
ATAATGGCCTGCCTGGGGGAACACTACCCCTCTTTCTGAATGTTAAACTAAAGTGCCTTTGTTCAGCTCACAGGGGAACATCCTGATTCTGCCCACTCATGAATGGCTGCGGGGGAAAAAAGAAATTAGAACACACCCCACCCCCAGACTGGCCACACTTGGAGATACTTTGAAAGACTATTTTACTTTACTTCTTTACTACCTCCTCCTCTCTGATCTATAAAAGATACTAGCATCCAGAACCCGTTAAGATGGTACTTTAGGACTCTAGTCTGCCATCTTCTTTGATCCTAGCTTTCCAAATGAAGTCACTTTCCTTGCCTTAACACTTGGTCTCCTGATTTATTGGTCTGTCCTATGGCAAGCAGCTGAGCTTGGACTCAGTCACAAACACACTTATTTATAAAGGAACAGTTGGATCTAAACAGTTTTTCTGACATGCAGTTGTTCCCTGCTCCAATGACTAAAGTCGGTGTGTGCAGCTACTGCTACTGCTGCTAAGTCCCTTTAGTCATGTCTGACTCTGTGCGACCTCATAGACGGCAGCCCACTAGGCTCCTCTGTCCCTGGGATTCTCCAGGCAAGAATACTGGAGTGGGTTGCCATTTCCTTCTCCAATGCATGAAAGTAAAAAATGAAAGTTAAGTCACTCAGTCATGCCTGACTCTTTGAGACCCCATGGACTGCAGCCTACCAGGTTCCTCTCTCCACAGTATTTTCCATGCAACTGTACTGGAGTGGGTTGCCATTGCCTTCTCTGAAAGTTGGTGTGTGTATTAAATATTTTTGGAGAAGACACACAATGTTTTTTAAGTTTCAAATGACTTGTTTCTAATGACCTTTCCTCTTTCCCATAAGAATTACTTTCCTAAAGTTTGCATTTCAACGAATGGCTCTTAGGTCATAGAGAAATGAGAGTAGAAAATCTGCATCATGAAGGTAAAGATTAGGTGCAGGGCAATTCTGTTTACAATGTCCTGATCTCTTCAAGTGATTTGAGATGAAAAGTTCAGGCACTGTGTATTGGCAAAGAAAAAAAAAAAAAAAAAGCAAGTGAGCTTTGGACCTACAGAGCCATATCTTTGGCCTGTAAATATTTGATTTGTGAAACAAAAACAGCTGTATTATTTTGATGTTTTTCTTTCCCTGGGCACATTTAAACTTATGGAGGAAGCTAAAAAAAAAAAAAAAAAAAAAAACTATCAGGCTCTGATTTTAGCTTCCGATTTGGTCACATTTCTGACTATAAAGTTATTAAATTAATTCAAATATCTTGTCAGGTTTCAGCTGGAAAATCAGTAAATATTTCTGGCAGTACTGAACAACTCCATTAATTTTAATTTATAGTTTCCCCTTTACTGTTTAAGGTAATAAACTTGGCAGTTTAGTAAATATCCCTCAGAGTCCAGTCAACTTTGGGAGGAATCCTTGTGGGAGTATTTGAGTTGATTTTGATGAATTTTAATTAAAACTTTGAGGACAACCTCTTATCCAATCTCCCAATTGATTATAATTGACATATCAATTTCTGGGGCAGTGTTTTGATGATGAATCCCTAGGAGAGTGTAACAGAGGAAACCCAGGTGTTATTCTGGGTCTCTGGCCTTGGAGCTGTGGCAGCTGCAAAGCTATTAGCTTGGTAGATTTCTGTTTGAAATTTTGTTCCAGAGTCCTTTCAAAATGCTCAGCAATAGTCACAAGTTCAAGCAGGTTAATGGCCTCCTATACCAGTTTCTGCCTTTTTAATCCACTAATTTCAGGAGATAATCCATTCACAAGTGGGCAGCTAGAAGAGCTTGGGTGACCTTAGTATCTGTATGGAACTCCAAATGCCTTAAAAAGAGAGCTTCCCAGTGGGCTTTAAAGTCTGCCACAGATTCATCTTTCTTTTGTTTACATGACTGAATAACAGACCAGTCTGGGTGGGCAGGGAAGATTTTAGGAATGGATCATGAGTACACAGGTGAAAAAGAAAAGAGGAGCCCTTGGGAGTCATATCAGTAGTCACATCCTTCCTTTCACTTTTTCTCTTAGATACCCCTAATGTCTTTAATTTTTCATTAGCTTTTGGTAATGACTCTTTTAATGAAGCTAGTTTGGAATCTTAAAGCCTTTTATGAGCTTCTGCATACTAATTAAAGTAGGAATTCCATTCTATCTGTCCAATTTGGGATCTCTTTCTCTCAAGTGCATTTTCTTAAATGAGTGACAGGTCTAATGGAATGTTCCCCATAATGGCCATTATAATTATAGATTGTTTTTAGTAACATATGATCATCTTATTAAACATCTTAAACTTCCAAGACTATAGTTGTTAAACATAAAATGAGCAGGTGTGCTGGAAGGTGGTGCACTTAAGTTTTGGATATAAAGGACCCCATTTCTTTTAGCTAGACTTTTGGTTCTCTTAGACTAAATGAATACCTAGAATTCATTCCCATTTACCTGGGCATTATGGGGTGTTTTACAGTGTATCTTGTTGCACAGAAATTTTCTGGAAGTTGGTGGGTGACTAGTGTCATCTAACCTGTTCCATGATTAAACTTATCACAGGAGTCTTCTTGAGATGACAAGGACTCTAACAGCTTTTAAATGCCTACACTCATGCTCATCAATTTTTGTGACTTTTTGGCTTCTGGGATTTCCATAAGCAATGTCCTTTACCTCATGCACATATTAACAGAAATCAGCAGTTAACCAGAAAAACTAGTGGCTGGGAAAACGATTGAACTAAAAGCTTTCTAAGAATGAGACCTGTAGATTGACTTCTAACAAATGGAGAAGTGAAGCTTCCACCAGAAGTTCCCAGAGTGGGATCTGGGGAAGGATTCCAAATAAACGAGGAACTACAGCAGTTTCCAATGCAGTGCCTAGGAATAGATTTAAGGGCTGAGGTTTCTCTTCCAAGGAATTTTGGTCTAAAAAGCCCAGGGATTTGGCTTCAGGAAGAATTGACTGTTAGATCTGTTGGGCTCCAAGCAGAATTGTTACTTCCCCTGTAGCTCAGCTGGTAAAGAAGTGGACTTCCCTTGTAGCTCGGCTGGTAAAGAGTCTGCCTGCAATGTGGGAGACCTGGGTTTGATCCCCAGGTTGGGAAGATCCCCTGGAGAAGGAAAAAGCTCCCCACTCCAGTAGTCTGACCTGGAGAATTCCATGGACTATATGGTCCATGGGGACACAAAGAGTCAGACACGACCGAGCGACTTTCACTAGCTGCTCTACCCTGTAAAGGAAAGCCAATCAGACAGGGAGCCTGAACACAAAGAGAGGGGAGCTCAAACCAACAGGAATGAGAAAGTGACCAATGGCCCTTTGGAACTATAAGAAATGAATTCAAAAGGATTTGTGGAGTGCCATCTCTGTGAATCTCAATTTCCCCAAATGCCACTAGAAGTTTGCCTCAGATCCCACTATAGCCACCGATTTGTTAAAAATAAAGTTCAACAGAGTACATTTGAAGATCTAATTGGTTTTGCTCAATAATTCATGAATTGGGAGCATCCCATCAAGTAAATAGAAGGGCACACACTCAGAGGGCTATTCAAATGAAAGGTTTTTATAGGCTGAAGGAAGGTGGAGTAAGTATTAGCAGAAGAAAACAAAGTATTGTTTCAGGCTAAACCATCTTCTTCGCAGGGAAGGAAATGGCAATGGTCTTTATCATGCAGATTACCACACCAGGGTTGATCAGAAAATTTTAGATTATTTTAAAGGTCACATTTCTGGGAGGGGTTGGAACTGCAACAAAGTCTTGGTTTTCTGTCATGAGGGGCAAATGACTCTATTTCGGGCTTGCTAACAGACTTAAGATAGTACAAACAGAAATACATTTAACCCACAGATTTAGATGCTTATCAAAATCACTGAAAAGTGGGAGGAGAGGACTGCACTTGGGGTCTCTGGGAACAACATCCACAAACATCACAGGACAGGACTGATGCCTGGTGAAAGGTGGGGGATCAGGAGGTTCTTTGCTAAACTATTGAATCTAAGAACACATAGCTGGAAATGCAAACCTTGGAACTAGGACAGGACCAGGAAGCCCTTGAAGCCATCCCCTCTTGATACTAGACACTAGTGCACTGCTACAGAAAATGCTCATATTTCTATGCTAACTTCAAGCAGTAGAGTAAGCTAAGTGTAGTGTGGTCTACCTGGCCTACATGTTCTCTCCCCTAGCTTTCAAAACTTTGGTGAATGCAATCAAAGAAGTGAACCTAATTTGTCACCAGATTCTGGCTGCAAGGGAATCTGGGAAGTGAAGTTTTTAGCCTTTCGGCCTCTACTGTAAAGGGAGTCATCCTAGCAGGAGTTAGAATAGATATGAAGTGCCAATCAAATAAGCTAAATCCAACAAAAAGAATAAGTAACCGTGACACAACACAGAGTGAGTAACCAGTGAAGATCAGAGTGCAACTTAGGCTGACTTGTTTGCAAAGTTTGACAATTAACCACTTACTACACTGCCTCTGCAGCAAGATGCTCCAAATTTCCAAATACATGTTTTGAGAAACATTAATTTTAACAGGAAAAAGCACCCTAAAAAGGCATTGAAAATAGAAAAACTATTACCTGTTACCTTTCCTTTATTCAAGGTTATTAGTCTTATTACAATAATTAATATATACATTTTTGATGTAGATAAAGACATACTTACTTCATGTAAATTATGCCAAACCAGAGAATATGACTCCTTTGAAATCTTATCATGCTGTGAACTGGAGGGAGACAGATTCTTTTGATATTATTGTTATAATTTTATAGCCTTCACAATCTATAATTTAGAAGTCTAAATATTTATTTCAGGAGATTTTATCAGATTCTCTTGGTATCTTCAAGGTTCTGGGATAAGCATCTACAGCTGTCAAAATGTATCTGACTTTAGTACACAGGGTGTCCAGAAATGAGCTGGATTTACAGCAATCCTCCACCGAAGAAAGTGTAGGGAGAACAAAGACGATAACGGCAGAGGCTACCCTCCTCCCTACCAATGGGAAGTGAAGTGACAGATACTGCTACTGCTGTCCCACCTGCCTCATGTGCTTTAAGATATTTATGTACCGTAGGTTTTTATATACCTGTAAGATTCCCTAAACAATTTTCTGAAACAGAGAACTTTTCCTTAGCCTTTAAAAAGATGTTGCTGTTACTGTTATTACCTACTTCAGTGACTTTTCTCTTAACACTGGTAGGTCTGTGGAAAATTCAATAACTGTATTCAGTGTGTTCATGAGACCAGGGCATGTGGCTGATAGAATATCTGACTTCTCTACCTTTGACTTAATGTGTAAACTGGACTAAGTCACTCTACTTCTCTCAATCTCATTCATCCTCAAAACATAGAAGACACATTACTGGATAATATCTGAGTGAAATCAATATTAAAGAGAATCTCAAGACTCCAGTTTCACATATCTTCCTGGACTCCCTATTTTATTAAATTAATAAGATGGAAAAGTCTTTTTACATAGCTTTCAACACAGGGATAAGAATAGAAAGTTAATGTAGCATTTGCCGTATTAATTTTTTTCTTTCTGTGGTTTCTCCTTGCCAAAATGTTTTGTATTATGCTGCAAGAAAACTACTGTCTCCAGTAAGACAGGTAGCTTGATTTTCTGAAGAAAAGTGAAAGTGAAGTCGCTCAGTCATGTCCGACTCTTTGCGATCCCATGGACTATAGTCTACCAGGCTTCTCTGTCCATGGGATTTTCCAGGCAAGAGTACTGGAGTAGGTTGCGATTTCCTTCTCCAGGGTATCTTTCTGACCCAGGGATTGAACCCAGGTCTCCTGCATTGCAGACAGATGCTTTACCCTCTGAGCCACCAGGGAAGCCCTTCTGAAGAAAGAAGGCCAGTTATTTGAGAGGCAGAAGCTTGGAAATGTGCTTGAAGAAAACGCAATTTATGTGTATGTGTGGAAACTATTGTGTTAAAAGGAAAAAAAAAAAAAACACAGAAAACTTCCCATTCCTAGGTGCTACTTTTTTTTTTCACAATTGCAGTGGCAAGATAATAAACAGGCTGCCAAAAAGTGTGTAAACATACTCTTTTGTCTAGTCTCCTAAAACAGTCTCAATCCGTTCAGTTCAGTTCAGTTCAGTTGCTCAGTCATGTCCAACTCTTTGCGATCCCATGAATCGCAGCATGCCATAAGTTCAGTTCAGTTCAGTTCAGTCACTCAGTCGTGTCCAACTCTTTGCGACCCCATGAAATGCAGCACACCAGGCCTCCCTGTCCAACACCAACTCCCAGAGTTCACTCAGATTCACGTCCATCGAGTCTGTGATGCCATCCAGCCATCTCATCCTCTGTCGTTCCCTTCTGCTCTTGTCCCCAGTCCCTCCCAGCATCAGAGTCTTTTCCAATGAGTTAACTCTTCGCACGCCGTGGCCAAAGTACTGGAGTTTCAGCTTCAGCATCAGTCCTTCCAAAGAAATCCCAGGGCTGATCTCCCTTAGGATGGACTGGTTGGATCTCCTTGCAGTCCAAGAGACTCTCAAAGTCTTCTCCAACACCACAGTTCAAAAGCATCAATTCTTTGGTGCTCAGCCTTCTTCCAGTCCAACTCTCACATCCATACATGACCACAGGAAGAACCATAGCCTTGACTAGACTGACCTTTGTTGACAAAGTAATGTCTCTGCTTTTGAATATGTTATCTAGGTTGGTCATAAGTTTTCTTCCAAGGAGTAAGCATCTTTTAAATTCATGGCTGCAGTCACCATCTGCAAGTGATTTTTGGAGGCCAAAAAAATAAAGTCTGACACTGTTTCCACTGTTTGCCCATCTATTTCCCATGAAGTGATAGGACCGGATGCCATGATCTTTGTTTTCTGAATGTTGAGCTTTAAGCCAACTTTTTCACTCTCCTCTTTCACTTTCATCAAGAGGCTTTTGAGTTCCTCTTCACTTTCTGCCATAAGGGTGGTGTCATCTGCATATCTGAGGTGATTGATATTTCTCCCAGCAATCTTGATTCCAGCTTGTGCTTCTTCCAGTCCAGCGTTTCTCATTATGTACTTTGCATAGAAGTTAAATAAGCAGGGTGACAATATACAACCTTGACACACTCCTTCTCCTATTTGGAACCAGTCTGTTGTTTTTCCATGTCCAGTTCTAACTGTTGCTTCCTGACCTGCATACAAATTTCTCAAGAGGCAGGTCAGGTGGTCTGGTATTCCCATCTCTCTCAGAATTTTCCACAGTTTATTGTGATCCACACAGTCAAAGGCTTTGGCATAGTCAATAAAGCAGAAATAGATGTTTTTCTGGAACTCTCTTGCTTTTTCCATGATCCAGCGGATGTTGGCAATTTGATCTCTGGTTCCTCTGCCTTTTCTAAAACCAGCTTGAACATCAGGGAGTTCACGGTTCACGTATTGCTGAAGTCTGGCTTGGAGAATTTTGAGCATTACTTTACTAGCATGTGAGATGAGTGCAATTGTACAGGTCAGGTGGTCTGGTATTCCCATCTCTCTCAGAATTTTCCACTGTTTATTGTGATCCACAGAGTCAAAGGCATTGGCATAGTCAATAAAGCAGAAATAGATGTTTTTTTCTGGAACTCTCTTGCTTTTTCGATGATCCAGCAGATGTTGGCAATTTGATCTCTGGTTCCTCTGCCTTTTCTAAAACCAGCTTGAACATCATAAATAGGGTCAATTATTTAATAATGATGTTTGCAGCCATGAAATTAAAAGGTGTTTTCTCCTTGGAAGGGAAAGTATGACAAACCTAGACAGTGTATTCCCCTGGAGAAGGGAATGGCAACCCACTCCAGTATTCTTGCCTGGAGAATCCCATGGACATAGGAGCCTGGTGGACTGTAGTCTATGGGGTCACAATGAGTCAGAGGTGACTGACTGACTAGCACACTTTGATACTTTGACAGACAGTATATTAAAAAGCAGAGATATCACTTTGCCAACACAAGTCCATGTAGTCAATGTTATGGTATTTCCAGGAATCATATAAGATGTAAAAGTGGACCATAAAGAAAACTGAGTGCTGAAAAGTGGAAGGTGTTGAATTGCGGTGTTGGAGAGGACTCTTGAAATTCTCTTAGATTGCAAGGAGATGATCAATCTAGTCAATCCTAAAGGAAACCAATTCTAAATACTCATTTGAAGGACTGATGCTGAAGCTGAAGCCCCAATAGTCTAGTCACCTGTTGTGAAGAGCAACTAATTGGAAAAGACCTTGATGCTGGGAAAGACTGAAGGCAAAAGGAGAAGGGGGCCACAGAGAATGAGATGGTTAGAAGCATCATAGACTCAATTGACATGAATTTGAACAAAGTCTGGAACAAAGTGGAGAACAGAGAAGACTGGTGCTCTGCAGTTCATGGGGTCACAAAGAGTCAGACACAACTGAAGTGACTGAACACACAGGCATTTGTTGAATAATGTAATCAAAATCTTTCTTTCTTACTTTTGGCTTGATTGCCAAGGAACTTTATTCTATAAGAAGTGAATATCCAAGGGAAAAATAACAAAATGAGGTAACAGTAGAAAATTTCTCTCCAAGATTTACATAGTAATTATGTACGTTCATTCAGTTCTGTCTAAATTTGTCAATTGAACCAGAGTACTTTATAGATAACTTGCAATGGATATGAACTTCTGAAATTCAGACTCCCCAAATTCAGGGGGTCAGTACGAATCTCTTTTTTATCATGTTTTAGAGCAAAGCTAACTTCGAACTCTTTCAAATCAGTTGTAGCATTTTGCCTTCTTCTTGTGGCCCTGGGATAGGATGTGGTTCTGATAAAATAGTAGCCTCTTTGACAAACTGATCTTCTAGCAAAGGAGGTTTTCTTTCTCTTGCTTGCATCTGTTTTTTGATTTTGTTTATTCTTCTACACATTGTTTAAAAGATCTTTCCACAAGGAGTACTTTTCTTTGGCCAAGGGTATTTCTCCCTTTTTTTAATCCACTGTATTTTAGATTTACTGAAGCATAGAGTGGATGTTCTGTCTTAGTTATGTTTTTATTTTCCTATAGCTACATTTTCTTTGCCTACTTATAGTATAAAACAGTCATCAATCATCTTTATCAAATCCACTTTTTTGTGTCTGTCCCTCTACCAAGTAACTTAAGGAAGGGTGATTACTGACCTGTTTGAATTTATTTCTAAAAGAGGCACTGCTACAAAAATAGTTCTTGGCATTATTCATATTTTCATCACTATTTCATCATTTTTTATCACCTTCTTTTCCCTGGTATTTCGCTCAGTCATGACCATATTTGTCTGTCTGTTTTTCCACTTGATTAATTCAGTGAGAGAGAGAAACATTCTCTGCTCTCTTTAACACTCTATCAGCCACCTTGTACTAATTGATTTTGTATCCATTGTATCACTTAAACATCAAAAGCAGCCTGTGTGTAGGAATCACTATCTTCCTTTTGCAAACAGGGAAACTAAGCCTCCAAGATGTTAAGTATCATTTTTGAAAGTCACACAGCTGGTAAGTAGGGAGGAATGATTATTGTCAGAGATCTATGGTTCTCAAACATACTTTCCACAACATCTCTACAATATCTCACTGCTGCTGGAGTTCTAAAAGTGGGAGAAAAATATGCTCAATATCTCACAAGACTCTAGTTTATCTGTAATTCTGAATCTACCTTGTAGCATGAGAACTGACAAAACTTGTTTTGATAAGATAACAACAGAGATTAACAGCTTTCACCCCTAGATGTGGTCCAAGCATCCAGGATGTTCATTTAAAGGTGTTATATAAATAGGTAATCCCAGGTGGTGCAGTGGTAAAGAACCCACCTGCCAGTGCAGGACACACAACAGATGTTGGTTCGATTCCTGGGTTGGGTAGATCCCCTGGAGAAGGAAAAGGCAACGCACTCCAGTATTCTTGCCTGGAGAAACTCATGGACAGAGGAGCCTCGCAAGCTACAGTCCATGGGGTCACAAAGAGTTGGATTATATAGGTGACAATGTAATTTTTAAATTTTAATAGTTTTTATCTTGGTTTGTTTAATCCTTCTACCTAATTAGTTTCTTAAATATGCCACTTGACTTCATACTTTCCAGAGAACATTTGCTATTTATATTATTTAAGTATATCCAAACTCGTCATCACTGTAATGCCTAACATAATGACATTAAAAGCTTTCATTCATGAAGTATTTACTCTGTGCCATCATTCAGTTGCTAAGTATCTTCAAAAGTGAAAGTGAAATTGAAGTCGCTCAGTCATGTCTGACTCTTTGCCACCCTGTGGACTGTAGCCTACAAGGCTTCTCCGTCCATGGGATTCTCAGCAAGACATTAATACTTTAAATAACATTTTTCAGATAAGGACACTGAGGCTTATAGAATTTTCTTCATATTCAAGGCTCAACTCATGTGTCATCTACTTAAGAGAGTTTTCCTAATCACCCTGTATCAAGTTGTATTTGGGTTTTCCATGCCCCCACCATCTCATATTATATACCTTTACCAACAAAAACAAACATGTAGAACAGAGTAGTGGAAAGCTGAGTGCTGAAGAACGATGCTTTTGAATTGTAGTGTTGGAGAAGACTGTTGAGAGTCCCTTGGACTGCAAGGAGATCCAACCAGTCAGTCCTAAATGAAATCAGTTCTGAATATTCATTGGAAGGACTGATGCTGAAGCTGAAACTCCAGTACTTTGGCCACCTGATGTGAAGAGCTGACTCATTGGAGAAGACCTTGATGCTGGGAAAGATTGAAGGCAGGAGGAGAAGGGTACAACAGAGGATGAGATGGTTGGATGGTATGACTGACTTGATGAACATAAGTTTGAGTAAGCTCCTGGAGTCGGACAGAGAAGCCTGGTGTGCTGCAGTACATGGGGTCGCAAAGAGTTGGACACGATTAGCGACTGAACTGAACACTATTATTTTTAAAATAAGTAACAAATACATGAAATTATACATATATGATTCTTTATATGTTATATATATATATATATATATAAAACAGTTCAGTTCAGTCGCTCAGTTGTGTCCAACTCTTTCCAACCCCATGAATCGCAGCACGCCAGGCCTCCCTGTCCATCACCAACTCCCAGAGTTCACTCAGACTCACGTCCATTGAGTCCATGATGCCATCCAGCCATCTCATCCTTTGTCGTCCCCGTCTCCTCCTGCCCCCAACCCCTCCCAGCATCAGAGTCTTTTCCAATGAGTTAACTCTTCGCATGAGGTGGCCAAAGTACTGGAGTTTCAGCTTTAGCATCATTCCTTCCAAAGAAATCCCAGGGCTGATCTCCTTTAGGATGGACTGGTTGGATCTCCTTGCAGTCCAAGGGACTCTCAAGAGTCTTCTCCAACACCACAGTTCAAAAGCATCAATTCTTCGGTGCTCAGCCTTCTTCACAGTCCAACTCTCACATCTATACATGACCACAGGAAAAACCATAGCCTTGACTAGACGGATCTTAGTTGGCAAAGTAGTCTCCGCTTTTGAATATCTATGTTGGTCATAACTTTCCTTCCAAGGAGTAAGCATCTCTTAATTTCATGGCTGCAGTCATCATGTGCAGTGATTTTGGAGCCCCGCAAAATAAAGTCTGACACTGCTTCCACTGTTTCCCTATCTATTTCCCATCAAGTGATGGGACCAGATGCCATGATCTTTGTTTTCTGAAAGTTGAACTTTAAGCCAACTTTTTCACTCTCTTCTTTCACTTTCTTCAAGAGGCTTTTGAGTTCCTCTTCACTTTCTGCCATAAGGGTGGTGTCATCTGCATATCTGAGGTGATTGATATTTCTCCCAGCAATCTTGATTCCAGCTTGTGTTTCTTCCAGTACAGCATTTCTCATGATATACTCTGCATATAAGTTAAATAAACAGGGTGACAATATACAGCCTTGATGTACTCCTTTTCCTATTTGGAACCAGTCTGTTGTTCCATGTCCAGTTCTAACTGTTGCTTCCTGACCTGCAAATGGATTTCTCAAGAGGCAAGTCAGGTGGTCTGGTATTCCTACCTCTCTCAGAATTTTCCACAGTTTATTGTGATCCACACAGTCAAAGGCATTGGCATAGTCAATAATGCAGAAATATATGTTTTTTTGGAACTCTCTTCCTTTTTCCATGATCCAGCGGATGTTGGCAATTTGATCTCTGGTTCCTTTGCCTTTTCTAAAAGCAGGTTGAACATCAGGAAGTTCACGGTTCACATATTGCTGAAGCCTGGCTTGGAGAATTTTGAGAATTACTTTACTAGCATGTGAGGTGAGTGCCATATATACATGTATATATATATATATGACAAATTTTTGTTGCTGTTCTGTTTTATCCAGTTGCAACTAAAATCTATAATGCTGTGAGCTTATTTTGTTACCACTGTATCTCTAATATCTGAAACAGCCTACAGCACAGATTAACATTAGATAAATACTTGTTAATGAATAAATAAATTAATGAGACAATTGATTCAGAAACAATATTTAGAGATGAGAAGAAGACCAAGGTCTTTTTACTTCTAGTTCAATATTCTTTGAACTATTAATATATTATACAAATTTATACAAGAAAATTGAGTTTACAAAGTTTTGGAATAGAAATGCTTAACTTTGTTTTCATTTTATTTATAGCTATATAGTTTCCCTTAAATTGTACTAGGTTAATGTGATTGAAAGCAGAAGTTTTTAACCTGCTTGAAGAGCAGTCTCTTCAGAGAACTGTGTGTGGTTTGGTGCTTTTATGCATAATTCAATTATCTTTGTTTATTAGAGCAGGAATCCTCATTGAACAATAAGATATTAGCACAAAGTTTGAATTACTGTACTATTCAGAATATATTTATTTTAATTTCTTTTAAAATTGCCTAGACTTCACACTTTTACTCTCTTTGATTAATTGGTAGCAGTAAAGCCTTTCTCTGTCTACATAGACTTCTTTGATATGGTTTGCCATCTTTGAGTCAGAAAACTGACTTTTTATGAAAACTCTTGGCTCACTTTGCTACAAATTAGAAGAACTCAATAAATGGGAGCTCAAGAACTGAATTTGTATTAGAATGACTTTTAAAAGTACAAGTCAATTATCAAAGAAGTTTGCAAAGGTGGAATCATTTCATTTGGGAATCTGCCAGGTGGGATCCTAATAACTACATCTGATTAACTCGGCTACTTTACTTTTAGAGAAACCTGTATTCTAGATGGCTGAGTCTGGGGATCAAATTGTAGCAAGGATTTGTGCAGCAACGCTGCATATATTTAAGATGAAATTTATTAGAAACTGATGCCAAATGTGGGTGATGGACCTTGTAAATTCCAGTTTGAAACACTGGATTTGCAAAACATCTGCCGTATGCAGTTTTTGCTTTAACTGGACTTCATTTTATTTTAAAATTCTTGTTGGGGGACTTGCCTGGTAGTCCAGTGGTTAAGAATCTGCCTGCAATGCAGGGGACATGGGTCCAATCCCTGGTGCAAGAAGATCCCACATACCTCAGGGCAAATGAGCCTGTGAGCCACAATTACTGAGCCTAAGCATCCTAGAGTCCATATTCCACAAGAGAAGCCACTGCAATGAGAAGCCCGAGCACCACAATGAAGAGTAGCCCCTGCTTGCTGCAACTAGAGAAAACCCATTTGCAGCAACAAGACCCAGCATAGCCATAAATAAATAAATAAAAATTTAAAAATAAAGTTCTTTTTGGGTAGATGCAAGAGTCACAGCAGGATTTCTAAGCAGGTGAATTTTATCACATGATTTAAAGTTTTTATGTGGCTACATGACTTTTCCTAAATGAGAATATATACACAGAGAATACCACACATACTACCAAGTTTGGCATTTAACTGTTTCACACCAAAAATGAAGAAGCACATGTATTCGGAATTAAAATTTTAGGAAGAGTGTAATGCATTGGGTGCTCAATCTGGGAGTTGGCATATGCCTGTGTGATCTCAGAACTGAGTTGAACCTGGGGGTGCATCAGGCTGGGGAGAGGTATTTTCCAAGGATGGAATGTGGCAGCAAAATCATGATTGTAGACCATAGTCACTATTAAAAGAGCTGATTCAGGGACTCAAATTCAGAATATTAAATTAAAAATTATCCTGGCATTTGTTAAAGATGGTAAGGAGGCCTGTATTCAAGGGACTATAACAATGGTGTTTTGCAGTAGAGCAGAGGAATTAGATTCAACTGAGAAGCACATGTATTCGGAATTAAAATTTTAGGAAGAGTGTAATGCATTGGGTGCTCAATCTGGGAGTTGGCATATGCCTGTGTGATCTCAGAACTGAGTTGAACGTGGGGGTGCATCAGGCTGGGGAGAGGTATTTTCCAAGGATGGAATGTGGCAGCAAAATCATGATTGTAGACCATAGTCACTACTAAAAGAGCTGATTCAGGGACTCAAATTCAGAATGTTAAATTAAAAATTATCCTGGCATTTGTTAAAGATGGTAAGGAGGCCTGTATTCAAGGGACTATAACAATGGTGTTTTGCAGTAGAGCAGAGGAATTAGACTCAACTGTGAATACAAGGAAAAATGGAAACTTATAGCCAAGGAGCATGTCGGGCATCTGTGGATGGAAAAATACTAAAGGGAAATATCAGAAGTTAAGGAGTGGGGATTCTGGGTATCTAAGCTGACTAGACAGGATTCTTGCTGAAGGCAGGTTAGGGTGATCAGATATCACTGGGGGAATGACAGGAATGAATAATTTGATCAAACATTGGGGATAATCATGTATACAGGGTGGAGGAGCCTCTCTAAACCGATTTAGCATGATTCTTGCTTTTGCAGACAAGGCCCAGGGATAGGGCCAAATCAAAAAATCGCAGAGGAACCTGCCTACAGTTTGGTTAAGGAAAAAGTCTTCATCAAGGATAAGGCAATAAGTATGCAAAGACAAGAAGAAAATGGTTTACACAGCTGAGGTCTCCATCCAGGGACATCAAAGAATCAGCAGTGAAGGGTGGCTCAGGACAAGACTCCATGCATGCAGAGTGGTCAATGGAGTTTCCTTTATATGCTGATCATGAGGATGGTAGTCAGGACAACTTGGAAGAGGAGGAGAGGACTGAGCATAGGGATCAGTTCTTTGTTCCCTGAAATGAGGGTTCCCTAAAGCTAGCATCATAATAAAAATTAAAACAGTGAGTGAAAAAAAAAAAAAAACCTGTTCTTATTCTCAAATATGAAGCTTTTGGTATCCTATCAGCTACCATCAGCCTTGTCTAGATTTTTCATCAGCTTTTCAAAGCTATTATAGGTGTGTTTTGTGATAACACTCCCAAATCTTTCTTGAAGTCTATTCCCTTTCTAAGGGTTAAAAAGATGATCATTAATTTCCTAATATTAACTAAATTCAAGCAGTTTTTTAATGAAACTTTTCTAGGTATTTTTGTATACTTTATCTTAAATTATCTTGCAACAGTCATAAATGGTATGCATGTGAGTGTTTGCAGGTGTGTCCATTAATGTTTTTTCAGGTTGAGAAACAAAAGCAGAGAGGTAAATTTATTGGTCAAGGGAAGTAGCAGCTTGGAAGTAGC
>SJXQ01000460.1:213614-263714 GCA_006408695.1 Aepyceros melampus | reverse complement strand
TGTGGTACATATACACAATGGAGTATTACTCAGCTATTAAAAAGAATACATTTGAATCAGTTTTAATGAGGTGGATGACGCTGGAGCCGATTATACAAAGTGAAGTAAGTCAGAAAGAAAAACACCAATACAGTATACTTACACATATATATGGAATTTAGAATGATGGTAATGATAAACCTGTACGCAAGACGGCAAAAGAGACACAGATGTATAGAACGGCCTCTTGGACTCTGTAGGAGAGGGAGAGGGTGGGATGGGTTGGCAGAGTGGCAGTGTAACATGTGTGATATCATAAGTGAAACGAATCGCCAGTCCAGGTTTGATGCAGGATGCAGGATGCTTGGGACTGATGCACGGGGATAATCCAGAGAGAAGGTGTGGGGCGGGAGGGGGGAGGTGGGGGTCGGGATTGGGAGTTCATGTACACTCGTGGCTGATCCATGTCGATGTGTAGCAAAATGAATACAGTATTGTAAAGCAAAACAAACTAAAAAAATAAAAATTAATTAAAAAAAAAGATAACATGACAAACCAGTCTTCAGATACCCCTGGATACCTCAGAGTGTAAACAGCAATTATTTATGTTGCGGAGACTACTATTTATAAACGGCATGGATTCCTCCTCTTTAGGGCTCAGGAGCATCATACATCAAGACTATGGAAGTTAACTTAAACACTGAATCTTTCCTTTTCAACTGAGGAGGATATTGATTGAATTAAACTGAATTTGCTCAAAGCTATCATCACTCCTCTTTGCTCCAACTACATGACATTTTCCAAATAAACTGAGTCTTCAGATTTAGATATCTGAACAGCACAAGAATGCACAAGGATTTCAAATTATTTGATTGACTTCATCAGAAAATATCCTGACATCTCAAACATCAAGACAAAAATGTACTGGGGCCCAAATAATTTGTTTTATTATATGGGTTACAAAATCACTTGTTCTCATCTCCACTTTAAACTATGGAGATGGGTGGAATGCCTACATAGAGAAGTCCATTTTGGTGGCAGGAAGCGGGTTAGATGTAGCAGTATGCCTAAATTGTTTGGGCTTCTCGGGGGTGCTAGTGGTAAAGAATCCACCTGCCAGTGCTGCAGATGCAACAGAGCTGGGTTTGCTCCCTGGGTTGGGAAGCTCCCCTGCAGAAGGAAGCAGCAACCCCCTCCAGTGTTCTTGCCTGGGAAATATTATGAACAGAGGAGCCTGGTGGGCTACAGTCCATGGGGTCACAAAGAGTCAGAGAAGACTGAGCATAAGAATCTCATTATCATCTAATTTGTTTGCAAAAATAAGACAAGCTTCTGATTGGTAGCCTGATTGATTTAAACCATTATAGATTTGAGAAGACAATAGAGTCTGTTCAGTATGCTGAGTAACTGAAACAGGGGCCCCTCTTAGTGAGGTCCTTGGAAGAAAAGTTATGACCAACCTAGACAGCTTATTAAAAGGCAGAGACATTACTTTGCCAACAAAGGTCCATCTAGTCAAAGCTTTGATTTTTTCAATAGTCATGTATGGATGTGAGAGTTGGACTATAAAGAAAGCTGAGCACTGAAGAATTGCTGGTTTTGAACTGTGGTGTTGGAGAAGACTCTTGAGAGTCTCTTAGACTGCAAGGAGATCCAACCAGACCATCCTAAAGGAAATCAGTCTTGGATGTTCATTGAAAGGATTGATGTTGAAGCTGCAGCTCCAATCTGTGGGTCACCTGATATGAAGAACTGACTCACTAGAAAAGACCCTGATGCTGGGAAAGATTGAAGGCCAGAGGAGAAGGGGATGACAGAGCATGAGATGGCTGGATGGCATCACTGACTCGATGGACATGAGTCTGGGTGAACTCCAGGAGTTGGTGATGGACAGGGAGGCCTGGTGTGCTGTGATTCATGGGGTCAAAAAGGGTCAGACAGGACTGAGTGGCTGAACTGACTGACTTAGTGAGGGCTGGGTCTCCAGCTTTACCTGCCCAGAATCTTTGATGCTGTACCATCTGAGAGAGGCACACTTCCCTTTCCAACCAGCAGGCAGCAACCTAGGGAAATCGCAATGGTGTCTTTTTGGCACCCTCAGTTCTATCCCTGCACAGGAAGAACCCCTGGAGAAGGACATGGTAGCCCACTCCAGGATCCTCACTGAGAATCCCATGGACAGAGGAGCCTGGCGGGCTACAGTACATGGAGTCTCAGAATTGGACACTACTGACTGACTGAGCATGCACGCTGCACGCCATGGTTGGGTTTTAATTAGCTCCCCTGACTGTTGGAGCTCCGCTACTCACTGAACCAGCCCTAAGACAGCAGAGACAGTGCAGAGTGAGCCCTGCTCTCTGGGCTATTCAGAAGAAATAAAATGAGTTTGGGTGCTCACATACACTTGTCCCTTGTGAGCGATCGGCCTGCTGGCCTGACGGGATAAGTGAACATATTCTGGGGTCGTGTCAGCGTCCTCGCGACCTGCATAGGTCCACCCGCTGAGATAGCTTTGGATTCAGTTTTATCACTGATTATGCACGTCCCTCTAAAGAGGCCCTGCTCGCCCCCACTTTGGTACGGCTGCTGTGGTCAGTTCACCGTAGCCGTTTCTCCTCCCTGAGTCTTGTCGGTCGCGGTTTTCTCGTCTCCTTTACACTTGCCTCAAGGCCTGGCTGTGTGTGATGGTAGCCCTTGGATCTTCCGGGAAATGTCAAAAAAAGCTGCAATAGATGACTAAACTCTGAGGTGCTCTCGGTCATTTCCACTACAGAGACTCTGCTCAAGGACTCATAAATCTCCGTGAAAGCTGACAGTGTCCCGAGGAACATTGAGACAGGTGTCCCATCCTGGGGCTGAGCGACAGCTCCCTAGCTTTATTCCCCAAACAGATGACTTTGTGAAAGTCACCTGCTCAACATTAAGTCATCAAAAAGAAGTTACAGACGATGCAGCAGACTCAAAGAAGGGATTTAATCGTGATTAACTGTTTTAATAAGCATATGCAAAGCTATCCTGTCTCTTCTTCATTTACGTGTAACACGCAGTTTAACAGCCAATAGTCATACAGAGTGAAATGAGACAGTCTTAAATAACATTGTGTTTCAACTACTCCCTCAGACTTCAGAAAAAATTTAAAAATTCTTATGAAAGTTCTTATATTTTATGTATATATATATAAAATAAATGGTTATCACACTTAACTATAGCAATTCTAATAGAAAATATTTATATATGTTAATTGTCTCTGTCTACAAACTTTTTTGAAAAATTATGCTAATGATTAACTATAAAGTAATTAATTTTCCTAAATCATGTTTAGGCTTCCCTGATAGCTCAGTTGGTAAAGAATCAACCTACAATGCAGGAGACCCTGGTTCAGTCCCTGGGTAGGGAAGATCCGCTGGAGAAGGGATAGGCTATCCACTCCAGTATTCTTGGGCTTCCCTTGTGGCTCTGCTGGTAAAGAATCCGCCTGCAATACAGGAGACCTGGGTTCCATCCCTGTGTTGGGAAGATCCCCTTGAGAAAGGAAAGGCTGCCCATTCCAGTAATCTGACCTGGAGAATTCCATGGACTGTATAGTCTATGGGGTCTCAAAGAGTCAGATACGACTAAGTGACTTTCACAAATCGTGTTCACTTTTCTTGATCATATAATTATTTACATATGGTCGATAAGAGCTCTTTATCCTTTCCAAAGAATAGCAAGGAGAGATAAGAAAGCCTTCCTCACTGATCAATGCAAAGAAATAGAGGAAAACAACAGAATGTGAAATACTAGAGATCTCTTCAAGAAAATTAGAGATACCAAGGGAACATTTCATGCAAAGATGGGCTCGATAAAGGACAGAAATGCTATGGACCTAACAGAAGCAGAAGATATTAAGAGGTGGCAAGAATACACGGAAGAACTGTACAAAAAAGATCTTCATGACCCTGATAATCATGGTGATGTGATGACTAATCTAGAGTCAGGCATCTTGGAATGTGAAGTCAAGTGGGCCTTAGAAAGCATCACTACGAACAAAGCTAGTGGAGGTGATGGAATTCCAGTTGAGCTGTTTCAAATCCTGAAAGATGATGCTGTGAAATTGCTGCACTCAATATCCAGTAAATTTGGAAAACTCAGCAGTGGCCACAGGACTGGAAAAGGTCAGTTTTCATTCCAATCCCAAAGAAAGGCAATGCCAAAGAATGCTCAAACTACCGCACAATTGCATTCATCTCACGCGCTAGTAAAGTAATGCTCAAAATTCTCCCAGCCAGGCTTCAGCAATATGTGAACCACAAATTTCCAGATGTTCAAGCTGGTTTTAGAAAAGGCAGAGGAACCAGAGATCAAATTGCCAACATCCACTGGATCATCGAAAAAGCAAGAGAGTTCCAGAAAAAGATCTATTTCTGCTTTATTGACTATGCCAAAGCCTTTGACTGTGTGGATCACAATAAACTGTGGAAAATTCTGAAAGTGATGGGAATACCAGACCACCTGACCTGCCTCTTGAGAAATCTGTATGCAGGTCAGGAAGCAACAGTTAGAACTGGACATGGAACAACAGACTGGTTCCAAATAGGAAAAGGAGTATGTCAAGGCTATATATTGTCACCCTGCTTATTTAACTTTTATGCAGAGTACATCATGAGAAATGCTGGGCTGGAAGAAACACAAGCTGGAATCAAGGTTGCCTGGAGAAATATCAGTTACCTCAGATATGCAGATGACACCACCCTTATGGCAGAAAGTGAAGAGGAACTCAAAAGCCTCTTGATGAAAATGAAAGAGGAGAGTGAAAAAGTTGGCTTAAAGCTCAACATTCAGAAAATGAAGATCATGGCATCTGGTCCCATCACTTCATGGGAAATAGATGAGGAAACAGTTTAAACAGTGGCTGACTTTATTTTTTGGGGGGGAGCGGGCTCCAAAATCACTGCAGATGGTGATTGCAGCCATGAAATTAAAAGACGCTTACTCCTTGGAAGAAAAGTTATGACCAACCTAGATAGCCTATTGAAAAGCAGAGACATTACTTTGTCAACAAAGGTCCGTCTAGTCAAGGCTATGGTTTTTCCAGTGGTCACGTATGGATGTGAGAGTTGGACTGTAAAGAAGGCTGAGCACTGCAGAATTGTGCTTTTGAACTGTGGTGTTGGAGAAGACTCTTGAGAGTCCCTTGGACTACAAAGAGATCCAGCCAGTCAGTCCTAAAGGAGATCAGTTCTGGGTGTTCATTAGAAGGACTGATGCTAAAGCTGAAAGTCCAATACTTTGGCCACCTCATGAGAAGAGTTAATTCATTGGAAAAGACTCTGATGCTGGGAGGGATTGAGGGCAGGAGGGGAAGGGGACGACAGAGGATAAGATGGCTGGATGGCATGACCAAGTGGATATACGTGAGTTTGGGTGAATTCCCGGAGTTGGTGATAGACAAGGAAGCCTGGCACGCTGTGATACATGGTGTCGCAAAGAGTCGGACACAACTGAGCGTCTGAACTGAACTGAATTGAACTGAAAGGAACATGATTTTAACTATGGACATGCAAGAAACCCTATCTAATTAGTTACAACAAGCCTACAAATACAGAGCTGGAACTCTTCCTCAGGTGTGAAAAGATGCCAGGAAGACTTCTCAGGAGTGCTGGCCGGTACCTGCTCTGTGGCCCAAGGAATCCTGGCCCTATGATAGTATCACTTCCTGGCAAGCAGAAAGATTGACACATTTCATAATCTCAGAGAAAGAAGGCACCCTTATTATTGAAAGTATTAAAGAAAAAACATAGTAGTGGTGGATTAGATGCCTCTCTATGTCTCACGCGAGAAATGCACTGATGAGTGCAATAAAATAAATCTGACCAATAACTATAGTTCTAGGATTTACAAAGCCTCATCCAAAAGGTTAACTCTTAGTCTTAATGGTATATAGCTTTAGCATTTTAAGCCATATAATAAGGCTGCATTTATATACTAAGAGACATCTTCTGTAATAAGTAAATGAAGGTGGTAAATAAAGCAAACCATAAAGCTTACCATGCACATTCAGAAAGTCACAAAACAGTGAGGTCAAAGCTATGTCGTAAAGGCTTAGGGAGACTAGTGTGAGCGCAGCTCCTCAGCCCTCTCTGCATCCATACACTCCTGCCTTCCTCACAGTGTCCTTTCCCTGCCACTTCACTTTGGACTCAGCCACGGGACTTGCTTCACCCGATGGTATATCTGCAGAAGAGACAGTGTTCCATTCTTATCACAGGAGCTCTCACACATGTTCACTCAGCATCTCAGGTCTCTGCTGTTGCCATGAGAACATGTTCCCATGGTGACTGCTGGGCTTTCCGCCTTGACTCCAGAGTAAGATGTGTGGGTGGACCTGGACCACAGGTCTGATGTGGGAAGCAATACCATCCCCATCCATCCCAGTGGAGATTCACAGAACCCTTGAAGACCCACAGACATGGGAGCAAAGATAGATACCTTGTTCTAAAGCCTTGGTTTGGGGGATGGTTGTTATGCAGCAATGAGTAACTGATACAGGAGTGAGTAACTGACCACAGGGTGGAGCTGTGGTGCCTGCGTGGCTCCTTGTCTCTCTCTGTTATCTACAAGTTCTCAGAACACAGCTCACATTTGGAGACAATAACATCTTGTACCTGAGATAACAGAAAAATAGCAGGTGTGCTATGTATCACACTAGGAGCACTGGTAAATGATACCTTGAAGCTTTCCTGTGAGTTACTGTTTCCTTAGGGTAAATGATTTTGTCACTGAATATTGTAACACCAATGTCTGAAGATATATTTTAACTATAAGAATGTGGAAATCACAAGAGAAAATTGCCATTTATCCACTATGATCATATTATGAATTTATAGCCTATAGTTTTGATTTCTTTATATTTTGAAACTTTTAATGAGAAGTCAGTCTGAAGGCTGGACTGTCTTGTATCTCTTTTTAAAAAAGAGTACTTTTTAAGTACTCTGCCTCTGATTGTCCCTTCATGAAGAGGGTCTCCTACAGCCTCCATCAGCCCCCTTTTCCTTTTAGACCCTAATCTCACTTCTGTGAATTCCCATCGGGCTTCACACCTCTCTTATACAGCTGAACCATTAGTGTCCTGCGTCCATTTGCATTTTGAAACCTGGACTTTTAATGCTGGTATGAAAATGTCCCCAGCTCACAACGGTGCTCAGCAATGTTGAATTGCTTGCATGACCATACCTGGGGCACCCCTTCTTTTAGGGTCCTCTAACAAGATTGTTGGCAGAATAATACTTAAGAAGATGTTTGTCTTATCTGCAGAGGTGAGACAATGAAATGTTTGGGCAGAAGATCAGACTCTGAACTTCTCAGATCATCTAGGGCTAGGTCTAATCAGGACAATGTCCTTCCTAGGAGATCAGTGGACAAATGAACTTCCATAAGGCATATTTTCTTCTTAAGTGAAATATGGTTACTAACAATGACCCTATGCATCTGTTATAATGGTTAAGTGGAATCAGTGTGTAAAGGGCCTGGCACACACTAGGTCATTTCATCAAAGCTTGCTAACACTGGGCAGTAGAGATCCTTGATATTTGAACAAGTGTGGTTCCCTCTGGCCAAGGATCCTGCATCAGATATTAGTAATTTTCACTCAGCACCATCATGCTCTCCCTCAGCAATATTTAGGAGACCATTACATCACCCCAACTAAGGGATCCCGCAATTCATCTTTTTAAAAAAGATTTTAAAGCCTTGAATTTGTTACAATAGTCTCCTTTTTTATGCCTTCTTTTTTGGCCTTGAGGCATGTGGGATCTTAACTCTCTGACCAGGGATCCAACCTGCACTCCTGCACTGGAAGATGAAGTCTTATCCAGTGGACTGCCAGGGAAGTCCCCTGCAATTCTTAACAACAACAAAAAACCCAGCACACTACCTTTTTAAAAATGATGAGAACATTTCACTCTTGAAACTGGAAGGTCTAAAGCTTGGTAGTTGAAGCTGTGATTTTAATCTGTGACGCACCCTGACATGTTCAGAAGCAGTACCGAGTATGGACATAGTTTAACACGCCAGCTGCGCTCACAGGGAATTTCTCAGGCTCAAGAATCTGATTCCCTTTGCACCGACTCTCCTGTGGATTCAGGTGGGAGCTGCAGGAGCCCAAGCCAGGCCCCTCACATCCTTGGGACACCACCTCTGTGCTTGGATGTCAGGAGCCCCTGCCCCGTGGCATGCGTCACAGGTGGACGGCCACTCCTTCCGTCTTCACTGCATGAGGTTTTATGAAGTATTCCCAGAGGATGCAGAGGCAAGCATTTTCATGGCATCCTCTCTCATTGGTAGAGCAGAAACACTCGAGCTTACTCAAGTATTTGGTCAAAGAATGTTACAAATCATGTATTTAAAACAATTGTGTATGAACGGCAGAAGATTTTGATAGCATATTAAAATGATATTAATGAGGCTTCCCAGGTGGCACTAGTGGAAAGGAATTTGCCTGCCAATGCAGGAGACGTGGGTTTGATCCCTGGGTCGGGAGGATGTCCTGGAGGAATCAGTGGCAACCCACTTTAGTATTCTTGCCTGGGAAATCACTTGGACAGAGGAGCTTGGCAGGCTATAGTCCATGGGGCCGGCAAAGTAGTCTGATACAACTGAGCATGCACGCACAGGGACATTAATATCAACCAAATGATTTCTAGGTAATTTTGTTGTCAGTGAGACTCACTACCAAAATGAACAAAAATCTGAGTGTTGTTGTGAAATTATCAGGGCAAGCAAAAGCCAAAACACCATCTTAACAGTTTCTAATACAGCTTCTACTACAGCCCAGGACAGTTATAAACAGAAACCAGCTAGAATGATGCATAGCAGTGGATGGAGTGCTTGGAGCACTGGTCCCAGACTTGACTCTCAGCTGCAGAACTGTGAGCAGGTCACCAACAAGAAGACTGAAGCAGGTGACAACTGAGGTAGGTGTGCAGTGACGATGTGTGTAGCTCCAGACAGACGCAACTACAACGAGGCAGACGTTCACAGGCTACAAAAACTGTTAAACATTAAAGGCCTGTAGTTTCAAAATCTCTGGCAACAGACTCAGAGGGACCATAAGCAGAACCAAACCCGGGCACACCCTTTCTTACGGATGTCTGTGTATGTGTGGTTTTAGTGAAGGGTATACAAAGAGTGAAACACACATTTTGGCAGAAGTTTGCAACAAGTCCATCCTAAAGGAGACCAACCTGAACATTCACTGGAAGGACTGATGCTGAAGCTGGAGCTCCAGTACTTTGGCCACCTGATGTGAAGAACTGACTCACTGGAAAAGACCCTGATGCTGGGAAAGATTGAAGGAGGGAGGAGGAAGGGACAACAGAGGATGAGATGGTTGGATAGCATCACCGACTCAATGGACGTGAGTTTGAGCAAACTCTGGGAATTGGCTATGGACAGGGAAGCCTGGCATGCTGCAGTCCATGGGGTCGCAAAGAGTTGGACACGACTGAGCGACTGAACTGAACTGCAGATAGTCACAAGAAACAGATGTCTCCTTTAGTGATCTTAGTGTTTTTTTGTTTTTTGTTTTTGTATGAGGAGTTACAAGAAGGTGGGCTCATAAAGTCTCCTAAAAGTATCTGGCTCTCTGAAGGCCTGTTCTTCCAGTTTCCCAGAGCACAGAGGGCCTCATTCCTGAGCTCCACTCTGAAATCTTGTCATAGTGTTTTAATGGTCAGGGCCCGCAGTGACCAGTGACTTTGTTCTTATAGAACCAGATGGTGAACGACAATTTTTAATTGGTATCCCCCCCTTGCAGTAGCCTCAGATTAAGTCTTTCTCGCCATTTTTAACACGTGCCAGAATAATTCTTCCTCTCACGCTTGTCAACAAACTCAGGCTCTTTTTCATCTTCCCCAAATCTTAAATTAGCATAGAACTTATGAAGAGCTTGGCTAATTCAAACTGATGGCTTGAGAAGCCCTCACAGATTGCCAAATTGTGTGATTTGGACTGTCAGCTAACACAGTGAAATGAGATTTGCTGGAATCTATATTTATCAGCAATGGGAAACAGCTGAGTGCTGACACCCAGCCGACATCAAGCCCTCCCCTGCCAGTGTGCTGTTACAAGGCTCTTTGTGCCTGCTTGCCAAGTTGCTTCAGGTGTGCGTGACTCTTTGCGACCCCATGGACGGTAGCCCTCCAGGGTCCTCTGTCCACAGCACTCTCTTGGCAAGAATATTAGAGTGGGTTGCCATGCCCTCCCTGGGGGATCCTCCCGACTCAGGGATCGAACTTGCATCTCTCAAGTCTCCTGCATTAGCAGGCTGGTTCTTCACAACTGGCGCCACCTGGGAAGCCCACAAGGCTTCTGAGTTTCCTGCAAATGCATTAGATCATGTTTCTCTTCTGAGGGTTAAAGCCAGATCATAGGATGGAAGAAAGAACAAAGGCCTCTCTCAGAGCTCACCCTTACTCTGCTGGGCCACGTGTCTCTGTGGCTCTGTCACGTGGTCTGTCCTGCAGAAACCCCGCAGGGAACCACAGGTGCAGCAGGATATTCGCAGAGCATCTCCCAAGAGGACCTGAGAAAACTGCTGAGTCATCACCTACAATCTGCTGAAGAGCAGAGACCGCCTCCCTAGGGCTCACAATTCCCATGGTGACGGGCAGACTGCAGACAGCCTGACTGAATCCTGCGGGACACGGGAGTTGAAGGGCTGGCTTTATCTCAGTGCATCACAGCTTGCTTGGACCAGAACCCGTCTGGGAGGTCACAGAGAGGTACCGACAGGCCCCTCCCACAGCTGCTGTAGGACAGACTTCGTCTGGAACATGTCCTTGATGGTCCAACACCTACGAGTTTCAGTTCAGTTCAGTTCAATTCAGTCGCTCAGTCATGTCTGACTCTTTGTGACCCCATGGACTGCAGCACGCCAGGCCTTCCTGTCCATCACCAACTCCTGGAGTTTATTCAAACTCATGTCCATTGAGTTGGTAATGCCATCCAACCATCTCATCCTCTGTCATCCCCTTCTCTGCCCTAAATATTTCCCAGCATCAGGGTCTTTTCAAATGAGTCAGTTCTTTGCATCAGGTGGCCAAGTATTGGGGTTTCAGCTTCAGTCTTCCAATGAATATTTAGGACTGACTTCCTTTAGGATTGACTGGTTGAATCTCCTTGCAGTTCAAGGGACCCACAAGAGTCTTCTCCAGCACCACAGTTCAAAAGCATCAGTTCTTCAGTGCTCTGCTTTCTTTCTCTCACATCCATACATGACTACTGGAAAAACAAAGCCTTGACTAGATGGACCTTTGTTGGCAAAGTAATGTCTATGCTTTTTAATATGCTGTCTAGGTTGGTCATAACTTTTCTTCCAAACAGCAAGTGTCTTTTAATTTCATGACTGCAGTCATTATCTGCAGTGATTTTGAAGCCCCCCAAAATCACTACAAGTTTCTCTTCTCCCAAATTTGCACAAGCTCATTTGGGGTCTCGTGTTTGGACAGACATCTGGTGCATCGGCTCCAGAGCAGCATCCTTTGAGACGTGAGGCCCATGAGGGGAGGAGCGACATTTCCTCCCTAGTCTTGGTTTCTGCTTCCTGCGCACAGGAGACCCCGGCTAACTGCATCTTTATCACCACTTCTCCTACATCAGCATCCCATAGAATCATTTGTATTAGCTTAATTTAAGTGTTAATTATTCTGAAGTACAAAAAAAAATGCTTTCTTAGGAAGATCACCTTTCAGTTAAAACCTGAACCTAGCCTTATAACAATCAGATGAAATGAAATATATCCCAATGTGTTTCATGAAGACAACAACATTTTCTGTCTTTTAGGCATCATTGTTAATATACCAGGGCTTCCCTGTTGGTTCAGTGGTAAAGAATCCACTTACCAAAGCAGGATCACAGAAAAAGCAAGAGATTTGAAAAAAAATGTACTTCTGCCTCATTGACTATGCAAAAGCCTTTGACTATCTGAATCACAACAAACTGTGGATAATTCTGAAAGAGATGGAAATACCAGACCACTTGACCTGCCTCCTGAGAAATCTGTATGCAGGTCAAGAAGCAACAGTTAGAACTGGACATGGAACAATGGACTGGTTCCAAATAGGAAAAGGAGTACGTCAAGACTGTATATTGTCATCTTACTTATTTCACTTCTTTGCAGAGTACATCATGCCAAATGCCGGACTGGATGAAGTACAAGCTGGAATCTACATTGCAGGGAGAAATATCAATAACCTCAGATATGCAGATGATACCACCCTTATGGCAGAAAGCAAAGAGGAACTAAAGGCCTCTTGATGAAAGTGAAAGAGGAGGTGAAAAAGCTGGCTTAAATCTCAACATTCAGAAAGCTAAGACCATGGCATCTGGTCCCATCACTTCACGGCAAATAGAAGGGGAAACAATGGAAATGGTGACAGATTTTTGGGCTCCAAAATCACGATGATGACTACAGTCATGAAATTAAAAGACGCTTGCTCCTTGAAAAAAAAAAAAAAAGCTATGATAAACTTAGACAGCATATTAAAAAGCAGAGACATTACTTTGCCAACAAAGGTCTGTCTAGTCAAAGCTATGTTTTTTCCAGTAGTCATGTATGGATGTGAGAGTTGGACCATAAAAAAAGCTGAACGCCAAAGAATTGATGCTTTTGAACTGTGGTGTTGGAGAAGACTCTTGAGAGTCCCTTGGACTGCAAGGAGATCCAACCAGTCCATTCTGAAGGAGATCAACCCTGGGATTTCTTTGGAAGGACTGATGCTGGAGCTGAAACTCTAATTCCTTGGCACCTGATGTGAAAACCTGATTCATCTGAAAAGACCCTGATGCTGGGAAAGATTGAAGGCAGGAGGAGAAGCAGCCGACAGAGGGTGAGATGGTTGAATGGCATCACTGACTCGAGAACTGAGTTTGAGGAAGCTCTGGGAGATGGTGATGAACAGGCAAGTCTGGCGTGCTGCAGTCCATGGGATCACGAAAAGTCAGACACGACTGAGCGACTGAGCTGAACTGAACTGAACCAATGCAGGAGATGCAGGTTCGATCCCTGGTCAGGAAGCTCCCCTGGAGGAGGAAACGGCAACCCACTCCAGTGTTCTTGCCTGGAGAGTCCCCTGGACAGAGGAGCCCGGCGGTCTATGGCCCACGGGGTTGCAAAAGAGCCAGACACGACTTAGCAGCTAAACAACCACAAATGAACAGACCTGGTTAAATGTGTATTTTTACAGAGGAAACAGTGAAGATGCTCATGGAGGCATTTAACTGTACCACATCTGTTATTTAAAAAGTTCGGAGCATAGTATTTAAAATGCTTTTTAAAATTTTATAAGAATAATATTGGGTCGTGTTTTTGTTTTAGGGCTTAGCTTCTTTTATAATACTGGTTGTGTGAGAATTTAATATAAGCTAAGTACTTGTGGTAGTTGTTATTTTTTGATGACTTGAGATAACACAAAGGATTGGGTTTGAAATTCAACTTGTAGGAGTCAGCAGTGTTACCCAATTTTCCAGCTACCAGGGAGTGCAAGACATAGGCTGAGCAGACAAAGGGGACCCCGTTTGGTTTGCGTTGTTCCAAGATTAATGCCTATAAAGCCCTTAACTAGGATATGGAGCTACATTTCCAGGCTGGAAAGAGTGCATTTGGTTATGAGACATCCGCTTTACACTGAGATAGTTATTTAACTTCTGTGTCGTTTTCCAAAGAGCCTTGCCCCAGAAATGCCCAGCTTCTAGGTTTGTTTTCGGTCAGCAATTCTAGTCAACCAGCTACATTCCGCTGAAAGCAATCCAAAGATACAGACTCTCTAAGGACTCAAGTATCATTGATTTGTTTGCCAGTAATTTATCAATTCGTTATTTTCAAGAAGGCTTGACCTGTTCACCCTCTATCAATCTAACGCCTATCTATCCACCAATCAATCTCTTGATCTACTTATCCCTCCTGTATATGTTGATATCTCCATCTGTTTTTCTATCAATAGATTTAGAAAGACCAAGAGATAGTGAAGAAAATTTGAGAAACCCATGTACCTTCCCAGCACTAATGAAAAGATCTTTCACTGGCATAAATGCAAACCTTTTCCCCAAACTTATTAAATTAAAGTTTCTTCAGAGGATTACGTGGCCAGGAAGCCAATGTCTCACCACTGACCTGTCACACACTAAGATCTCACTGTAGATTTGGGGGCTTTAAATCCCCCCTGGGGGCCGTGTTCCAAATTCACATCTCTCCACAAGCCACTTCCCTCTCAGCTTAGAAGATGCATTTGTCCTTCCATGAAAAAAAAAGGTCTCCCCGGGATCCAGGCTTTTTCTCTGCCTTTTGGGCTTTCCATATTTTCTCATCTGGGCTAAAGCACCTGGAGGAATTATTGAGAAGAGTTTCTTTGTCCCTTTTCCGACAAATTGCAGTCTGGCTTCTGACCACAGGTCCCATCACATCCCTGAAGGGACTGTTGGGAGGACTTCCTATCATGATGGAAACCTCGGTGGAAACCAGGGGGGTTTTCTGTCTTTTCTCATCAGAGGTGAGTAACCCTAGGGGCAGGCATCGTCCTCTCTGTGCTCTGTACCATCCCTCCACGGATGCAATACCGCCCTGCCTGGCTCTGCAAGCTGAGGTTTCCCAGGCCCCATAGACACTGCCACAGGGCTGGCTACACCCCCAGCTGAGGACGGAACCACTATGACTCCCAAACCTGTCCTTGTGGTCCCGATCTGCATCGTGAGCTCCAGCCTCGACTCCCGGTGGTTCTGGGAGAGTCGTCTGAAGTCCCACCTACACCTCAGGTACAGCTCTCAGTGACTCTGCCGCACACCTGTCCCCTATCCACGTACCTCCCTCTCTGGCCCACTTCACAGTCACCCCCGTGATCACATGCATCTCCGCCAGAATTTGAAGTCATCACCCACCTTTTCTCCATGTTCCTCTCCCAGACACAGCCTCCCCTTGGTTCTGTTCCCTAAATAAGGACTGACACACGTTTGCCTCTTTATCCACCTTTTAATGCATGGTTTCAAGCCCTCAGCATGTTTTTTTAATATTGGAAAACATTTGAAATGTTTTCTTCACTGGCCTCTTTCATTCAGATCTGATTTCTCTCCAATTCCTTTTTTTTTTCATCCACCGGCCCACATTGGCTTTCTGGAATGCAGTCCTCACGCAAACAGATATGGCCAACTGGGTGCTGATAAATCATGGGGGAGCCAGTAATTATAGAGTGCAGCGTTGAACTGGAAGGCACCAGATTTATTGGCAAATATGCAAATGCTCACTGCTGACCTAGCAGAATACCCAGGCACACGGTGCTTCCTGAGTAAATACCCTTTCTGAAAGCCGCAGAAGGCTATCTCCTGAAAGGGTCTTTCTTTCTGAAATATGCTTTCAGAAAGACACTGCAGCAGGACTGTTTAGTAAATGAGGGCTCTGTGTGTTCATGGAAAGAGCATACCTAATGGGCAAG
This sequence comes from Aepyceros melampus, assembly GCA_006408695.1. Lineage (NCBI taxonomy): Eukaryota > Metazoa > Chordata > Mammalia > Artiodactyla > Bovidae > Aepyceros > Aepyceros melampus. The sequence continues at coordinate 248,274 of SJXQ01000460.1, read as the reverse complement.
GGCTGCCTTGCAAATCCTTGAGGTTAGGCATTTGATACAGCTTTTCCTAAACCTTACATAAGATATTTCTGTGAACTTGGATTTGAGGGGATCCCTGTGCTCCATTTAAAGAATTTACCATGTGAAAGTAGGGTGCTTTTTGCTTTCTTATAATGTTTCTGAGCTTTGCAAGATCTTTAAAAATAGACATATTTATCTTATAATTAGGAGAAACAATAACAGAATTAATCAACACAAACTTTTAATGACAAACTATGTCTGTCTTGGTTCTTGCTGGGAGAAGCCACCTGCCTGCCTCCAGAGAGATTTGCTCTTAAGCAGGATAGAAGAAGCGCTTTCTTGGCACCTGGAGTCTCTCCTCCTCCTCCTTCCCCCACTTCTCTGCTCTGTTAAATTGGGCCTGTTTAAGCGGCGTTTGCATGCCAGTGAGAAGATGGAACAGTGTAGCAGGAGGAATGTGTCTCTTTGTCTCAGCTGTAATAAACTTGACTTTTATCTGCAGCTCAGCCTTCCTGATGAGAGCTGCCTTGGGTGTAGGGGTGTGTGTGTGTGAGAGAGAGAAGGGGTGTGTGTGTGTGTGAGAGAGAGAGAGAAGGGGGGTGTATACAACTCCCTGTGATACAAAGAGGAACTAAGACAGGGAACTGTGATCTTCCGTTTGATCTTAAAGTTTGTCAATGGAACACGATTTGGGTTCAGGCTGCACCCCTGGGACCCATCCCCTCTCTTTTACAGGCAAGTGACCTTCCCCGGTGGAGCCTACCCCTGAGCTTCTGAGGACAGAGTGGAAGTTGGAGACCCACAACCCCAGGAGAGCGGTGGGGAATCTGTTTACTGACCTGGAAAGCCACGGGACTCCTCAGCTGGGCTGGAGGCCACAGCTGAGACTCGGGCAAGGGGCCTGCAGGGTGTACCCAGGGGTAGACTGGGCTTCTGAACCATGCTCCGATATGCAGTGGCTTAGAAGCCAGCGGGGAGGACTGGCCTCTCTCCCGGGGGAGCTCTAGAGGCCTGCGGGCACCGTCACGGGGCCTCTGGGCCGAGCGCCTCTCCTTCAGTCCTGCTCTGTTTTGCCCCGAGCGTGTGTGTCCCTAGCCGCGCATCTCCCCCACTGCCCGTTGAGTTGCAGACCTCACTCTTGCAGGGGGTGGGTGTTCAGGCCCCCTCGGGGTGCCGAGAGTCCTGGCAGGGGGTGAAGGACACCCCTGAGTCTCCTCGGAAGAGTGGGCTTGAGGGTGGTGCCAGTCTTTTGGGTCACCTGTGGGTTTCTGGTTTCGACTTCACCCAGCACAGCTCAAATGTGCTTTCTGTCTCTGCCCCCGAATCCTGCGAACTCTGAGCCCGGGAGAGCTGTGCTCTCTCCCATGACGCCTGCACGCCAGGGTCTGCAGCTGCAGGGCGGCGTGGAGCCTGGGCTCCCGCCCGCGTGGACACAACCACAGGGGCCTCACCCGCCCCGGCCAGGCCCCGAGGGCTCTGTGGGCAGCACCCCTTCTGGGCCGCCGTGAGGACCGTGAGACCACGGAGCAGACGTGAGTTCTCTTTTCCTCCTTTTCCCAAATCAAGATACCTTTGTTATCTCGGTCTGCTTTAGAATGTTGTAAGTTATCTGAGGGTTTCCTCTTTTTTCTGTTTCTTCGATAATACAGGTTTGTATTTGATCCTTTGCTATGGATTTTTGTTGGATTCTGATACGTAAGTCAGGGTTATTTTGTGCAGTTGTAAGCGGTCAGCAGTAATCACGGCTTCAGATTTGTGATGCGTGTTGGTGGAGGGTGCTAATGTTGGCTGGAAGGGGTGTGTGTGTGTGTGTCTGTGTGTGTGTGTGCGTCTGAGCACGGTGTTGTGGAGCACAAAGTGCAGAACCATCGCTGACAGTCACTGTGCGTTCCATCAGTCTCGCTGATGAGACCAGAGCTTGTTAGAGGAGACACCCATCTTCACCTTTGCCTTGCTCGCAACCTCAGTGGTCCCCAACACATCCCCAGGCAAATTAAACCATCCGTATTGTCCCGAGAATGTCCCTTTTGCTTGCCACTTTCTTGCCCCTCAATCAGCATCACTGCTTCTACAAGACAAAGGATGCCTTCACGGCAAACCCTGTCCAAGTCCATCCCACAGCGTGGTACATACTTCTCACTCTCCATCCACGCAAGCTGCCGAGGGGCCACCTCATGCCCTCAAGACCCTCCTCTCTTGCAAGATGCCCACTTGGTGCTAAAAGAAATTCGATTTCAATCCAGCGCGGGGTTTCTGAAGGAGCTCTGTCTCTCCCTTGGACATTTCTAACTTACGCTTAAGAGATCTTCATAGAGATGGGAGCTGGAAACTTTTCTTTTTGTTTGTTTTGTCTGCATTTCAACGCTGTGAGGCATTTGCAATCACCTGGTCTAATTCCCTCATCTTGTAGTTGAAGGAGACACCTTCTACTGCCTGCCCTAAGTCCCAGGCCAGTCCAAGGACAGTGACTTCGCTTGCCCTCCTGTCTAGTAACTCCTGCCCACAGGTGCTGTGTCTCCTGTTCCAGAGGTATAACAGGTCTCATCAGTGTGCCTGGGAGGTGAAAGAAAATGACAACATGACCAGACTCAGTCACAGGGTCTCCGAGACCACTAGGCAGTTTTCTCAGTGATAGCCGGGAGAGTGACCCTGAGTGGACCATGAGGGAAGCCTCGTTTCAGAAAATTTTTAACACCCCGAAGAGAAACCCCATCCCCATCAATCAGTCACCGCCGGGTCCGCTTCCCTGGGCCCCAGCAGCTCTGCTTTCTCTGTCGGTAGATTTGCCTGATCTGTTGGCTTCATGTAAGTGGAATCATACAATATGTGGGGTTTTGCATCTGGCTTCTCTCACTTAGCACAGCGGTTCCGTTCTAAGATATAGGGGTGGGGCTTCCCTGCTGGCTCAGGTAAAGAATCTGCCTGCCAACGCTGGACACACAGGTCCTATTCCAGACTGAGACGCTCACAGGCTGCAGGGCAGCTAAGCCTGAGTGCCACGACTAGTGAAGCCGAGTGCCTAGAGCCTGTGCTCTGCAACAGGAGCAGGTGCAGCAGTGAGACGCCCCTCACCGCAACCAGAGAAGAGCCTGCACAGCAGGGGAGACTCGGCACAGCTAAAAACGAATAAACAAACATTGAAACACACACAAACACAAACGTATAGGGGTGATGACTGCATGGCCTGGTGAGTGAGCTGGATCCAGGCCGCTGCACTGTACCATTGACAGTGATAGCATTTATGTTATATGTATTTTGCCTAAATGTACCGAACAAGTCGATTGAGAATTGACAGAAATTTTTCATGTATAGATTTGGCTGCGTACTCATCAATGAATAGATGCAATGGTTGTGAATTGAAAACTGATTGCCTTTGCTCAGTAAGGGAGATGCTTAACGCTAGAAATCTTATCCTTGCTGTTCCGTTTAAACCTGCTCTAATTCTTGGAACCATATATAGCAGAAAGTAGGTTTCAGCTCAGCTCTGGTCAAATGCAGTGAATACTTAATTAGTATGATAAACAAGTGAAGGTTTACTGAATAGTTAATTTACACTCAGCTTTACATCATATTTTCTTGTCTTTGATGTTTTGGAAGATCAGGCTAGGATAGATATGATCCTGGTTGAATAATCAAGAAATAGATCAATTATAAAGGCACTGCTCTGCCTTTATAATTCCTTCTGCAAAGAAGAGGAAAATTATGTTTTGTCTTGCTCTTTGTTGAATGTATATGAGCCTGAAAACAGATGTCATTCTGCTGGTATCTTCAAGCTATTAGTGGCGATATAAAAACCGGTGCTCTCCACGGGAGAGACGAGGTTTGGACCACGTTACAGCTGTGCTCACAGCATATAAACATTTCAGTGATGAAAATGGAATTCAGAGCCAACAGCCCTACATGTTAGTAAAATTCACTTTCAAAATATGCTTTTCATGGTTGAGCCATATAATCGCCAACACATGACTGTATTAATAGACACATTTCTGGCAGGAACAAACAGAACTTGACCTGGTTAACCTCTTTTTGGTCAATAAATATGTCAGAGCATCAGAATTATTTTGGTGATACTTGATTTTATAGTGCCTGGAACCCAAAGTGATTATTTTCAAAAAGTGCAATTAAAAGTTCTGAAAACTTGCTGAGAAGCCTCCCTTTTATTGCACTTACCCAGCCAGACGTTAAAAGATCCGCTGCTCACAACAGACTTTTATGTGGTGCAGTTTCCAGTTTTTGTTATCAGAACCCAGGAACCTGTACAGACAGCATATTCCACTACCTGCAGCTCACCTCCAGACTCTTGCCATCTTCTAAAGGGCATTGCGATTGTTTTTATAGAATTCATTCCTTGGAGGGAAATGCAGCCGGAAGGAGGGTTGAAAGGGGTTTGTTTAATACAAGAGGAGGCCAGACTAGGTTTGCTGCAGGATGCAGGATGCTTGGGACTGATGCATGGGGATAATCCAGAGAGAGGGTGTGGGGCGGGAGGGGGTCGGGGGGGTCGGGATTGGGAGTTCATGTACACTCGTGGCTGATTCATGTCAATGTATAGCAAAACGAATACAGTATTGTAAAGCAAAACAAACCAAAAAATAAAAATCAATTAAAAAAATACAAGAGGAGGTAGGTTTCAGCAACCCTCCTGTTTCAGTTCCTGGTGTGTGGTTCTAGAAAGCTCTCCTTCCCCTGCGTGTGCCCCTGTGAACTGCTCTCCGCCCTTCAGGATGCCGCTCAGAAATCCTTCCCTTCCCTAAGTTAGGTACCCCTCTTCTTCTGCTTCCGCACAGCTTGTGTTTGATGGCACCTGGTGTGTGAGGCTCCATCCCCCCAAGGCAGGTGTGTCTGGCTGGCACACTCACCTCCACATCCCCACTTCCAAGGCTTGGCAGACAACCTGCCGATCAAAATGTGTGAAAGAGAGTAGGTGAATGAAGGTGCAAATATTCCTTAATTACGTGAAACGTTCGGATCTGCTGTGGCCGAGGAGGTGTGTTTTTTGTTTGTGACTGCCCTACATTGTCACATTTGCTCTCCCTTTTGGGGGTACAGACCTTCCTCTAGGATAAATAAAGGCCCTGGCAGAAAGTCGCGGGAATGTCCCCTGGCTCCCTGCCCAGTGTCTTTATATCGATAGATGCATGTTCAATTGCTCAGTCGTGCCGACTCTGTGACCCCATGGACTGTAGCCCACCAGGCTCCTCCATCCACGGGATTTCTCAGGCAACAATACTGGACTGGGTTGCCATTTCCTTCTCCAGGGGATCTTCTCACCCTGGGGATTGAACTCATGTCTCTTGCATTTCCTACCATATCTATATATACATGTGTTATGATACATGTATCAAAAAATATATAAAATGGTACTGTGGTCAAATTGTGTATGTGTGTGTGTTGGACGGTACCAGAATTCACTTACACAAGTGAGTGTTTCTCGCTTGAACCGGCTATAGCATCAGAGAAATGTGTGGCTAAGTGTGATATTTTACATAACCCATATTTTACATGGGTGCAGCTATTAAGGATGGTTATTAATGATTAAATGTTAGCAGCAAGAGATATTTCAGGGTCCTCACTGTGACATCAAGAATAAGCCAGTTAAGCTTTCCTGCCTTAGTTTCCTCAGGTGAAAAGTGGAGATGATGAAACCACCTTCCATATGATACTGCATAAAGATTAAATAGCTCATACAGGCAACCCCTTAGAATGGCGTTTCCACAGAACAAGGGACCAGTGCCTGCGTTTTGATTGCATGCTTGTCAATTATCCCAAGCGAATGACAAACCTCTGAGTTTTAGCAGCTAATGAATTTATTAACACTTTCATGTGCATAAGGCACAATCTGATGGGGAAAAATAAAAAAGAAACTAACAAACCCATAATCATCATAGAAGTTTCTTTAAATCATATTTTCCATAAATTAATAGATGAAGTATAGACTTATTCCCAAAGAAAATCAACATTAAAAAACAAAATCATATCTGTTATGTTTGACTACAATTCATGAATTATAAAATAGTAGCAATGATACGGAGAAGGCAATGGCACCCCACTCCAGTACTCTTGCCTGGAAAATCCCAGGAGGAGCCTGGCAGGCTACAGTACATGGGGTCGCTAAGAGTCGGACACGACTGAGCGACTTCACTTTCACTTTTCACTTTCACGCATTGGAGAAGGAAATGGCAACCCACTCCAGTGTTCTTGCCTGCAGAATCCCAGGGACGGCGGAGCCTGGTGGGCTGCCATCTATGGGGTCGCACAGAGTCAGACACGACTGAAGAGACTTAGCAGCAGCAGCAAATAATAGACCCAAAATACACTCATTAAGACCTTCTAGTAACCCTATGTGAAAGCCAGAATTTAATTTTAAATGAAGCCACTTTATGTTTCTGTAGTTACTTTTTAATTAAACAAATGATGCTTTATAAAAGAAGGTATTTAAATGTACACATAAATACATTTTATGTACAAGGGGCAAGATAAGATAACATTTAGGAAATATGTCCAAAATATCGGGTATTTATGTAAAAAATAACTTGTTAAAATCTGAAGTTTAAACTTCCTTGGATCTTTGGTTCAGCAAGACCTGGTGTTCAGAGGTAAAGAAGCCTCCTGCGGAATCTTTAATCTGCTAGAAGTATCTTAGTCTGTGAGTGTGCTACTGACCAGACATTAACAAGCAGCGCTTTGCAGAGGCAGCAGCTCCCAGCGGGACTGTAGTGCCCGAAGATACAGAATAAAGTCAACACCGAGATGCGCCTCCAAAAGTCAGCCTGTTTATTTCTCCTACTTTGGTAAAAACAAACAGTTAACGGAGGGCTCATAAAACGATTCAGGTCAGTTTATACATCTACAGATGATGTCACAATGTACAATTATTTGTAATTCCAAACGTTTAAAGCATGTGAACTATAAAAGTAGTGTTTAGTATGTAACTATTGAACACGTTTAAAAGCTATTTTCCTGGAGGAGGAAATGGCTGCTGCTGCTGCTGCTAAGTCGCTTCAGTCGTGTCTGACTCTGTGCGATCCCATAGACAGCAGCCCACAGGCTCCCCTGTCCCACTCCAGTATTCTCGCCTGGAAAATTCCATGCCCTGTGGGCTACAGTCTCTGGGTTTCAAAGGAAAAGACACGACTAAGCGGCTAACACATACGAAGCTATTTTAGGTCTTCCCTGCTGGCTCCGATGGTAAAGAATCAGCCTGCAGTGCAGGAGGCCTGGGTTCAATCCCTGAGTTGGGAAGACCTCCTGGAGAAGGGAATGCCTACCCACTCCACTATTCTGGCCTGGAGATGTCCACGGACAGAAGAGTCTGGCAGACACGACTGAGTTGCTTTCACTTTCAAAGCTATTTTAAATCGTCTCAGTATTTTGCTCTTTAAAAAGAGCTGCAGGAATAATAATGCCGTCATTCGTTTCTGCTCCTCTATCCTCCTCCGTCACACAGACGGACCAACAGATGTAGCTCCATTTCGGGGCTGACCGAGGAGAGAAAGGAAGCACGCAGAAAAATAACGGTGGTGCTTCTCTAGCCCTCTCTGAGCAAGAACGCGATGAATGATGTCCTCAGTAAATAGATACAGAGATAATAAAAAGGTGTCCTCGTCTGTCTGGTCCCCGGAGAGTGCACGGGTCAGGAATCCAGCAGGACACAGCCCGGCCCACTCACGGTGACTGGCCTTGTCCTGCCCGCCTCGCATCCCTTGCAAGGGATGTGGGAGGCTGAAGCCGCGGGACGCAGAGATTCGGGGCCACTGCGACGGCTGAGCTGCCTGTTACCCCTCGCAGGCAGGAAGGGTACCGGGAGACCAGGCTTATGGAAGCCAGAGCAGAGAGTCCTGCAGACGGGCCACCGAGGGTGGTGCGTCCCTCGGTGGGGACATGCCGCCAGCACAAGCCTCCTCGCGGAGGAATGCCAAGGGGAGCAACGCCTTCACTCTCCTCCACCCACAGACATGCCGCCCCGGCTCCTCCCTGGCAGCCCAACAGCACGTCTGAGAACAGGGCACCCTCGGCGTGGCCCATCTCCTGGACCAGGGAGCCGGGTGGAGCAGAAAGAGCAGACTGAGGGGGCTGGGGGGAAGCCCAGTCTCACGTGATTCATCCTCTGAAGGTGGTTCTGCCGGGATCTGAAGTGAATGGAATTCCCGGGTGTAACATGTTCTAGTGACGCACTTCATGGAGTGAGAAAGCTAAAATCGTCCTGGGAAAATAAATCGTTAACATTTCCTCTAAATCATTCTTCATGATACTAGTTGTCTGAGTGTGGTTTTTATAGCATTTCCCTCCCTGACACTTCACAGCTGAAGTTTAGAGTGAGAAATTAAATAACAGGTCTTCCACATCAAAAGGGTTTCCCAGGTGGCTCAGTGGTAAAGAATCCACCTGCCACTGCAGGAGACGTGGGGTTGATCCCTGGGTTGGAAACATCCCCTGGGGAAGGAAATGGCAACCCACTGCAGTGTTCTTGCTGGGAAATCCCATGGACAGAGGAGCGTGATGGGCTACAGTCCCCGGGGTTGCAGAGAGTCAGACATGACTGAGCGACTGAGCAGGCACACATACATTTCACAACAATGTCAGAGTTGCAGATGATGGTTTATTTGATGAGAGGTTTACTTCACTAGGTGTCTATATTTAGCAAATAAAAATAAAGGATCCTCAGTTAAATTCAAATAAACAACAGATTTTAAAGTATAGACATGTTCCAAACACCACTTGATACACACATATTAAAAAACTCTACCTGAAATTCAAATTTAACGGGACATTGTGTTTTAATCCAGCAACACCACGCTTCACCACTGCCGTCATTTACAAGGTCACCAGTTGTAAGCTGTTTTGTTTTGTTTTGTTTTTTTCAAAAGGGAGCTTCAAATCTGTTCAAACATTTAAATGCGGAGCAGATTCATTGCTCCAAGTTCTACAACATGGCCTGGGATAATTTCAAGGTTGGGTTTCACAAATTCTTACCTCCACTCTAGAAGAATTTTAATATGGGAGCTATTCTGTTGTTTATTCATACATTTGTTTGGTAAATGTTAATTAACATCTCTTTAGTGCTAAGGGCTTTCCCTGGTAGCTCAGCGGTAAAGAATCTGTCTGCAATGCTGGGTCCAATCCCTGGTGTGGAAAGATCCCCTGGAGAAGGGAAAGGCTACCTACCCCAATTCTTGCCTGGAGAATTCCATGGACAGAGGGGGGTGGTGGGCTACAGTCTGGGGGTTGCAAAGTGTCAGACAAAACAGTGCTAGGAATTATTCTAGATGCAGAGGACACAGCAATAAACACCAGAGACAAGACAGCTGTCTCATCTGCCCTCACGGCGCTCAGGGTCTGGTGGGAAAGACGAGTAAGAAGGAAACAACACAATTTAAAGTAGTGTCCAGGAAGTCCAGTGGTGAAGACTCTGTTCCCAGTGCAGAGGGTGTGGACTTGATCCCAGGTCAGGAGACTAACATCCGGCATGCCACGTGGCCCAAAATAAATACATAATACAATTTTTTTTAAAGCAATTAAAAAAAAACTTGCAATGGTCACCATATGACTATAATGAAGAAGGAAGCAAGGAAGCGAGTGGCAGATCACGGAGGCGATTTTAGGCAGATGCTCCTGGGCAGCTTCTGTGCAGAATGACTGGGGGGCGAAGATCCAGAAAACTAGAGGGTCATGCAGAGACCAGACAGGAAAGCATCTCAGAAGAGGAAACAGCACCTGCAGTGTCCCCGAGGCTGTGAGAAGAAGGGAGAGTATGTTCAAGTGCAGTTACAAGCCAGTGTGGCTGGAGCTGAGGGAAGCATGGATGGGGAGAGATGCCGGGGTCAGGGGAAGCCGGTTCTCTTAGACCCTCAGACCTGGTGGGGTAAGTGAGAGGCCACCAAGTGGTTTGGAGCAGAGGAACCATATGTCCTGATTCTTACAACTGGAGTCGGGAGGCTGCCTGGAGAATAGGACGGAGGAGCACAAGCAGTTACGGGGCTGTCAAGTCCAGGCAGGAATCCGAGGCAGCTGGAACTCGGCGGGCTTCCCTGGGGCTCAGACGGTAAAGAATCCGCTTGCAATGTGGGAGACCTGGGTTCGATCCTTGGGTGGGGAAGACTCTCTAGAGGAGGCACAGCAACCCACCCCAGTATTCTTGCCTGGAGAATCCCATAGACAGAAGAGCCTGGAGGGCTACAATCTATGGGGTAGCAAAGAGTCAGACACGACTGAGCGACTAAGCACAGCACAGCAGAGGTCAGAGCGAACTTACCTGAGGTCTGTTTGAAAGGTGGGGCCAAAGGGACTGAAAGGCGGTGAGAGGGGGACCCTGGGAGAGAGGAGCAGGTTAGCTCTAGACTTTTGGCTTCAGCGTCTGGGTAGATGCTGCTTCTGTTTGCTGAGATGAAGCAGTTTGGCAAGGACTGAGTCGTAGGGACGAGGAAATCCAGAGTTCCACAGGGAAAATGTCACATTTATTTCTATATTTAAGATGTAATCGCATTCTAGAAAGGGTGCTGGGAGGAGAGACGGAGAGCCTGGAACTTCAGGGGGACGTGGAGGCATACGTTGTAGCCCTTGATGTGTTGACTGGAGCTCCGAGTCGGCTCTCGCGAGTTTGGTTCCCCGGGAAGCTGACTCTGAGATGGGCACGAACCTGTGGGCTTCTTAGAGCAAGCTTCACCGAAAATTGATAGCTTTACGTTTGCACTTTCTGATTTCCCTGCTGTACTGCTCTACCTGCATTCGGTCCATCTTGTCAACCCTCTTTTTTAAAGGCAAGTCTCTTCACTTGCCCACTTCACCTTGAATTCTCAAAGCCGTTGCTTCTCCAGTGAACCCCACTCTTTCCATGTCATCGGTCCTCCCCTAATCACTCCTGTTGTGCTGTATTATTTTCTCTCTTCTATCTTCTCCCTTGATCTTATACCTGTTTGCAACTGTTGTCCCATATTTCAGCTTTCCTTTATGCCCAAACATTCTCTTAAATCAATTTTACTGGAGCTTAGTTGCTTTGCAATGTTGTGTTAGTTTCCGCTGTACAGCAAAGTGGATCAGCCCCAGGTACACATATATTGCTTCCACTTGGAATTTCCCTCCCATTTAGAATACCACAGTGCAGTAAGTGGGGTTCCCCTGGTATACAGTATGTTTCAGTAGTTATCTATGTTATACTTAGTATCCATATACCCTGGTGGCCTCAGATGGTAAAGAATCCACCTGCAACGCAGGAGACCTGCGTTCAATCCCTGGGTTGGGAAGATGCCCTGGAGGAAGGCTTGACAACCTGCTCCAGTATTCTTGCTGGAGAATCCCCACAGACAGAGGAGCCTGACGGGCTACAGTCCATGGGGTCACAAAGAGTCAGACATAACTGAGCGACTAAGCACATCCATAGCGTATATATGTCAATATGCCTAAATTTTTTAAAGCGGCATCTGCTCCCAACCTCAACAAGACCCTCATTCTCCATCCAAAGGAGCTTCTGCTTGTCCCACTATGCCCAGACTGCAGTGTTCAAGGTCATTTGCAAGTTCTCTGCTAGACCCACGGATGGTCTTGTCCTCAACTTATGGGACACCTCAGTACTGTTGGAGATAGCTGAAGACCAGTCATTGATTCAGTGCTCTCTTGACCACAGTAAGGGCACTCCCTGGGGTCCCTTCTGCTTCAAAGCCACCCCACCTGTGTCTCCTTGCCTCATACTCATCTTCCACTTTGCCTTTTTTGTATTTTCCAGCCTTTGCCCTGCCAAGTACTTGCTTTGCATTGTATTGTTTATTCCCATGGATTTAAATATTATTTGCAGGTGGATGCTTTCAATTTTTAACTCTCCATTCTAGCCCTTTCCTCTCATGTTTTTGATACCTCCTTGTGAATTTCTCCCAGGTATCTCATTCCCCCCACGTTTTCTCTCCAAATTTCCACGTTTCTGGAAATCACGCAACCACAAACCATTGTTTATTTCTGATTCCCTTCCCCCCCCCTCAGTTTCCCATCTACAACGATCACCAAATGCCATCAGTTTCCTCTCATACTGTATCTCAAATCTTCCAGCTTCTCTGAATCTTCCGCTTTCACACTTGGTTATTGACAAAATCTCCTGTATCTTCTGTGGCTTTTTTTCTTTTTGCTCCCTTCAATATATTTTTCACATAGCAGACAAGCTTTCTGAATATACATCAGATCATTTCACTCGCCTGCTGAAGGCTTTTCAAAGGCTTCATAGTGTGCCTTAGAATAAAATAACCTCCCTGAAGGAATTTGGGTGAATTGATCCCTACCTGTCCTTCCTACAGGCTTCCATGAAAGCTCAGTTGATAAAGAATCCGCCTGCAATGCAGGGGACCCTGGTTCAATCCCTGGGTCAGAAAGATCCACTGGAAAAGGGATAAGCTACTCACTCCAGCATTCTTGGGCTTCCTTTGTGGCTCAGCTGGGAAAGAATCCTCCTGCAATTCGGGAGACCTGGGTTTGGTCCCTAGGTTGGGAAGATCCCCTGGAGAAGGGAAAGGCTACCCACTCCAGTATTCTGGCCTGGAGGATTCCATGGACCGCATAATCTGTGGGGTTGCAAAGAGTCGGGCACAACTGAGCGACTTTCATTGCCTTTCCCATTTCATTTCCTCTCCTCCTCCCTCATTGTCTCACGTCCTGCTCTTCTCTTCTCAGTTCCCAGTTCTTGTGTTCTTCTTGACCCACAGCCTACGGTTGTGTCTCAGGAACTCCACACAGCCCCTACTTTATCTTTTGAATTGCTCTTTCCTTACTATTCCTCAAGCCCCCACTTAAAAGTAATTTCCTCAAAAAAAGTCTTCCCAGCCCCTTTCCCTTAGAGAATATCCCTATTTGATTTGAATTCTCATTCTCGCACTTAACACAACTGGTTCTAAGCCTGCCCCTTCCTCTAGTTCATGAGGGGGATCTCTCCTGTGATGTTCTCCCTTGGGCTCACCGATCTTGTAGGACAAATGAAATCCAAGAGCATAAGAGGCTTGTTGGAACAATGGACTGGTTTCAAATTGGGAATGTCTTCCCTGAAGTTCAAACAGTAAAGAATCTGCCTGCAATGCAGGAGACCCGGGTTCAATCCCTGGGTCAGGAAGATCCCCTGGAGAAGGGAATGGCAGTCCACTCCAGTATTCTTACCTGGAGAATCCCATGGACAGAGGAGCCTGGCTGGCTCTAGTTGGTGGGTCGCAGAGTCGGACACAACGGAGCAACCGAACGATGATGATAGGGTAGGCCATCAGAGAACAAGGATTGCTGTCATTGTACCTGAATTTACAGCAAAACATCCAGAAAGCAGAGCATAGCATTCAGCAAAAGACGAGTAGGCAAGTACAAAGACAATATTTTAGATCTGTGGTGTTCTCTGTCCCTTGTGTGTAATCAAGTGCGGACATCAAAAGATCCAAACATATGTGTGAAACAGGAAAATCATGAAGTGATCATTCTTTCAGGTAGTTATCATCACAAAATTATGCATACACGCTTATATAAAAACACTCATGAGAATGCACGTGTGTGCACGCTAGGTTGTCTCACTTGTGTCTGACTCTTTTTGACCCCATGGACTGAACCTCACCAGGCTCCCCTGTCCATGGGATTCTCCAGGCAAGAACACTGGAGTGGGCTGCCATGCCCTCCTCCAGGGGTTCTCTGCTACTCAGGAGTGGAAACCGAGTCTCTTACATTGCCTGCACCAGCAAGCACACTGTTTACCCCTAGCACCACACGGGGATCCCTTACACGAGTATACAGATATACACACACGCGCACACAGTAACCACACAATATGGTCATATTGCAGAGTTCCGTACAGAATGGCCACTTTTCTAAATGACCTACAGGCTGTTAAGAAAATATCCTTCCTATTTATAATTCTGTTTATTCTCAGAACCCATGTTTCCCAGCTACCTCCTGTGTGTCAGGCACTGGGAACACGTCACTCAACAGCAACAAGTGGCACCCAGCTGTTGTGTCAGGAGTTGAGAGAGGTCAGGTGCCCTCTAACAGGTGCATATGCGTATGTGGGGAGGGGCACACAGCAGGTGCAAAGAAGCAGATGCGACAGCCCTGGGGCAGGGGGTGTGCCCGGCAGAGACACAAGGACCACGTGCCTGCAGGAGGGGGTGGGTACAGAGGGGCAGCTGGGCAGTCACGTGCGCGCCTTCGGGGCCGACCTCAGGGCTCTGGTTTTCCCCTGAGTGGGAGGGAGCCCCGGGAGCATCTAGAGGAATGGCGTGAGGCCCCGGGGGTGTCCAGAGGACTGGTGTGATCCCCCGGGGGCGTCCAGAGGAATGGCGTGAGGCCCCCGGGGGCGTCCAGAGGAATGGCGTGAGGCCCCCGGGGGCGTCCAGAGAAACGGCGTGATCTGAGCCCCAGTCCTCGGGGGTGACTGTGACTTCGTGTTGAGAACCTGTGGTCATGCAGCTGTGGATGCACAGGAGCAGGCAGGGCCACAGAAGTGACCCGCTGAGGATGATGGAGATGTGGGCAGAGGGCAGCAGGAGGCGTGGTGACCACCACCCAAGTCCAGATGTACTTGGTACCCGGGGACATTACTATTCGCTGATGGGCTGGGTGTGGGCATGAGAGAAGCAGAGGTGTCTGGTCCGCCACATTTGGCCCGAACAACTGAAAAGTGGAGTTTCCATCTGCAGATGTGGTGAGAGTCAGTCAGCTGGGCGGCCCTGGAGACACTCATGCTCCTGTGGCTGTTTCTATTGGAAGGAATTCCAGCATTGACAGGCTGCCTCAGTTGGTAAAAAAGTCAGCCTGCAATGCGGACTCCCTGATTTGATTCCTGGGTCGGCAAGATCCACTGGAGAAGGGGTAGGCTACCCACTCCAGTATTCCTGGGTTTCCCTGGTGGCTCAGCTGGTAAAGAATCCACCTGCAATGTGGAATACCTGGGCTCAACCCCTGGGTTGGGAAGATCCTCTGCAGAAGGGAAAGGCTACCCACTCCAGTGTTCTGGCCCAAGTCCATGGGGTTGCAAAAAGTCAGACACAAGAGTGACTCTTACTTCATGTGAAAAACTGACAGAGGCAGCTTGTCCTTTCTATAATCCCCCAGGGCCATTTTGTACTTTTGCACATAAGCAGTTATGAGAAAGACATCTTGGATATTGTTCTTAGGTCCCTCCACAGCCTGAGTGCCATTTCACCAGTTGGAAATTCTTGATGTGCCGTGTTGCAATTATGAGTCAATGTGCTCCGAGGAGATCTTCCCTGGTCCTCAGGTGGTAAAGAATCCACCTGCAATGCAGGAGACCCTGGTTTGATCCCTGGGTCGGGAAGGTTCCGTGAAGAAGGGAATGGTTACCTCCTCCAATATTCTTACCTGGAGAATACCATGGACAGAGAAGCTGGAGGGTTACCATTCATGGGGTCACAAAGAGTCAGTAACGATTGGGCTACTAACACTTTCATGCTCCAGGGATGCAGGCGGTGTCCTGAACACATCCTGTTTTGTTTGGTGGAGGGAATAAAGTTTATACCTAAGGTGGTCCCTTTAGTGTGTTTTGAAAATAGTCATGCCCTGGATCCTCCTCACTGTCTACTTTCTTGACTTTGACTAAAAAATGTCTCTTTGTAGATAGTAATATGCTTTTTGATGTCTCCAGTCTTGCAAATGGCCAGGAGGCAGCCGTCTAAACCTGAGGGGCTGAGGCAACCCCTCTCTCTCTTTATTTTTTTTTTGGAAACCCTGTAGATGCCAGGATTTGTCTGCACATGGATGCCTTTTTCACTGTTCTCCCAGCCTGACCTGGAGGGCGGCAGGTGGGTTGAGCTCTTCTGTTCTCTGTGACCTTGATAATTCTCCAGATTAATATCACAATTAAGAAAAATATATTTCTACTATCTGTGTGCATGCTTGCTCAGTCAGTCATGTCTGACACTTTGCGACCCCATGGACTGTAGCCTACCAGGCTCCTCTGCCCGTGAAAATTTCCAGGCAAGGATACTGGAGTGGGTTGCCATTTCCTACTCCAGAGCATCTTCCTGACCCAGGAAGTGAACCCAAGTCCCTGCGTCTCCTCCATCAGCAGGTGGATTCTTTACCACTGCACCACCTGGGAAGTCCATTATCCACAACGCTGGTAATTTTCCAGATTGATATCATACTGAAGAAAAGCATGTTTCTACTATCTGCATTTCCAGCCAAATCCTTTGCAAATATTTTGTGATTTTTCTTCCCCTCACCAAAAAACATTCTTAACATGAAATCCATCTTTGTAGGACTCATGCTCCCCTCAACTCCAAGAGAACCATGACCATGTGCTCTATTGATTTTCTTAAAAAATCTGTATTAGCCAGACTGTGAATCATGGCATCATTCTGGAATCAAGGTCATCAGTGGCAGCCCAGGTGAGCACGAGGAATGGGATTACAAAAAGGTTATTGCGTCTCACATAAGACCTCCAGCCAAGTCTGTTCCAAGTTTCCAGCGGGCACATGGGGTATTGATCCAAAGCTGCCACCTGCTACTTAGCCACGTAGAGAGGCAGAAGCTTAATCTATCAGATGTTATTTTCCGCTGAGACTCAGGTGGTAGCCCAGGATCAATATCCTTAAATCCAGAATCTCTGTATTAAGTCAGAGCAGGGCCATTTATCATCATTCTGGTCCTTTCTTCTCATCGGCATCCGGAAGCAGGTCCAGCAGTGCTCCAGCTCTCCCCACCGTGTGGCCCTAGAGTTCCTCGTGTTATCCTCCTTAAATACATTTTCTCTGAACTGTACAGAGTCTGGAACTGGCTTCCATTAAGGTGTATTTTCCAAAGCACTTTGACTATTTGAAGAGACTAACTATTAAGAAGTGACATAGTGGCACATGCATTGAGAATTGGATAAACCTTAATCAACACAAAATGAAGGAAGTGCAAATCCCACAGCAATGGAAAAGAGTGTTAGTCGCTTCAGTCATGTCTGATTCCTTGTGACCCCATGAACTGTAGCCCAATAGGCCTCTCTGTTCGTGGAATTCTCCAGGTAAGAATACTGGTGAGGGTTGCCATTTTCTTCTCCAGTATTGAGCCCGGGTCCCCTGCATTGGCAGGTGGATTCTTTTATTTTTAACAATAGAAGCTGTGCTCAGCTGTTTCAGTCGTGTCCGACTCTCTGCAGCCCTGTAGACTCGGGCCTGCCAGGCTCCTTTGTCCGTGGCAAGAACACTGCAGTGGGTTGCCACGTCCTTCTCCAGAGCATCTTCCTGACCCAGGGATTGAACCTTCATCTCTTGTGTCTCCTGCATCGCAGGCAGACTCTTTACCCACTGGCCACCTGGGAAATCCAAAAGTAAAAGTTATTGTTTATTAAAAAATACAGCTATCGTTACGATCTTTCTAAATTCCATATATATGCATTAGTATACTGTATTGGTGTTTTTCTTTTTGGCTTACTTCACTCTGTATAATAGGGTTAGAGACAGCAAAAGAGACACAGATGTACAGAACAGTCTTTTGGACTCTGTGGGAGAGGGAGAGGGTGGGATGATTTAGGAGAATGGCATTGAAACATGTATAACATCATATATGAAACAAATCACCAGTCCAGGTTTGATGCATGATACTGGATGCTTGGGGCTGGCACACTGAGACGACCCAGAGGGATGGTGCAGGGAGGGAGGAGGGAGGGGGGTTCAGGGTGGGGAACACGTGTACACCTGTGGCGGATTCATGTTGATGTATGGCAAAACCACTACAATATTGTAAAGTAATTAATCTCCAATTAAAATAAATAAATTTATATTTAAAAAAATACAGCTAATTTTAAAAATCACACACAAAATAATATGTGATACATAATACACAAAATAGTAACATCATGCAAAATGTGTTTGAACCTAGCTTTCTTAACATGATTCTCAAATTGTTAGATTGTGTATATATTTCCAATTGATTTTTTTAATCTATTTTTTTTTTAATTGAAGGATGGTTGCTTTACGGAGTTTTGTTGTTTTCCGTCAAACATCAACATATATCAGCCATCAGAATCCATATGTCCTGGCCGGTGGGTTCTTTACCATTTAAGCCACCAGAGAAACCTGACAGTGATGGGGATGGTACCAGCACCAGGAAATCAACAGGCACGGGGACATGCGACACATATTGAAGGCATCAGGGCAGGATCCGCACTGAATATCTCAGGAAGACACCCGTTTACCTAAAAAAATTTTTTTAAAGTTTTGATAGCTTGCAGTGAATGATGTTGGATTAGCCATCTCTGAAGAAGAAGACTTAGCTTCGGGACGAGGGACCAGGCTTGATCGCTGAAGAGCTTTTGTGTAGCAGAGTTTTATAAAGTATGAAAGGGACAGGGAAAGCTTCTGACACAGACTTCAGAAGTGGGGTGGAGAGTGCCCTCCTCACTAGTGTTAGCAAGGAAGTTAAATGCTTAAGAAAAAAAAAAGAATTAAATTAGCTATTACAATAAATCAAAAGAGTGTCTTGAGGTTGTAAAGATGTTATTAGACCCACTCCTACAATATACATCCTAAAATATCAGGATTAGTCAGAAGGTTTTCAGGAAGGAGAAACTGTCCCCAAGCAGGACACATTGTTGTTATATAATCCCTAGTACAGAGTTTAAACTGATTTGTTTGTTGTGTAAACATTAGTTCCCGGCTTAAAAAAAAAACCAAAACACATTTTATATGACTAAGACCAAGGACATGGAACGACAGACTGATTCCAAATAGGAAAAGGAGTACATCAAGGCTATATATTGTCACGCTGCTTACTTAACTTATATGCAGAGTACATCATGAAAAACACTGGGCTGGAAGAAGCACAAGCTGGAATCAAGATTGCTGGGAGAAATATCAATAACCTCAGATATGCAGATGACACCACCCTTATGGCAGAAAGTGAAGAGGAGCTAAAAAGTCTCTTGATGAAAGTGAAAGAGGAGAGTGAAAAAGTTGGCTTAAAGCTCAACATTCAAGAAACTGAGATCATGGCATCTGGTCCCATCACTTCATGGGAAGTAGATGGGGAAACAGTGGAAACAGTGTCAGACTTTACTTTTTTGGGCTCCAAAATCACTGCAGATGGTGATTGCAGCCATGAAACTAAAAGATCCTTACTCCTTGGAAGGAAAATTATGACCAACTTGGATAACATATTAAAAAGCAGAGACATTACTTTGCTGACTAAGGTCCATCTAGTCAAGGCTATGGTTTCTCCAGTGTTCATGTATGGATGTGAGAGTTGGACTGTGAAGAAAGCTGAACACCGAAGAATTGATGCTTTTGAACTGTGGTGTTGGAGGACTCTTGAGAGTCCCTTGGACTGCAAGGAGATCCAACCAGTCCATTCTAAGGAGACCAGTCCTGGGTGTTCATTGCAAGGACTGATGCTAAAGCTGAAACTCCAATACTTTGGCCACTTCATGCGAAGAGTTGAGTCATTGGAAAAGACTCTGATGCTGGGAGGGAATGAGGGCAGGAGGAGAAGGGGACGACTGAGGATGAGATGGCTGGATGGCATCACCGACTCGATGGACATGAGTTTGAGTGAACTCTGGGAGTTGATGATGGACAGGGAGGCCTGGCGTGCTGCAGTTCGTGGGGTTGCAAAGAGTCGGACATGACTGAGCGACTGAACTGAACTGAACTGAAGGAATGTAGAGAAAAAAATAAATAAATGTTTGTTCTTTCCTCCTCCTTGAGAACCTCAGACCCCTCTCTCCTCTGGGACCCCCAGGCATCTTATCAACCTGCCCAGGAACTGACACTCAGCTTCTTGACCTCACGCTCTGAGGGGGTTGGGGGCACTCAGTGGATTGCTGAGCGTTGTAGCGGTTCTCATATCTAACAGTTTCATGTGAAATTCAGAAGGTGCTGTTAGCGGTTGCTTTTGCGTGGCCTTTTGCTGAAAGTCAAGTTCGGTCTGAAGGGGCTCCGATCATGTCCGTATTGCTGGGAAACAGATGGTTGCCTTCTTCTGTAGTTTTGTGGAACTTCAACTTTACTGAAACTTTCTTGGGAAATTTTAAGTTCTAAATAAAATAACAGAAAGCATTGTTTATACTAAATTAGACCAACTGGTTTATGAGATAGAGTGCAAGATTTCATCAGTTTACATCAGTGTCGGAGCACGTCCTACAGGCTGTAAAGATAGAGCTTTACTAAACCCACTCTTACCCTTTCCAACTGGGAACGTGACTCATTAGAAGGGTCTTCCTACTTTTCAAAATGTCGCAGTGTTTTGATAAAGATTCAAAGGGAATTTAAGAGCCTTGCATCTGTATTGCACGTGGCCCACAGGTACACAGTTCCTGTCTGTGATCCGCATTCCTAAAAATCACAGAGCTAGTGTGGGTGTAGGACATGCCAGGTGGCAGGATCTGACCTGGTCACCGTACTCAGCTCCTCCTCTGAGTGTTCTCATAAGCTAAAGACACAGACTGGCTTCCATTGTTAACAATGAGGAAGCGGAGGCATGAAAAAGTTCCAGAATGTCTTAGGGTCACCCCGCTGGTGAGTGACAGGGTTGGATTGTAGCCCATGGTCTGCGAGCACGATTGCGATCACAAATGCCTCTCTCTGCCTTGGGGCATCCCAGGGGCTCAGCAGGAAAGAGCCCACAGGCAATGAAGGAAATGCAGGAAACGTGGGTTCCATCCCTGGGTCAGGAAGATCACCCGGAGGTGGGCATGGCAACCCACTCCAGTATTCTTTCCTGGAGAATCTCATGGACAGAGGAGCCTGGTGGGCTGCCGTCTGTAGGGTCGCAAGAGCTGGACATGACTGAAGTGACTGAGCCCTCTCCACCACAGCACAGAATGTATAAAATTTAATTTGTACTTTGCCTTTTTATTTTTGATAAAATAATGATAAATACCATTAAGTCCAGGGTGTTTTTACTCTTTCCTGTAAGATAGTGCATCTTTTAACAATGAGAAACAATGAGAAAGTTGTCATGGAAATTCGAGAGGTAGCCAGCTAGGATGTTTAGGCTCTATTTCAAGGAGTCCAGCTGGGGTTTTGTTTGTTTCCCTAACAAAAGTTTCACTCAGGGCCTCTTCTGCTGCTGGATGGAGGGTAAGGTAGGTAGCTGAGGAATTTAGCAGAATTGGGGTCTCCAGATGTCCGGGATCCAAGTGACTCAGCAGATGTCTATTATTATGGTTGTGGCCCTGACGTGCTTTCACAATGATGATGATAACAGCAGGGCATGACCAACACTCGCTACAACTTCAGCAGCACCTGCTATGGACCCAGTGTTTCTCTAGATCATTTCATTTAAACTCATGCAACCCACTAGGGAGAGCCAAACGCTGCCTGCATGTATACCAGCTTCAGTGCCGAGGCTCCTAATCCTCCGGTTATGCTGCTGCCTAGAAAAAGCAGGAAGAGAAGCTTTCTTGGATCGAGCGTGGGTACCTGCAAGTTGAGAGTGGGTGGAATGTGTGCTTTCATTCAGCAGGCTTCAGGTGACACTGACTGAGGTGCTTCTGTGAGCAGTGTGTGCCACAGTCTGTAGCTATAAGGAGGTCAGGAAGACGCTGGGCTCTCAACGTTTACGCTTTGCCTGGGGAACCTGAAAGGAAATCACTGGGGAGGGTGGTCAGTCCCCACTGAGAGGTGCAGGGAAATATCTGCAGAGGGCAAAGCCAAGAAGCTGGAATTAAAGAGGAGGACTGAACGGGCGGAGAAGGGCAGCACCTTTCTCCCAGCAGGCAAGTAGCTAGGTTGTTGTGGTTCTGTCGCTCAGTCGTGTCTGAGTCTTTGCGACTCCGTGGATGCAGCACACCAGGCTTCTCTGTCCTTCACCATCTCCTGAGCTTGCTCAAACTCATGTCTATCGAGCCAGCCAATCATCTCTTCCTCTGTCATCCCCTTCTCCTCCTGCCTTCAATCTTTCTCAGCACCAGGGTCTTTTCCAGTGAGTCAGTTCTTTGCATCTGGTGGCTAAAGTATTGGAGCTTCAGCTTCAGCATCAGTCCTTCCAATGAATATTCAGGACTGATCTCCTTTAGGATAGAGTGGTTGGATCTCCTTGCAGTCCAAGGGATTCTCCAGAGTCTTCTCCAACACCACAGTTCAAAAGCATCAATTCTTCAGCATTCAGCTGTCTCTACGGTCCAACTCTCACATCCACTCATGACCCCTGGAAAAACCAGTAGCTAGGTAAAAGCAGAGAGGTGGGGGCAGGGGCCAGGTGGCAGGAAATCACACAACTTGTAAACAGTGGGGGGTCCAAGTGTAGACAAAGGAAAGCTGGAGCCTCTAGACTGACAGGAAACCAAGCATTCTGGAGAGAAGGGTCTGAGGAGCAGAAAAAGAAAGATGGGGAAAGGGGGGCTGCACTGCACGGAAATGTGGCCTTGTGCTTCTTGTGCTGGGAGAAGGCAATGGCACCCCACTGCAGCACTCTCGCCTGAAAATCCCATGGACGGAGGAGCCTGGTGGGCTGCAGTCCATGGGGCCACTGAGAGTCGGACACAACTGAGTGGCTTCACTTCCACTTTTCACTTTCATGCATTGGAGAAGGAACTGGCAACCCACTCCAATGTTCTTGCCTGGAGAATCCCAGAGATGGGGGAGCCTGGTGGGCTGCTGTCTGTGGGGTCGCACAGAGTCGGACACAACTGAAGTGACTTAGCAGCAGCAGCAGCAGCAGCATACAGAGAAGAAGCATTCATGCTGCACTGAGGCCTGTGGCACTTCTGATCTAAGCTACAGAAAAGCAAAAATCCCCTCTCCCCTTGGGAAGAGGGAACTGGGATGAAAATTAGGGAAGAGGACCCCCAAACTCCTGCATTCCCAGCGAATATCCCACCTCTTCATTTGCATGAGCCTTGCGGCAAGCTTGTCAAAGAAACCCAGGGTGGACTGGTGAGTCCTCACCTGCCTGCCCACTCTCCATCTGAGCGCGTGTCCTTGCTTAAATAAATTCTCCCATCCCTTTCTTAACCTCTCGGCTTCACCTCCAAATTCTTGACTGGATGAAGAAAGAACCTCAGATTCACCGACAACACCTTCAACAGTGTTGCCATGAAAAAGAAAAAAAGAAGGTTGAGTTTTCCCCTTTTCCTTTCCTGAGAACAGAGAAGATGAAAAGAACGGTCTGCAGACCTGAACACTCCTGGTATTTTCACTTTAACTTCTCCTAACTCTGCATGTCTGTAATTAAGCTTGCTTTTCTGCCCCTAACTGGGCAGGAGCTACAATTCACATTTTTTCCCTCTGACTCTATGCTAAATACATCCCCCGTCTGGTGCTTGCCCTTGCAACACCCTTCCCTCGCAGTTATATATCAGAAAGAAGGCCGAAGAGCCACTGAACTGTCAGACGCAGTTGCTGGGTTACTGAAGCCAGTGTGTGACCGTCTTTGAAGCAATGCAAGATCCTGTTGCCTTTGCCTCCGTCACCAGCTCCTGACTGTGAGCCCGGGCCTTCTATGGCCCCTAGACTCCTCACACAGAGGGGCATGGTTCCTGAAGTGCGCACCTACTGTGTTCCGCTCTCTGCCAGCTGAGAATGAAAGCCACCATTCTATTTCCTCCAAACTCTGTTTCCATACTTTTTAATTTAGCTTCCATAGGCAGAGAAGGCCAAGATTTTGGCCACCCACAAGAGGAAAGGAAAATTAAAGGTACAGAAATAGGGGGAAAAACAATTTTGCTTCAATAAAGCAATGTCGACTAGAATGGAACCCCTCTTTAAGTCAACTAAAATACAATTATTTTAACTCGAGATTTAAAATTAAGAGAGATTGCACAGAGGGTTAGAAAGAACCAAATATAGATTTGGTTACTGCAAAGGTTAAGCATATAGAATTAATGGCTGTGGCATGGAAAACAGTCCCCTTATGAAAAGGGCAGAATGAAAAAAAGCTTCCAATGTTCTTAACCTTATTGTGTGGAGTTTTGCATAAATGTTGCTGGGTGGCCATCACCTTTTGCTGTAAAACTTGCTGTTTACCCACTCTGCTGCAGAAGTGCTTCCACAGAATGTGTTTCTCACCAGGGTTTTAAAATATTTACATCTGCTGATTAATAATGTATCGTTGGCATTCAGGACCTCAGAGTCATGAATAATTGACATGTTCATTTAAGATTTGCAACTGTTCTGTATAATGATGAAGTGTGCCGATCGAAGTTTCCCCAGTGCTTCCCATAAGGAAATCTGCAGCAAAATCAAGCTTTCCTTCTGTTTTAGAGAGGCTGAAAATACGGGCTCTAAGCAAACAAGGCAGGAAAGCAATTGTGTGTGCCAGATGTTCTCGGTTAAGAACTGGGGAGCCACAATGCCCACAGCCACCAGAGAAACTGGATTTCTTTTTTGGCTGCAGTTTTAGTTGAAGGAAGGGGACTTGGGATTCTGGTCAAATGCCACCCTGCCTCTTCATCCTACTGAAGTTATTTAGGGGTAGTCTGAAATGCAAGCATGCATGTGTGTGGTTATATGTGTGTGTGCACATGATTTCCACCCACTGTCAGTTTAATTATTACGACAGTGGTTTCAGAAAAGAAAATTGGTTAAAAAAAAAAAAGGCAATGAGAAGCTAGTATAAGGTTTTGCCTGGTAACCATCTTCACTGAATGAACGATGAACCCCAAAGTGTTCATTTCCAACCACACTTCTTTCAACAACTGAGTGCTTGTTAGTGGCAGTTTAACATCATTTTTCTTTTAAGATTTTTTGATGTGGATAATTTTATTTAAAATCTTAATTGAATTTTTTAAGATGTTGCTTCTGTTTAACGTTATAGTTTTTTGGCCTTGAGGCACGTGTGATCTTAGCTCCTCGACACTGGAAGGCCGTCTTAACCACTGGACCGCCGGAGAAGTCCCCAAAATAATTCTTTAATTTCAGATGTCAAATCTGACAGTTTTAGAAGATTTATACAAAAAAAAAAAAATAGAAGAATACTGAATGCAACTTTCACTACATTTTTTCCCTTCCCCTGGCAATTCAGCCTGGGGGTTCATGTAATAATCCCCCTGCGTGGGTCATTAGCCACAAGCCACATCATGGAAAAAGCATAATTTTGTATTTATTTTTCTAATTTTACACAAAGATCCCCCTAATTCTCTCCTCGGGACTATGCCCCATTAGCTCCATAATCTTTCCATATCATTCCTGGCTCCTCTGTAAGAAAATCTCACTTTTAGCTTTTTTTTTTTTTTCTTTTATAAAATGGTTTTCTAACTCTTGTCAGGGAAATAACAGAAAAGATGTCATGGCATCCGCATTTCTGGGGATATACTCAGCAGTCTTGTGATTCTGAAGGGGTGACTTTTATAACACAAGGACAAGGTAACAGGCGAAACTGCTTTCTCGGGACCCTCACCTAATCCCACCTGAGCACATGTCCTCATCTCTTATTCTGAAGATACTTGATGATTTTGCTCACCATGTGCTGGAAGTGGGTGCCTCGTTGTAATGTGTCTGGTTGGAGTCTCAAGGTCCTAGTAGCTGGCAAGCATCCCCACCCCAGTGTCAGACAGACACTTTCTCATCTGCCTGTTTTGACAGATATTTCTTGCTCTTGTCTTCCCTGGCTGTGTGAAAAATCTCTGGTTCCCAACTTCGGGTCATGCAATTACAGTTACATGTCTTCCTGGCTTGTGGAATCTGAAAGTGCCAGTAGCTCAGCTCATGTCCAATTCTTTGCGACTCCATGGACTGCAGCTAGGCTCCTCTGTCCATGGGATTCCTCAGGCAGAAGTACTGGAGTGGGTTGCCATTTCCTTCTCCAGGGGATCTTCCCAATCCAGGGATCGAACCCGGGTTTCCTGCATTGCAGGCAGGTTCTTTACCATCTGAGCTTTTGAGGAAACCTGAAATCTGTTTGAGGCAGCTGCATTTTATTGACTTCAGCTGCTCCAGAGGAGCCACCAACTACACCTTCAGTTTCATCTATCCGCGTCGGAGGGTGAGACACAGGCAGCAAGCCAGGCCTGACCGTGGAAAAAGAGAACACTCTATAGTTCACAGTACAGGGGACTTAATTGAGGGCATCGTTTACACAGCAAAGCCAGCGCTAAGAAGCTAAACGGGAGCAGTAATGTAACAGAGATGAACCCATAAGCAGCTTCTCAAGGTTAGGGGTGAGGAGTGCTGCCAGGGCAGGTGCTGAGGTCATGGTGCAGAAAAGAACCTGAGGGTGGAATTTTCCAAGAAGAGCCTGAGCCAGAGAGAAAAATGTGAGATTACAGAGATAGCACCCAGGCCAGACAGTGAAGGCGGATGGCACCCAACGCAGAGTGAGGGACCAACCAGCCCTCTCCCTTCCACCCACCTTGCCTCCAACCCGTTGTCCATACCAGCAGGAATCAGCTGACAGGGAGTGTGGGACTTGCAGCCCTTTGAGCTACTATTCTGAGCTACAGATTAGCATAGGGAAGGTTTGAGGGTTAGCTCTGCAGCCAAACAGGTCAAAGGCCAGCCCTGGCTGCCCTGCCACCACCTCCATACGCAGAGAAAGGAGACTGAGATACGTTAATACACGTCTCCAAGATGCTGGCTCCACCGTCTTAGCAAATAAATCAGTGTAACAAGTCAGAATTTATACTTTTCCCAGTAGAATATACCATGATGTGAAAGATACTTGAATATCTTTTGGTTTCTTCTTGTTCAAGAATATCTTTAAGATATTTAAGATGTTTCTTTAAGAATATCTTTTTGTTCTTAAAACCTACAGAAATATATTTTATCTGAGGAGAGGACTAATTTTCAAGCCAGGTCGAATTTTATAACATGAAAAGTTCTCAGAGTATATTTTTAAAAGGTAACTTCAAATTAAATTGACAGAAGCATGCGTTAGGTTTGGGGAAAATGTACACACATATGTATAGAACATTAAAACAGTTGCAAGACTAAGGTACATGGGTGAGATGAATTTGAAAGTGTCCTGGCCTTCAGCTGAACCCCTGCAGAGTTAGTTGCACAGCAAGCTCAAGGCAGACAGGATCTGTTTCACCTCTATAGGGAAACAATATGACACAATTGTGCAGGGAGACACAAACGTGAACCTCACTCTTAAAAAGGGATTAGCTGTTTCCATGGACACCTTGGACAGATAACCACGCGGGGCAGAACCACGGTTAGTTAAGACAAAGGTATCAGGGACGCAGGATGTGAGGCAGTCACTGCAGTCACCCAGCAACCGTCCCCCTCCCACTTTTCCTTTTGCCAAAAAGTCAGCTTTTTATTTCCAGGTGTTGGGTAGCAATATCCCCATGGACTCTGAGTCTCTTGTCCAAGCTCTGATGGTACCATTCGCTGTGTGTACCAGTCAGGGCTTAAGGCAGGAAATGCAATCCACATGGAATATTGCAAAAAGAAGATCAGTTAGCAATGGGCTGCCCTGGTGGCTCAGACTATAAAGAATCTGCCTGCCAATGCAGGAGACCCAGGTTCGATCCCTGGGCTGGGAAGATCCCCTGGAGAGGAGAATGGCAACCCACTCCAGTGTTCTTGCCTGGAGAATCCCATGGCCAGAGGAGCCTGGCAGGCTGCAGGCCACAGGGTCGCAAAGAGTTGACATGGCTGAAGCGACTTAGCACACACATGTGCTGTCTGGAACTATGATTTCTTCTTGAAATCCTAGAATGCCGATATTCAGGGCAAAAGTCAATAAACTGGGAATAATAGTACAAAGGAAATTACCAGGTAATGAGTCAGTGGTCTGACCAACCTAGAGAAAACTTAACTCTCTAAAGTGCCAGGTGGAAGAGATGTTAAACCCTCATCACTGGGTGAAGATTCCTAACGTGCAGCCAAAAAATACAGACTTCCTCACATGAGGTATGCATTTCACTGCAACAGCTTGTAGAAACAACGCCATGGAACTTGTAATAAGCAGGTAATAACAAATTGTAAAACTGCAGCTGATGTCACAAAAAATGGTTGAAGTCTATTTCCAGAAATAATTCTATGTAGTCCAGGCATTCAGAAATACACAAGAAGTTCCTCACGAATAGCCAGCGGGTTGTCCACTTCCCTGACATTTCGACTTTTGACTTTACAATTTCAAATTGTTGGGAATCTCTTATCTCAGAGCCATTCTTCTGAAACTAATGTAAGCATACGGTAAGAGTTCTGTTCTATTTCAAACAGTTAGTGTCAGGTAGTTTATATTACTCTTCCTGATTTAAGAAAATTTATGCCATATGCTCATACAATTTGCATGCCAAGTTTCCTAGCAGAGAGATTGGTCCTGTTTGAGACATCTGCATTACCAGCTGTCATGATGGCCATTGGGCAAGCCATGAAATCCAGCAAAGCTTTCCACCATTTCTTTTGGGTGAAGTACTTTTAGACTGGAAAATCTATCTTTCTTCCTGAAGAGGAGCATGGCAACTCACTCCAGTATTCTTGCCTGGAGAATCCCGTGGACACAGAAGCCTGGCTGTCTTCAGTCCATGGGGTTGCAAAGAGCTGGACACGACTGAAGTGACTCGGAACATATGCATCTAGCTTTCTTTATGTCTGCCTGCCCATCTAAAAGACTTTCAAAAATCTATTTCAATGTATAGTGCGTGCTATGAATGTTTTAAAATAGTAGGGGAATAATGCAAATTTGGAAACATTGTATGCGTGTTTCGGCTGAGTCACGTCTAACTCTTTGAGACTCCGTGAACTGTAGCCCACCAGGCTTCTCTGTCCATGGGATTTCCCAGGGAAGAATTACTGGGGTGGGTTGCCATTCCCTTCTGCAGGGGATCTTCCTGTCCCAGGGATCGAACACACGTCTTTTGAGCCTACTGCATTGGTAGGTGGATTCTTTACCATTGAGTCACCCGGAAGCCTCAGACCCATTGATTATTTGCAAGGTGCTAATTTTTTGCCTGATATTTTTTATTCACTGTGCTATACATTGAGCCTGCAGGCTGAGAACAGGACATGGTCTCAGGAAGACACAGTCTCCCTGGGGAGACCAGCATGTAAACAGGAGACCCAGCTTCCCAGTATCTCTTCCCAAAGTATCACACAGCAGTGGGGCCATGCAGTGAAGGACTGTTCACTGATCCTAGCTGATGTGGCCCTGCCCTCACAGGCAGAACATCGAGTCCTAAGGTACTCAGTGCACATTCTACGAAAACAGCAGCAACCATACCCGCATAGTTAAGTGAACTCCAATGGTTCAGGTTTTATAAGATCCCAGTTCTATGCTAAGTATGCAATTAAGTGGAGCATCAGTAGTCCACTGATTCAGTTAATGAATAATCTGTAAATGGTTTTACTGGGAAAATTGCTTATCCTCACCCTTCCCTTGTAGAAAAATAGATTTTTATGTAAGATTCACATAGAAGTGGATCCATCTACAAGGAGCTGAAACAAACTAGCAATGATGCCAGTCGTTAAAGTACTGTCCTATAAGGAACCCCAAGCCACAGGGCCTTATCACTGCAAAGGTGGATGTTTTGCTTAGGTCTCACGTCCAGGGGCCTCTGTTCATGTGTTCCCTTGGGTCCGTGGGCAACCTCCACCTTCCACAACAGCGGGAAGAGAGCAGGGCTGGCCACACAGCACCTCTGTCTGCAAGTGTCCGGGTCAGGCTCCGTGTTTCCACGGCCACAGCACGGGCTGACTGTGCTTGCTGGAGCAGAAACATGCTGTCCTCCTGCATGTCTGGAGGGGTGAGAGCTAGAAGCACAGACACCGCCCTGGGCCCCGGGCCCTGGGCCCTGACCCACAGACAGCTCTGGTCATGCCCTTTGCCTGCCTCCTGAAGGCAAAAGGAGAAGCGGGTCACAGAGGATAGGATGGCTGGATGGCACTACCGACTGAATAGACATGAGTTTGAGCAAGCTCCTGGAGACAATGAAGGACAGGGGAGCCTGGCATGCTGCGGTCCATGTGGTCGCAAAGAGTCAGATACAAGGGAGCCACTGAACAGCAGGTGATTTCCACCACCCCTCCTCGGCCACAGAGGGCTCTGGCCATTTCTTTCACTGCCTTTAGGTGGTTTTGTTTTGGTTTGGTTTTTTTCTGGGAAGAACTGGAAAGAGGTAGAGTTTGCCTCTGAGCTTGTCTCCTTGACCAGAGGTCCAGAGCCTTCTGTCCTCTGCTTTCCCCAGCACGAGCATCAAGCCCGGACCTCCTCAGTGGTACCACATCCTCCTCTTCTCATCCTCAGCTGGATACTGATGACTGGAGATGTGTAATCCTGTGCATTCTAGGAATTATCAGCTATTCTAGGAAGTATTCTCACCATGCAAGCAGAAACTATTGGTCCAACTGGTGGTCCAGTGGTTAATTAAGACTTTGCCTTCCAGTGCAAGGAGTGCAGGTATGATCCCTGGTTGAGGAACTAAGATCCCACATACCAGAGCCATAAATAAGTGGATGTTGCTGTTATTGTTCAATTGCTAAGTCAAATCTGACTCTTTGCCGCGCCATGGACTGCAGCACGCCAGGCTTCCCCGTCCTTTACTATCCCCCAGAGTTTGCTCATATTTATCTCCGTTGAGTCACTGATGCTATCTGACCATCTCATCCTCTATCACTCCCTTCTCCTTTTGCCTTCAACCTTTGCCAGCATCAGGGTCATTTCCAGGGAGTAATAAATATTTAAAAGACAAGCAAAGCAAGCAAGCAAACAAAACCAAGTAATTCCTTCTGTATAATCAAAGCATTACTTTTAAGAGCAGTTCCTATGAAGTACTTATTTATTTCTGTGCGTCTCATTCCCAGGAGGAGGTTCAGATCTTCCCATGAGCCGGACTATTTGCCAGACAAATGCCTCAGCCTGTCTGAAACTTTCACTGTGTGCCAGGCACATGGGAGCCGCTTGCCATCAAGCGTCTGGCTGCAGCTCTCTGAGCCTGAGTCTCCGCCTCTGTGAAATGGCTCCAATCTCAGTCTACATCTTCACGTGCTTCTTGTCTATGTGTTTCACGTCTCTCCCAGCCTCCTCCTTGTACGGCCCATTGTGATGGCAGTCAGGGCCAATCAGATATTCCAGGATTATCTCTTTACTTCAAGACCCGTAATCACTTTTTGCAAAGGCCATTTTTCCAAATAAGACACCATTCATGGGGTCTAGGAATTAGGACCTGGATTTGTCTTTGGGAGCTGTTATTAGCCTACCTTCTTGTTTTGGACTTTCTTCTAACAGTTCATGTCGAGTCAATAGCTTGACTCTTATTTTTCTCATCTTTACCCACCCTACCTCAATTCTGTATCTTTTGCTATCTTCTGGGGGATTTTTTTTTTCTCCAATTTTTTCTGTCTCATAACGTTCTATTGCTTCATCTTAATGTTTGGCTAAAACTGAAGCTCCAGTACTTTGGGCACCTTATGCGAAGAGTTGACTCATTGGAAAAGACCCTGATGCTGGGAGGGATTGGGGGCAGGAGGAGAAAGGGACGACCGAGGATGAGATGGTTGGATGGCATCACAGACTCAATGGACGTGAGTCTGAGTGAACTCCGGGAGTTGGTGATGGACAGGGAGGCCTGGCGTACTGCGATTCATGGGGTCGCAAAGAGTCGGACACGACTGTGCGACTGAACTATCCTATTTAACTTCTGGAGTACATTCTTTTCCCTCTGATGCTCCTTTTTGATAGTGTTCCAGTTTATTTGTGCTCAGCCACTCAGTCGTGTCCGACTCTTTGTGATGCGTGGACTGTAGCCCGCCGCGCTCCCCTGTCCGTGGGACTCTGCAGGCAAGCACTCTGGAGTGGGGTGCCTTCTCCTGCAGTTTATGTATATGGATGCAAGTTTGTGCCTGCCTCTCTCTGTGTATTTCTACTCTCTTGCACTTACCCTGCTTTTGCTGCGTTCGATTTTTTTGTTGTTTTCGTTTCTCTGTCATGTGAGAGCTCTCCTCGGTGTCTGCTTTGGTAACCTGTTTATATTTTAAAATGAGGTAGGAAAAAAAAAAAAAGAATCCCTGCAGAAGCTCTCTGCCAGCGAGTGTACAGGATGGGAGAGGGGCAGCTGGTAAACCCATGGCCTCTGTCTTCCATGATCACATAGGAAGCAGGACTTTTTACAGGGGCCAGACAACATCAACACCTTTTCCTCCTTGTTCTTTGAAAGGACAAAGCTTCCAATCTGCTACTTGGTTCTTTAAGCTTTACTGTGTTTTTTTTTTTTTTTTAATAAAAGCGGGATGTAAAATGAATATTGGCCTTCAGTGCATCTGATTTCACTGAGATCCCCAGCATCAGCTGCACCTGTGCCTGGAATCCCCACTTCTAAGGTTTCTCTGAATCAGTTGTTGGTGGTTTTTTTTCCCCCCCCCCCTGATTGAAATCCTCATCCTTTGCTTGGGGCTGGGAGTGACTTGACTGCTCTAAATAGGAAAAGGGACTCTTTCTCCATAGCTTCAGTCAGTTATACCCTCTTATCACCTGGACAGAATCCGTAGTCCTTGCCCCAAGCCCTAAGGTGGCCCCAGACCTGGTTCAACATGTTTTCTGATTTTGCAAAGGAACATGGTTGCGATCGTTAATTTTATGTCTCAATCAGGCTAGGCCACAATACCCAGATATTTGGCCAAAGACTGATTCTAGATATTTCCATGAAGGTTTTTTTTTTTTTTTTTAAATAAATTAACATGTAAATCAATAAACACTGAGTACAACACATTGCCATCCACAAATGTGGGTGGGACTCATCCAATCAGTCGAAAACACTTGGAGAAAACAACTGAGGTTCCCCCAAGCAAGGAAAGAGGATTTCTTCCTTCGTATTTGAGCTGCAACATCAACTATCGGTGCTTCTGTGGTGGCTCAGATGGTAAGGAATCAACCTGCGATGCAAGAGACCTGGGTTTGACTCCTGGATCAGGAAGATCCCCTGCAGAAGAGAATGGCTGCCCACTCCAGTATTCTTGCCCGAAGAATTCCATGGGCAGAGCGTGGAGGGCTATAGTTCATGGGGTCTCACAGAGTCAGACACGACTGAGCAACTCACGCATCAACTGTCACCTCTTCCTGTGTCTTGAGCCAGCTGGCTGTCCTGAAGATTTTGGACTTGCCAGCCCCGACAATCACCTGAGCCAATTCCTTGAAAAAAAAAAAAAAATCCCTATCTGTCTATCTATCTATCATCTTATTGGTTCTTTAAGCTTTACTGTGTATTTTTTTTTAATTTAAAAATATTTTTTATTAAAACTCACTAATACACTGTCTCCCATAATTTACGTAGCAACTTCTATTGCTATGCTATAGACACTATTTCCTCTGACTTTTCACCATCAAAGTTGCCACAGTGAAAACCATATTTGAGCATCATTATATATTAAGAGATCTTTGTCTCTGAAGTGTGAGCTTCTCATAACTGTGAAGGCAGGAGACAAATGCTGTCTGTGTTTGGAAATCCACTATCACACTTGGAATTGACACAGGCCACTAAATCCATAATTACTCCTTGGTCATTGTTTGGGATAAATCTTGAGATGGGTGGGCCACCTATGAGGGGAAGAGCATTGTAAGGCTCATGGTGCAGTGGCCAAAGTGTTTCCCGGGACGGTTCATCACATGGGGATGTTTTGTGAAGGTTTATTTGTTGTCACTTTAGAAAAAATGAGAGCCAGACACCTGCTCATCATAGCATCCTGTCCTTTCCTCAAACAGTCGGTGCGGTTGAGTGTGTGTGTGTGTGTGTGTGTGTGTGTNCCCGGGACGGTTCATCACATGGGGATGTTTTGTGAAGGTTTATTTGTTGTCACTTTAGAAAAAATGAGAGCCAGACACCTGCTCATCATAGCATCCTGTCCTTTCCTCAAACAGTCGGTGCGGTTGAGTGTGTGTGTGTGTGTGTGTGTGTGTGTCTTTCCCCTCTCCAGGGACAAGAATATCAAGCTGTTAGCAGTGAGTTAATAAAATCAGAGAGACAATTATTTAGTTGAGATGAAAGAAAGGTCAAGTTTTCCGAGACGTTTCATGTTATAATTTAACCTTGTTTATCGCCTAGGATTTTGAATGCCTTTTAAAAAGTGTGCAGACTGCACAATCTTGGAGGGAGCCATCCCATTTGGGAAAAGAAGCAATCTCATTTAGTCAGGACCAGAGGTCTCCAATGCACCTTTCCACCCATGAGGCTGAGCGTCCCACAGGAAGAGAATTCACAGTTGCTCATGACCTTGCAGGAAGCATCAGGAGGGAAGCCTGGAGTCTACTTAGATGAACCTTCATAAGCCTTTTAAATATATTCCTTTTCACTGAAATAAAACAACACAAGACAGGTACAAAATAAAGGTACTCATGATATTACTCATGATATTGTATGTAGTCTAATTAATAATAATGGTTACACTGTATATATTATCAGCTGCTTTACAGAAAAATTTGAAAATTCTTTTTTCTAATGATATAAAGAGATACTTACAGATTGGATTTTTATCAAGAATACATCCAGTATCAGACATCATTTCTGTTTTGTTTCTTCACCCTGGAGTTTAGTGCCTTTCAGAATTCATCTTCCAGGGTTGATGACTCTCTTTTCTCTGCAGGCACGATTGCTGAAGTTTCTGATTGGGCAAGTTAGAAAAGTGAAACGAATCGCCGGTCTAGGTTCAATGTGGGATGCAGGATGCTTGGGATTGATGCATGGGGATAATCCAGAGAGATGGTGTGGGGCGGGACAGGGGAGGTGGGGGTCAGGATTGGGAGTTCATGTACACTCGTGGCTGATTCATGTCGATGTATGGCAAAACGAATACAGTATTGTAAAGCAAAACAAACTAAAAAATAAAAATTA